>CAJHNH020000668.1:204582-214582 GCA_905116865.2 Candidula unifasciata
TCTCTCTCTCTCTCGCACGCACACACACACACACACACCCGCGCGCGCGTGCATATGCAAATGGAGGGCAATTGATTTTTGTAATGCACATTGAAGGGCGTTCAAATTTGTACAACCCAGAGGTCAAAATGTTGTATTAGGATAGTTAGTTGTTAAAATCTTCATTTTAAAATTCGATAGAGGAATTTGTTTTCTGAGAGGAATCCTATAAATGATTGTCTTATCTGGAATAGTGAATCCCTTTAAGTAAAATCAATGAACACTTCCTAAGATTATTTAAAAAAAAATTTTTTTTAATGCAGAAACTTGTTCGGGCATAAAACATGTATCTGCTACCCTTTCCCACTTTAATATTGTTAAAAATTAGCATCATTACTTCTGTGACTATTTCTCGAGCCTTTCTTTATTTTATTTTGCTTTATTTTATTTCATAGTTTCTCACGTGGACGGTAGTGGTTGGAGTACTCTCCTCTTTGTTGTGGTTGTGTAGTCAGTTGATGTTGAGAAAGGTCCCGGCAGAAACGTCGATTCTTGTGTGTGTGTGTGCGTGTGTGTGTATGTTTGTGTGTATGTGCGCGCGCACATTGTCCTGCTTCCTGCTTCCTGATTTCGTTAAGCTTTTCATTCACACAGTTCACTGGATTAACTGTTTAGTGAAACTGAAACCTTGACTACTGCCACTACTACTGCTACTACTACACTGTGTGGGAGGATTTACCGGCGTCAGAGGTTCCATAGCTGAGGATCTTGCAGGTATTGAAGTCTATAAGACCATACATAGTAGCATTGTTATATGCACAGGCTTCCTTCTGACAACCCCCAAGGCTGTCCAAGAGTCTGGAGTAGGCTGGATCCAAGTCGATAAAGGCGGTTCCATCAGGGCCTGTTGAGGAGAAACAAAAAGCTGATTTAGATTAAGTGTTTCAGATAAACCTAATGTTCAACCACAGGCGGTTGAATCTGGGAGCTCAGGTCCTTTGAAACCCCACCCCCTCCCCACCACTTTCGGGATGTACATCTCAGACTCAAGCTCTTAAACAAGACTAAAGTCCAGTAGTGGACAGACAACCAGAATTGATTCATTTTATGTTTTTAACACCAGAAAGAGAGTGACTTTTTGTTTTTGCCATGTATGCCTCGTCGGATCGCAGGACCTCTCCTATGTTGCGGGGGTGTTATGATATGGCTTGGTTTGGCGTTTGCTAAGCGTATATAATGATTGTGTTCTCATGAGTCAATTTCAGTCACCTCAAGCGCCTGTGTACAAGTAAGAAGTACTGCAATGGGAAGCGCCGCAGGCGCGACGATTTTTGAGCATCAAAACTGGGATGATTTTGTATTTCTACGTTCGTTCGTGGTAGCTTTCCCATAGAGAAAGAAAGCTCTCACAAGAAGCGTAGGAATAGAAAAATATCGCTGTTTCTGCACCGCCGATCCGCTGCGCAGGCAGCAGAACGTGAAAATAATCACACGTGGGAGCGGTGAGAAGAGGGGAAAAGAGGAAACAGTTAAAGCCTTGACAATAAGGAAAACATGACACCCCCGCATCGTAGGGAGGTCATGCGACCAGAAGATTCGTGAATGGCAAGGGAGGTTACTCTCTTTCAGGGTTGAATAACGTAAAATGAACCCCATAATTTTCCACCGGAGTTTACAGCTAATGAGAGAAGAAGATATGTATGGCTGAAAGGGGCATCTCGGCCTCCTTAAAAAAATTATTTGGTCGAGCGGCCTCATTTATTACACTCGAGAACCTAAGACAATCCCCCCCCCCCCCCCCCCCCCCCCCCCAACCTCCACCACCACCACCGCTGCTCACTCACTTTGTTCTTTGATGCATTAGAGAACATAATTTGTGTTTTTCACACAAAGTACAAAAATTATACCCATAAAGATTGAATTTGTGTGTTTTACATACAATTTTTATATTCCGTTAAAAAAAAATAGTGTTAAAAAATAATAAATTCGACCAGTTCGACTAATGACGTGTTGGAACACAATTCCGACATAAGTTGAGAAGACTCGTAAATGTGACGCGGAGAGGAGGTACCGTAGTGGCTAGACCCCCGCCTGCCGGCCCGAAAGTAGCGGGTTCAAATTAGTCTCAGGATGTATCTTTTAATAATTGATTTTGGTTTTCATTCTGGTCAATCGCCGTAACACCAACCACATCACACAATCTAGTTAGAATCAAATGCTCTCGCCGTAACACCAACCACATCACACAATCCAGTTGGAATCAAATGCTCTCGCCGTAACACCGACCACATCACACAATCTAGTTAGAATCAAATGCTCTCGCCGTAACACCGACCACATCACACAATCTAGTTAGAATCAAATGCTCTCGCCGTAACACCAACCACATCACACAATCTAGTTAGAATCAAATGCTCTCACCGTAACACCAACCACATCACACAATCTAGTTGGAATCAAATGCTCTCGCCGTAACACCAACAACATCACACAATCTAGTTAGAATCAAATGCTCTCGCCGTAACACCAACCACATCACACAATCTAGTTGGAATCAAATGCTCTCGCCGTAACACCGACCACATCACACAATCTAGTTAGAATTAAATGCTCTCGCCGTAACACCGGCCACATCACACAATCCAGTTGGAATCAAATGCTCTCGCCGTAACACCGGCCACATCACACAATCCAGTTAGAATCAAATGCTCTCGCCGTAACACAAACAACATCACACAATCTAGTTAGAATCAAATGCTCTCGCCGTAACACCGGCCACATCACACAATCCAGTTGGAATCAAATGCTCTCGCCGTAACACCGGCCACATCACACAATCCAGTTAGAATCAAATGCTCTCGCCGTAACACCGGCCACATCACACAATCCAGTTGGAATCAAATGCTCTCGCCGTAACACCAACAACATCACACAATCTAGTTAGAATCAAATGCTCTCGCCGTAACACCAACCACATCACACAATCTAGTTAGAATCAAATGCTCTCGCCGTAACACCGACCACATCACACAATCCAGTTGGAATCAAATGCTCTCGCCGTAACACCGACCACATCACACAATCTAGTTACAATCAAATGCTCTCGCCGTAACACCGACCACATCACACAATCCAGTTGGAATCAAATGCTCTCGCCGTAACACCGACCACATCACACAATCTAGTTAGGATCAAATGCTCTCGCCGTAACACCAACAACATCACACAATCTAAACAATGAGCCCAGCCTTATATACACGACAGGTTACTGGCGAATAAACTCACCACTCCTTTAAATAAATACGTCACAGGAAGCGACTAATTAATGATGTTTTCTTTAAAGTCGAGTGCAAATGCCTGAGAGGCAAGGTGCCAACAGTCTGCATACAAATAAGCTAGATCCGTCAAACAGATGTGAACGTAAAACTTAAGGTGTGGATGAAGATTAAAGTCCAGGAGAGAAGAAACGACCAATACTTATCGTCGGGAGTCAATAACCGGACAACGCAAAGGAGAAGAAGAAGCTGGGACCAAAATGAATTTGCAGTAACCGAGTGTCCACCTTGAGCGAATTCGTATAACTAGTTTTTTTTTTTTTTTTAATCGGCTCTGTGGCTAAGTCGACGCGAACGCTTCGTAATGCCGGGATGCCGGGTTCGATCCCAGCTGCGGGTCATGCGCCTTGTGTTGGTTTCGACAGTGGTATCAAGAAATCTGACCGTTCATGCGGAATGGCAAACTACTGGATGTAAATTTGCCTAGAAAAACCACACAACAGCCAGGGGCTGTTGGGGTTGGTTTTTTCTTTAACATCCTGTAAAGGATACCCAACTAACCTAAGTTTTTATTATATTCTCAAGCCACACATCGAATACACTCTGATTCCTCTTACCATTGTAGAGTGTGAAGAGTCCTGGCAAGATCGGATATTTCTGATTGCCGATCTGAATTTCAAATCTGAAAGAGACACAACAAATACATGTTAATTGGTGGGCGGTTTTTGACAACAAGATAGACAACTCTGCATTTTCTGTTTTGTAATCTGACAGCCGTCAGTTGTTGATTACGAATGCAGTTTGCAATTTCTGGTTGCCGAGTTCGATCCCAGCTATGGACGGCTTGTCTTGCGTTGGTTTCGACAGGGTTACCGAGAGTTGACCGCTTACAAGGCAATAGGAAACTACTCAACGTAAATTTTACTAGAAAAAATCACCATGACCAAATCATGCTGAGGTTGGCTCTGCAACGTCCTTTCAAGTATTTTTTTTTTTTTTTTAATGATAACTTCAAATTAATCCCCTTGTGGAATGCAATTTTTCTTTTTTTTAGCCTCACCCTGGCTTCTGCCGGGGGCCCTGAATATAGCCGGGGCATAGATATGCTGAAAGGGGTTTTGTATATTTTGTTTCTCTAAACTAGTCTCGATCGCAGTTTTGTTTCTTTAAACTAGTCTAGATCACAGTTTTGTTTCTTTAAACTAGTCTAGATCGCAGTTTTGTTTCTTTAAACTAGTCTATATCACAGTTTTGTTTCTTTAAGCTAGTCTAGATCACAATTTTGTTTCTTTAAGCTAGTCTAGATCACAATTTTGTTTCTTTAAACTAGTCTAGATCACAGTTTTGTTTCTATAAGCTAGTCTAGATCACAGTTTTGTTTCTTTAAGCTAGTCTAGATCGCAGTTTTGTTTCTTTAAGCTAGTCTAGATCACAGTTTTGTTTCTTTAAACTAGTCTAGATCACAGTTTTGTTTCTTTAAGCTAGTCTAGATCACAGTTTTGTTTCTTTAAGCTAGTCTAGATCGCAGTTTTGTTTCTTTAAACTAGTCTAGATCGCAGTTTTGTTTCTTTAAGCTAGTCTAGATCACAGTTTTGTTTCTTTAAGCTAGTCTAGATCGCAGTTTTGTTTCTTTAAACTAGTCCAGATCGCAGTTTTGTTTCTTTAAGCTAGCCTAGATCACAGTTTTGTTTCTTTAAGCTAGTCTCGATCGCAGTTTTGTTTCTTTAAACTAGTCTAGATCGCAGTTTTGTTTCTTTAAGCTAGTCTAGATCGCAGTTTTGTTTCTTTAAGCTAGTTTAGATTGCAGTTTTGTTTCTTTTAGCTAGCCTAGATCACAATTTTGTTTCTTTAAACTAGTCTAGATCGCAGTTTTGTTTCTTTAAACTAGTCTATATCACAGTTTTGTTTCTTTAAGCTAGTCTAGATCACAATTTTGTTTCTTTAAGCTAGTCTAGATCACAATTTTGTTTCTTTAAACTAGTCTAGATCACAGTTTTGTTTCTATAAGCTAGTCTAGATCACAGTTTTGTTTCTTTTAAGCAATTTTGGTTAGCTAGTCTAGATCGCAATTTTGTTTCTTTAAGCTAGTCTAGATCACAGTTTTGTTTCTTTAAACTAGTCTAGATCACAGTTTTGTTTCTTTAAGCTAGTCTAGATCACAGTTTTGTTTCTTTAAGCTAGTCTAGATCGCAGTTTTGTTTCTTTTAACTAGTCTAGATCGCAGTTTTGTTTCTTTAAGCTAGTCTAGATCACAGTTTTGTTTCTTTTAGCTAGTCTAGATCGCAGTTTTGTTTCTTTAAGCTAGTTTAGATTGCAGTTTTGTTTCTTTTAGCTAGCCTAGATCACAATTTTGTTTCTTTAAGCTAGTCTAGATCACAATTTTGTTTCTTTAAGCTAGTTTAGATCACAGTTTTGTTTCTTTAAGCTAGTCTAGATCGCAGTTTTGTTTCTTTAAGCTAGTCTCGATCGCAGTTTTGTTTCTTTAAGCTAGTTTAAATTACAGTTTTGTTTCTTTTAGCTAGTCTAGATCGCAGTTTTGTTTCTTTAAGCTAGTCTAGATCGCAGTTTTGTTTCTTTAAGCTAGTCTAGATTGCAGTTTTGATTCTTTAAGCTAGTCTAGATCTCAATTTTGTTTCTTTAAGCTAGTCTAGATCGCAGTTTTGTTTCTTTAAGCTAGTCTCGATCGCAGTTTTGTTTCTTTAAGCTAGTCTAGATCGCAGTTTTGTTTCTTTAAGCTAGTTTAGATTGCAGTTTTGTTTCTTTTAGCTAGTCTAGATTGCAGTTTTGTTTCTTTAAGCTAGTCTATATCACAGTTTTAGCCATGTAGCAATGCTAGGTGAGATCAAAAACTTGAACTCTATTCTCATATTTAGTATAACAATGTTCATGATAAGGATGATGATAATGAAAATGATGATGTTGGTAATAAAAGTAAAGGACCCTTTTCTACGCCTTCAGTTGTATCGGGCCTTTAGGACTAGACCTATATTTTATAGAATAATCGGAACTTGGGTGGGTGATGTGGTCAGCATCACGCATGCCGCCTTTGATGATGCTGTTGATGATGGCGACGATGACAACGATGATGTAGTTGATAATGACAACGATGATGCTGTTGATGAGGACGATGATGTTATTGATGATGATGTTATTGATGACAACGATGATGTAGTTGATAATGACAACGATGATGTTGTTGATGATGATGATGACGTTATTGGTGAAGATGAGGTTATTGATGATGACGATGATGATAATGAATATGTTGTTGTTGATGACCCCGATGATGATGATGATGACGATTATGATAACGACGATGTGGTTGATGATGACGATAATGATAATAATGACGACGATGACATTATTGATATTAACGATGACGATAAGGATAACCACCACCATCCTCGTGGTCATCATACGTAAAGACACAGAAACAAAAACAATATTCGTACTCACACAATGTTAGCATCCCTGCCACCTTCAATGATGTCTTTGAGAGCACCAGTCGTGAGGAAGGTCGGCTTCGTGTTGCCGTTGACCGTGGCGATGGTGAAGACGGCGTTGCCGCAAGAGATGGTGCCCTTTTCGAATGTAATGTTGGAAATGCCAGAGTAAGGGCAGTCGTCAGTTACTTTCTGTCCGTTGAGAATGCGAGGCTGGAGCGCGGGGCATACTGATAACAAGAAATTCTTTAAAAAAGTAAGTAAAGAGAAAAGTCATTTTCCACTCCTTCAGGCATATAGGGCCATATCTGCGCCACCTTTTCTTCCCATGAATGTACCTAGTACTGTATCTGCGCCACCTTTTCTTCCCAGGAATGTACCTAGTACTGTATCTGCGCCACCTTTTCTTCCCAGGAATGTACCTAGTACTGAGTCTGCGCCACCTTTTCTTTCCACGAATGTACCTGGTACTTTATCTGAGCCGCCTTTTCTTCCCAGTAATGTACCTGGTACTGTACCTGGACCGCCTTTACTTTCCAGGACTCACCTGGGTCGACCTGGGGGACAAGGTCACTTTTGAAAACGTTCGGCTCCGTCAGGAGCTGAACCCAAAACCTTCCGACTCGCAGGGATGAGTCTAACAGCTACACTCCGGCGGATCCCGTTTAAATAATGAGGGTACAACAATTCTTTGCACAGTTCACTGGCTGGCATATGTCGCTGTATCTCGTACCAGTGCATTGCTACAGAAATTAGGCCGCTAAACTGGGACCCAGGAAGCTTACCGAAGGCGCCAGGACAACAACGCACACACGCATACATATTATACACACGCACATTCATACACACATACACACACGTAAACACACACACACATAAACACACGTACACACCCACATACAAACACACACAAGAAAAATTGGACGTTTCGACATTTGGTTGTTTTTACGAAATCTGGCCTAACGACACACTGGTTGACTTTTCATTCATGCTTGCTCAGGCCAGTCTACGTGACAGGGGTGTCACGTTGTATTGTCTTCTTTACATTTTCCTATTTTAAAGCTATTCTCGTGAACACCCCCTCCTCCCCCCCCCCCCCCCGTATTTTTTTTTCTCGAAGAAGAAACTAGTGTCTATGATACTCTTTTCCCAGTTGTTGTAGATAACTTAACCCTTGGTCAGTTAGGGTCGTGGAGGTGTATTGACGGAAGCAGTGGTACATGAAACCCGCCATCTTTCCCGGTCTTCCACTTGACCACTTAATGTATGCCAACTTAGTCCTGCCCATTTCTTGATGTTTCATTGCAGTTACTTCTTTGCCTTTCTCTTCTTCGATTACTATCCCTCCCCCTTTATCCCAGTGTTCCTGTATGTGTACAGTCTTTACAATCGAATCACGTCGTTGTGGTGTTTTATTGAAAAATGCTCTTGCCTATAGATCAATAAAAGGAGTGTAATGGCAATGAAATACTGACATGCTTGAAGGATAACGTTTGCAGTGGACGAAAGTTAAACATGAAAATACAAACATAATTTTATGATAGTGAAAGCAAAATTGGCAGTTTCTCGTGAGTGTACTTACATGATGGAACGGGAGTCGTCGTTGTGGATTCCGTTGTAGTAGTTGTGGATTCTGTTGTCGTAGTTGTGGGTGCTGTTGTTGTAGTTGTGGATGCCGTTGTTGTAGTTGTGGGTTCCGTCGTTGTAGTTGTGGGTGTTGTTGTTGTAGTTGTGGATGTTGTTGTTGTGGGTGTTGTTGTTGTAGTTGTGGGTGTTGTTGTTGTAGTTGTGGGTGTTGTTGTTGTGGGTACTGTTGTCGTAGTTGTGGGTGCTGTTGTTGTAGTTGTGGGTGCTGTTGTTGTAGTTGAGGATGCCGTTGTTGTAGTTGTGGGTTCCGTCGTTGTAGTTGTGGGTGTTGTTGTTGTAGTTGTGGATGTTGTAGTTGTGGGTGTTGTTGTTGTAGTTGTGGGTGTTGTTGTTGTCGTTTTGGGTGTTGTTGTTGTGGGTGTTGTTGTTGTAGTTGTTGGTGTTGTTGTTGTAGTTGTGGGTGTTGTTGTTGTAGTTGTAGGTGTTGTTGTAGTTGTGGGTGTTGTTGTTGTAGTTGTAGGTGTTGTTGTTGTAGTTGTGGGTGTTGTTGTTGTGGGTGTTGTTGTTGTAGTTGTTGGTGTTGTTGTTGTAGTTGTGGGTGTTGTTGTTGTAGTTGTAGGTGTTGTTGTTGTAGTTGTGGGTGTTGTTGTTGTCGTTGTGGGTGTTGTTGTTGTGGGTGTTGTTGTTGTAGTTGTTGGTGTTGTTGTAGTTGTGGGTGTTGTTGTTGTAGTTGTGGGTGTTGTTGTTGTAGTTGTGGGTGTTGTTGTTGTAGTTGTGGTTGTTGTTGTGGGTGTTGTTGTTGTAGTTGTGGGTGTTGTTGTTGTCGTTGTGGGTGTTGTTGTTGTGGGTGTTGTTGTTGTAGTTGTTGGTGTTGTTGTAGTTGTGGGTGTTGTTGTTGTAGTTGTGGGTGTTGTTGTTGTAGTTGTGGGTGTTGTTGTTGTAGTTGTGGGTGTTGTTGTTGTAGTTGTGGGTGTGGGTGTTGTAGTTGTGGTTGTTGTTGTGGGTGTTGTTGTTGTAGTTGTGGGTGTTGTTGTTGTAGTTGTGGGTGTTGCTGTTGTTGTAGTTGTGGGTGTTGTAGTTGTGGGTGTTGTAGTTGTAGTTGTGGGGGTTGTTGTTGTTGTTGTGGGTGTTGTTGTTGTAGTTGTGGGTGTTGTTGTTGTGGGTGTTGTTGTAGTTGTGGGTGTTGTTGTTGTGGGTGTTGTTGTTGCAGTTGTGGACGTTGTTGCTGTGGGTGTTGTTGTTGTAGTTGTGGGTGTTGTTGTAGTAGTTGTGGGTGTTGTTGTTGTAGTTGTGGGTGCTGTTGTTGTAGTTGTTGATTCCGTCGTTGTAGTTGTGGGTGTTGTTGTGGAGGTTGTTGTTATGGGTGTTGTTGTTGTAGTTGTGGGTGTTGTTGTAGTTGTGGGTGTTGTTGTTGTAGTTGTGGGTGTTGTTCTTGTTGGTGTTGTTGTTGTAGTTGTTGGTGTTGTTGTGGGTGTTGTTGTTGTTGTTGTTGTGGGTGTTGTTGTTGTAGTTGTGGGTGTTGCTGTTGTTGTAGTTGTGGGTGTTGTAGTTGTGGGTGTTGTTGTTGTGGGTGTTGTTGTTGTGGGTGTTGTTGTTGTGGGTGTTGTAGTTGTGGGTGTTGTAGTTGTGGGTGTTGTTGTTGTGGGTGTTGTTGTTGTAGTTGTGGGTGTTGTTGTTGTGGGTGTTGTTGTTGTAGTTGTGGGTGTTGTAGTTGTG
>CAJHNH020000668.1:222082-264582 GCA_905116865.2 Candidula unifasciata
TATCTATGAATGTAAGTATGCCTGTATGTTTTTATCTATGTATGTATGTTTGTGTGTATGTATGTATGCCTGTGTGTATGTGTGTATGCCTGTATGCATGTTTGTATGTATGTATGTATGTATGTATGTATGTATGTATGTATGCCTGTATGTATGTAATGTATGCATGCATGTATGTGTAAGTGAGTGGGTGAGCGTGTGTATGTGGGTGTATGTATGCACGCGCGGGTTTTTGCATGCACTTTACAACTCATGCTTTTTTGTTCTTTTATAATATTCATAAAATGCATATCATCATATGATCATAACATGCTTTATTAGTAAAATACAAACTGCTGTTCGAAAGATGGTTGACTGGAAGGGCCGAATGTAAGACGGGCCTGCGTGCCTAACATATGACCCTTTGAAAATAAAGTTCGTTCGTTCGTTCTTCTTAATGTCCATACCGTGGGGTGTTGGTAGTGGCGCCTATCCACAACCTTTTGTCTCGTGTACTTTCTATCAATTCTGACACAGATGATCCTCCACGCGATGATGTCAAACCGTCCAACATCTTTTCTCTTGTTCTCCCTCTGCCTATCCTCCCCTCCAACTTTCTTACTATCATGAGGTACTCCAGTTTTATTCTTCTCATCACATGACCAAACAATGTAGATTGTCGCTTTCTGATGTGGGCAATCAGTTCTCTTCGTGAGTCAGTCGAGACATCCTCATTACCCTTTCTAACTGTCCAGGGTATTCTCATCGTGCGTCTAAAAAACCACATCTCCGCAGCTTACAAATATTGTTCCACTTATCTCCAACTGTGCACAACATACATTTTAACAAACATCTGGAGACTTACGCTACACTGCAGCCTAAAGTCGTGTTGTAGTAGCTCCTTCCATCAGGCCCAACATAGGTGTTGATGGCTGCCGAGAAGACATCCTTGCACAGCACTGCAAAGATCATCAGTATTCCCACAGTCAAATCCATGCTGAAATCTTACCCGGGTCTTGGTGAGGTTCTGGTGAATTCAAAGAAAAGATATAAACCCGAACGAAAACTATATTGGCAAGCTTCACAATATAACAAATAGAAACTAAACGTGAACGTTGCGGCTATTGGGTCTTCATCAGCACACACAGAATAAACAATATTACATAAATACAAAAAAAAAATCACTTAGCTGATATCACGATGCGGCCAGGTCGGTATGTAAGTACTCAGCAAAATGACCACATGTGTCGGCTGGGGTAATAAATTACCCCCCCCCTTTCTCTCTCTCTCTCTCTCTCTCTCTCTCTCTCTCTCTCTCTCTCTCTCTCTCTCTCTGTTTTTGGGTATCAGGGGCCATAACTGGGGTGTAGGGGTTGAAACTGTGAGGGCAGTTCAATCCCCTGAAAGTTTAAATGAAACTGTGTTGGCAATTCATTCCGGAGGGCGTCAAAGTCCCCAGAGCATAAATAAAGCGATTCTCAAGAGACTTGGTGAATTCAAAGCAATGTTTTCCAATTGTGAACATAAATAAAGGGGATACAAATAGTTTCATAGCATTTAAAGTGAAAATCTCTCGTTATATAAGCAAAGGAATCACGTAGCAAGCCATAGACTTCCGTGGTTATCATATGGTTTATCTTAGACTTTGGTGAGGTGGAGAGTTGAAACAAAAATATGTGTATTTGTGTTGAAAGAATGCATGTTTTATGCTTTATTACATGCTGGTGACATATGACATAATGCACTTGACGATGACAGCGAAGTTTTCCAGGAAATAATTACATTACATCCTCTAGCCATTTTTCGTTATTTGAAGCCCCATCCTGGCTTTTGTCGGGGGCCCTGAATATAGCTGGGCCACAACTGTGGCCATTACGGCTGAATGGGGTTTCTGGGACCTCTCCGAGGGTGATCCTCATCCGCAGGGTGGCACTTTGTGTCACCGGGTGTTTATCGTTTGTGTGTGCCCGTCTCTCTAGCGTAGTTGGCTACACCGGATTGCGCGGTGAGCGGGTGACGAACTCCTTGTGGTCCGGGTTCACTCCCGGGGGTGGACAGAAAAGCCACATTTCTCCCAGATTTACGGTATTTAAAAAGGAATCAAGGCCGAAAGGTTGCGATATCCATAATACCGAGCCTAAGGGTTAACAACTCATGGCTTCTGGTTACTAAAACAAACTTCGCTTGTGTGGGTACAACAAGCAAGCAAGAAAATACATTATGTAAAATTTACTTTCTGTTTTTAATGTTTCAGGTATGATGCGTAATGTCGAGAAGTGAGGAATGAGTTTATTTCACAGAGCTATCATTCCATATGGCTAAGTCTCTCCCCTCAGAACAACCATCAAGCTATCGAGAGTTTCGCGCAAAGCAGGGACTCTGTAACTCCGACAACAACGATCACTTTAAAATTGCACTCGTGAACCAGCGACGCGTCCCTATATTGCAGTGCCTTTATAGTGCATCCAGTCTACAGGCAAAGCCAAAACAATAGAGATAAAATGTCTTAGAATAACTGCAGGAAGATTCTAAGAATAGCTACAGGAGACAGAGAGATAACATAAACAATTAATAAATTTGAAAAGGACTTTTAAACCAGTCATAAAATTATTAAATATAATAGTCCTTAGACCCAAATGTTCTGGTATCATCTACCACAGACAGACACGCTGAAGACATTAAAAGGACTTGGAGCAAGGGAAGCGCATGCAAACAATGGTACGACGGCATTAAGAACATAAAACGAACCCACGTTAAGCAGATCGTGAGGCAAATGTTTCAACCACTGAACCACCGGGATCTTTCTGATGAAAATTTCCAAACTGCTGCTCTAGTAGATTCTGGTTAGTTTTGGTTCGGTCAGTCTACTCTGATGGGTTTAGATGAGCCGTGTTAAGAACGGACATCACAGCACTCAAAACGATTATATGAGCGCTGTGTCCTTCTCTTCAGCAGCTAAATCAGTGTTTCATTTTCGAAGGTGCCGTAGTAAGTTGATTACACTAGTGAGCAACCAGATGGCTTGAACATATTGTCAGAAATTCAAATGACAGAGAGGTAACAACTGTAGACAAGCTAGCTGAATGGTCGTAGACCACGTGGCAGACCAAGAAGACCACGGAGAGATAACGCTAGACAGACCTGCAAACGCTTAGTGCCACCAACTAGAAAAAGAAGGCCAACCAGAGATAGGAGAGTGATAGTGATAGCTGGAGCAATAAACCTCAAGGACTCGTAACACTGAAGAAGAAGAGGAAGATATCAAAGATAAAGATAATCCAAATATCCCCTCTGTTATACGTCATGGGTTGTCTCCTCTTGATGTAAGGATTCAGTTCTCATCGTGTGGTTTTTTCTTTGCTGGGGTTGGTTCTGCAACGTCCTGTAAAGGACACGTAACTGTTTTGATTAAAAAATATATATTCCATAGACATAATTTTTAAAATATTTGCTTGTGCAGTTCGACATTCGACGTCTATCCATGTGTCGTTATGATACCGGATACTTCACCACATCAATATGCCTCAGACTAGCCGATATGCCTCAGACTAGCACCATTCAGGAGACAACTGTAAAACGACACCTTCATAAGACAAGAACTTCATATCAAATGAGATGTTTTCACCAGACATTAACACCATACACGTTAGTTGCCTGGTCCTCGCAGGACGTTACAGAGTCAGTCCCAGCATTACAGAGGGTGCTATTTGTGATTTCACTAGGCAATTTAACGTCTTAGTCGTTTGTCATTGCGTTCATAGACACTATGCAGGTAGCCAAAGAAGAGCAGTAAGCAAACACAGAACAGGTAGAATCAAATATGGGATTTGAGGGCTTATGAACTTGCTCGATGTGGGACGATAGTTACCGTCAATTAACTAATTCACTAACTACCACATTTTACTTTGATGTTGAAATTCGGATATATAGTCTACTTTACAATTATCGTTGATTCTTTTCCTCCTTCTTCTTCTTCTTCTCCCACCTTGTCCCTCAGCGAAGTGTCGGGGGAGATGTAACATTCGTTGATAAGCTCTGTCAAGGGCACTTTTAAGATTAATGTTCATTTCTGTAAAGCTGTTCGTAATGCCATCACTCCATATTTTCAGAGTTCTTCTGCACGCTCTATACCCGTTGTAACGTTTCAGTGTGGCTCGCTATGGCAGATAGTACCAAGGCATTCTTTGTAGGTGTCCAAACCACTTCATTTGTTGTTCTTTGATAACCTGTAAGACTGGCTTTATTCCTAGCTTTCGTCTGATTTCGTATTCTGTCTTTCCTTGAATTTCCTGTAGCTCTTCTAAGGCATTTCATCTCCGTTGTCACAATTGTACATTCATTAGAGGATGTAGGTTTCCATGTTTGTTTCATTTTCCCCCACTATCCAGAAAAACTTTGTCAAGACTTCCGGTTAAAATGGAGGAACAGCAAGTTCAATGGTTTTAGTAGTGGCACATTTTTGCTTCGGTGGTGGTTGTATTATCCTCAATTTGTAGACTAAAAAGATTTAGTTTCGTCACCCAGCTACTGAGCTGAGTACCTGGCGCAAAACTATGAGCTGCGGATTTCATTTCAAAAGTATTCCAACTGTGGCAGCGTGGTGTTGGGACTTGTAGATTCGGAATGGCGAGTGGCCTGTTGACACGTAATTGGTGGTGATTTATGCAATTAATCGTGTGTGCAGCTAATGATCTGAGTGTAACTGCTGCTCCCATCAACGATAAACTGCATTTCTTGGTCGGTCTGTTTGTGTTAGCACTTCTTACGGCTGCCTTATACTTTTGATGCGTGTCTATGCTAGCAGATATTCGTAGACTGCAGTCTGTGTCAGTTTTGCCTACATGGGATAATGGATGGACATTCTGTGTGATTTTCGCTAGCGCAAAAGCGGAGCAGCTATGGGACGACCCGTTTGTTATTGAGCTGAAACTACAATGACCTGACTTCCCTTGTCTTGACTTAGAATTAAATATATCTCACAAGGTCATAAACATAATTTTAATGAAAAAATAAACATCTGAGTTTGTATATAAAAACAATAAACGATAATTCTTACCACGGCCTCACAGAATCTTTCAAATATTAGACCAGATGTGAACATGCATTTTAAAAAAATGCAGTGTTGAAAACTGCGACAACGAGATAAACTTTATATACACATCCTTATCCATTTAAAATGTAAAGGATCCTTTTTAAAAAACTAAGTATTCATTCGAGCTATCCAGTTAATTTATAATTTATTTGATGTATTTATTGTGTGATACTATGTGATTCTGTGACATTTTTCCCCCCGATTTCTGTGTTTGCTCTTGGGGTACTGGGCGTGTTTGCACCTTAAGCCATGGGGGACAAAACACAACAGGAAGGCTTATGTTGAGACTGCGAGGGTGTTTACTTACCACGTTACCAGAAGAAGATCTCAATGGAAGATCTAAAGAATGTGGATGTCTCTGTTTAATTGTGGTTTGACATGTCCCGGGGAACTGGCAATGTGTACTTTTTTTTTTCCTTTCTCGGGATGGAGGTCTACGAACGATTCGGTGATTTGGGTTTTTTTTTTTTTTTCAACTTCCTCATTTTTTATTTTTCTTTATTTTCTGTCACTTTATTCCATATTCCACCCTAGGACTGCAGTTTGAAAGTTTGACATCCAGTGACTCTATGAGCCACTCTATGGGTTTTTACATGCACACCAGTTTTACAGATCTGGCCTTTTTTATGTGGACTGTTGATCGCTAGCCTCTGGTGCAGATGTACTCTGATTTCAAAGGAAAGACCCCTAATTATTCGACTTTCATATGCTTGTTAGAATGCTTCGGCTCTGTGGCTAAGTCGATGCGAACGCTTCATAATGCCGGGATGCCGGGTTGGATCCCAGCCGCGGGCCATGCGCCTTACGTTGGTTTCGACAGTGGTATCAAGAAAGCCAACCGTCCAGAAATGATGGCAAACTACTGGACGTAAATTTGCCTAGAAAAACCACACAACAGCCGGGGGCTGTTGGGGTTGGTTCTGAAACGTCCTGTAAAGGATACGCAACTAACTTAGTTAGGATGCAGTGAGTTTTTTCTTGTCATTCATTATACAAAGACTGCGAAACCCACACTCATTTCTCATTGTTTTTTTCTTTCACTTAAGTCGCCGTGGGGGAGCAGCTAGACGCTCGCCGTGAATCGGAAGGTAGTGGGTTCGCTCAGGGGGAGGCAGACATTTTTTTTTTTAAATAGCCAGGTTGACCCAGCCTTGAGTGGGTACCAGGTGCAGTCCTAGGAAGTAAAGGCGACCGGCGTGGTGCTGACCACGTCACCCATCTTGTGCCGATTGGTCTATAAAATATAGGCCTAGCCCTAAATGCCATAAACACCTAAAGGCACGAAAGGGTTCTTTGCTTTATTTTTTTTTTATAACTTTCTGCTTTCTTCTTTGATATTAATTTTTCCTCATTTTTCACCATCTCCTTTTACTGCGGATTATTCCCTACTTCGAGCTATTGATTTATATTTTGGTTTGCCGCTTTAATTTATCTTTTTATATTCTTTCTGTCCCCTTACGACTTTTGCTAATTTCTTGTTTCCTCCATGTTATTGTTTTCACCACCCACTTCACACTTCTTCTTCCTTTGTTTTACTTCTTCTACGGCTGCTTCTGATTCTTTTCTTCAGCCCCTTCCATCACTCCCTACCCCTTTCCCCATCTTTTTCGTTCATCTTCCCTTTCCATTACCCCTTTTCCAAGTCTCCTCTTTATCCTTCCCCCTCCCCTTTCGTTCATATCCCCTTCCCTCCCCCCCCCCCACCCTTTCCGTTTTTTCTCTCCGTTCCCTTTCCTCTTCCTTCCTATTCCGATTTCCCCTCCTGTTTCCACTTCCCTCTTCTTTTAATTTCTCTCCCCCTTTCCATTCCCTTCTCATCATTCTCAATTTCGTCCTTTTTTTTTTTTTCATTTGAAGCCCTACACTGGCTTCTGCCAGGGGCCGCAATATAGGCAGGCCATACATATGGCCAAATGTCTGAACGCGGTTTCTGGGACCTCTCCACGGCGATCCTCATCCACATGGTGGCACTTTGTGTCATCGGGTGTTTATCGCTTGTGTGATGTCCTGGTGGGGTAGAAAGTCAGTCAGTCAGTCCCTTCTTATCGTCCCTTCGAGTCGACTCGAATCCCCACTATCAAAACACCGAGATTAGCGATCACGGACAAAGAAAAAGCCGACCTGTTCGGTCAATATTTTTACGAGATCAGCTCAAATGAGAAACTCGGCCCGGCAGAAAGGGGGAGGCGAGCACGACTTTTAGCGACCGCAGAACTGAAACCTGAACCGGACATTACTGACTACTACCTCGATTCAGACATCACAGTAGAAGAAGTGACCTCAGCAATCCGGGCGAAAGAGGACACAGCCGCTGGGGCAGACATCTTGAGCTACAAGCTGATGAAAATGCTCCCCAGCACAACCGTCCAGTCCATCACGGATCACTATAACGATGTCTGGAGAGAGGGAACAGTCCCACAACAATGGAAACATGCTACAGTCATCCCAGTACCGAAACCTCACAGGGACACGCAGAGTCTGGACTCATACCGGCCTATATCACTGACCTCCCACATGGGAAAGGTACTGGAGACTGTAGTCACCAAGAGAATTAACTTCCACCTGGAAAAACACCAAAAATACAGCAGCACGCAATCCGGCTTCAGAGCCAACCGATCCTCAATTGACCAGGTGATCAAGCTAGAAGATCACGTCAAGTGTGGGTTCCTGAAACAAGAAAAAACAACCGCCATCTTTCTAGACCTGACCAGCGCTTTCGACACCTGCTGGAGGGAAGCTGCAATCAGGAAACTGAGCGTAGTTGGAATTGTAGGGAAAACTCTCAACTATATCAAGAGCTTCCTACAAGACCGAACCTTCTCAGTAGCAGTCAAAAACGAAAGGTCGGCAATCCACAAGCAAGAGAACGGCACCCCACAGGGCTCGGTGATTTCCCCTGTTATCTTCTCCATCCTCGTGAACGATCTCGCGGAGGCCATAGGGGTCGACAATGTCGGTCTGTCCCAGTACGCTGACGACTGCGCAATATGGTGCTCTAGCGTCCTCATAGAACACGCCGTCGATCAGCTGCAGGAGGCGGCCAACAATGTAGCAGGATGGATGGAGAAGTGGGGCTTCAGAATCAACCCAACGAAATCCGTCCAGATGATATTTCACTGGAAAAGGAAATGGTGGGCACGTAGTGACTCTGAAACCCGCATCGTGATAAACGGGCAAAGAATACCGAGGAAAAACACAAACGACATTCCTAGGAATGTTACTTGACCAACAGATGAACTGGAACCCACACATAAAGCAAACCATCACCAGATGCTCCAACAACAACAACCTTCTTAGAATAATCAAAGGGTCCGGATGGGGTGCGCACACCCGAACCCTACTGAACTTCTATAAGGCGTTCGTCAGAAGCAAGCTCGAATACGGATGTGTCGTATACGATGCTGCCTCCGACGCACAAAAAGCTCTTCTCGACCGAATTCAGAACGAGTCAATGAGAATCATCCTGGGGGTAGGGAAAGGAGCCAGTCACGAAGCCATGGAGATAGCACTAGGTCTCATACCACTAAGCCTACGCAGAAGACAACTGAGGCACAGCTACTGGTCTCAAACAACGCTCGACCCACACCACCCTGCCGCCCAGGCGCTGACTGTTCATGAATATCCATGGTCGAAAACCAGCATCCCACTGCAAAAATTCCAAAGACCAGCATCCTGGAAAACGGCAGCAGAACTGAACACCATCAACAACAGCGGTATAAGGTACCACCCGACCACCCCAACCTGGGAGCTCAAAATTCCGTACACGGACGAAAGCCTGGCGCACGTAATCGACAAAAACCAGGCCATCCTCGATGCAAGGTCGAGAGTCGACGAGTACATCCGGAATGCTGAAGTAGACACCATGATTATCCACACAGACGGCTCCAAAACCAGTACGGGTGCGGTCGGCGCAGGGGTCTTCATACCAGCCTTAAAAACAACCCACGAATATAGGCTCACTGACGATACAGCAGTATGCACGGCAGAGCTGGTAGGGATACTAAAAGCACTGGAGCTAGCCTGCGAAAGGCCGCCCATTAAGCTCCTTATCCTCACCGACTCGCTGTCATCTGTCCAGTCATTAAAACACTATTCGAAAGTGAGCCGACAAGACCTGAAAGAAGAAATCCTGACTTTGTCAACCAGACTGAGGAGCCTGGGATGCCAGGTAACCATTGGCTGGATCCCAGCTCACATAGGTATCGAAGGCAACGAAGCAGCAGACAGAGCGGCAAAAAGAGGCACCAGCAGCCCTAACACAGTGTTCACGGGACTGGGCAAAACAGAACAAAAAGCAGTCATCAGAAACAAGGTCTGCAAAGATTGGTCCCAGCAGTGGTCGACCAGCGATAAAGGCAGAATCGCCTACAAATTACTAAAACAACCCAGTCTTAAGAACCAAGTGCAAGCGCCGACAAAAATACCTGTCATCCGCAAGCTGTGGAAGATGCGACTAGGGTGTTGGACAGACCGATTCCGCACGCCTGTGTGTCAGGAATGCAGGGCCAACAACTCTATGGAACACTTCCTGCTGAACTGCAAAACCTACGAACCTGAAAGACAAGATCTTGTATTACACTTTAGAGCAAGAAACGAACCAATGACTGTCGAAAACTGCCTTAGCGTGAGCGCTGAGGACCAGGTCCAGCGACTCGTCAAGCAGTTCATTTCAAGAACGGGGAAAGCGATCTGAGAAGCCACCCCTCAACCCAGAGCTGTACAACCAGATGGGACCGGACCAGATCCTGCGAGTACCAGCGGCACCTGCCAGGACAGTCTATCCTTCCTCTCACTCTCCCGACCTCGCTTTATGTCCTCTGAAGCATTCCAGCACTCTTCACCTATGCTACTACCACTACCTCTACCTGTCCGCTGGCGAATAACATCGTAAATGCCAAAGTTGTAACACAAATCTGAAATTAGTATATTTTCAGGTGGAAGTAGACAGCGGAACCCACCAAAGGCCACCCGACGCTCTGAAGCAGCTAGCCAAGGGCATTGCACCAAAGGGGACCAGCACCAGGGAATTCCTGTCTAACTTACGCCACCTTAAATGTATCTATAACAATGCCTTTCAGTCCCATTTCAGACCCTGCCCTAAGGCCGAAAACCAGCGTGAAGGCCTAAATGATTACCAAAACTTTAATTAACATTCTTTCAGGCAGAAGTAGAAAGCGAAACCCACCAAAGGCCACCCGACGCTCTGAAGCAGCTAGCCAAGGGCATTGCACCAAAGGGGACCAGCACCAGGGAATTCCTGTCTAACTTACGCCACCTTAAATGTATCTATAACAATGCCTTTCAGTCCCATTTCAGACCCTGCCCTAAGGCCGAAAACCAGCGTGAAGGCCTAAGTGATTACCAAAACTTTAATTAACATTCTTTCAGGCAGAAGTTGACAACGGAAACCACCAAAGGCCACCCGACGTTCTGAAGCAGACCGCTGAAGACATTGCACCAAAGGGGACCAGCACTCGGTAACTCCAGAATCTCTTAAGCCACCCCCCCCCCCCCCCCCCCAATCACATGAACATTAACAATGCCTCTAGTTTTATTTCAGGACACTGGATTTCAACCCACGAGAAGTTCCAGCGACGAGAAGCCACATCCCTCAATCTATATGTCACTCTCATTCTCCCGACCTCACTATCACATCTACTGGCACATTCGGGCAAACTGACCTCTCATTTGCAGTCTATCTTACCTCCACTACTTCTCCACACTCCGTGGAAAAAAAAAAAAAAATTTTTGTTTTTTTTGGGCCGACCACAACAACAGATTGTGACGGCCCTGTTTGTCCTGAAAAGGAACATTGTTTGTATCGATGGAGCAACGGATATTTGTTTGGCTTTTTCCGGCGGCTTTTAGATCGGCAACCAAGCAGCAACAGGGCACCAGCACAGCGACCAGCACGAGGCAAACCAAGCACCAGCAACAGTCAGCTAGTACCCTTCAATATCATCGCAAAGAGATCTGGATCACACCAGAACCCAAAACCGCAAACAACGCAGCACAGCAAGGAAGCAAACAACAATAATATCAGGTGTGTCTACACACCACAAATAAAAGGAAAACATATAAAACAGCAAAGGACCCTTCTTCGATATAGCAGGCCCTCGGGCGGCTGAAAGAGGATCAAGTTTGGAATTTTTCTTGGACAACTGGCAATGGCAATCGTTTCCTTTCTCCTTTCCTTTGTTCATCTTCTTTCCCTTTCTTCCTCTCTCTTCCTTCCCTTGCTTATGCCAAATATTTATTTCCCATTCTTCTTTCTAATTCCGCCTTCTGCTTTTCACGTTAATTTCAGAGCACATGTCGCATTAGCTGAAAATTGTAATTTCCTGACATCGCATTTAACAAATACACTGCCGTTTGATTTCATGTTTCTGTAGTTGTCAAGTGGGCAGCGAAAAATATTAATACTGTTTTAGTGGACCGAGGGTGTCAAAAGATGAGGAACACTTTTCTATACCTTCTGAGAAAAAGACACACCTTTGTGCCAACATAGTGCCCGAAGTTTTAGGAACACTGTTCTTGAACTTCTGGTAAATGTACACACCTTAAAGCCACTAATAGTGTCCGAAATTTTACGACACTGTTCTAGAAGCTCTGGTAAACAGACACAACTTAGTGCTAAAATAGTGTCCGAAGTTTTTAGAACACTGTTCCAGAACTTCTGGTAAACAGACACACCTTAGTGTTCGAAGTTTTAGGAACACTGTTCTAGAAACTCTGGTAAATAGACACACCTTAGTGCCCAAAGTTTTAGAAAACTTATAGAAACTCTGGTAAATAGACACGCCTAAGTGCCCGAAGTTTTAGAAAACTGTTCTAGAACTTCTGGTAAATAGACACACCTAAGTGCCCAAAGTTTTAGGAATACTGTTCTATAAACTCTGGTAAGCAGACACACCTTTGTGCCCAAAGATTCCGGAACACTGTTCTAAAACTTCTGGTAAATAGACACACCTTAGTGTCACCATAGTGCCAGAAGTTTCAGTAACACTGTTCCAGAACCTCTGGTAAAAAGAAACACCTTAGTGCCCGAAGTTTCAGGAACACTGTTCTAGAACCTCTGGTAAATAGAAACACCTTAGTGTCACTATAGTGCCAGAAGTTTTAGGAACACTGTATTAAACTTCTGGTAAATAGAAACACCTTAGTGCCCGAAGTTTTAGGAACACTGATTTAGAACCTCTGGTATATAGACACACCTTAATGCCCGAAGCCACAAGAAACTCTCCTTAAACATAACTAGTTCCTCTACTACTTTTCTGAGTTATATATATATATATATATATATATATATATATATATATATATATATATATATATATATATATATATATATATATATATATACAAAGTACGCTATAAGAAAAACAAATACAGAACAAAGCCAAATCCACGTCGAGTGGGTCATTTGTAAAAGGTCGCCCTCATAAAAGGGCCTTCCTGCACATTTCTTGGATCCTTAGAATCTTAGAACTGGGTCTGTAAATAAAATGCGCCATTTTCTAATGTACCCTTTGTACGGCATATTGAGAACTTGTTTCAGTACTTCCCTTTTAAAGATATAATACATATTTCATTAGAGCAAACAAGTTTTTTTTCTTCCCATGTATGAATCTTTTTAACATACTGCATAAGGTGTGTCCTAGAATGGGGGAGATTGCGACTGAGCTGACGCTCCAAACTAAATAAACATAATTTACTTTTGTACACAGTGTTGTCCTTCACAGCGTTGTCCTCCACAGTTTTGTTCTAGTGTCGTCCTCCTAAGTGATGTCCTTCACAGTGTTTCCCTCCACAGTGTTGTCCTCCACAGCGTTGTCCTCTACAGTGTTGAACTCCACAGTGTTTTCCTAGTGTTGTCCTTCACAGTGTTGTCCTCCACAGTGTTGTCCTAGTGTTGTCCTTCACAGTGTTGTCCTCTACAGTTTTGTTCTAGTGTTGTCTTCCATAGTGATGTCCTTCACAGTGTTGTTCTCAACAGTGATGTCCTAGTGTTGTCCTTCATAGTGTTGTCCTCCACAGTGTTGTTCTCAACAGTGATATCCTTCACAGTGTTTCCTTTACAGTGATGTCCTCCACAGTGTTGTCCTCCACAGGGATGTCCTCCACAGTGATGTCCTCCACAGTGTTGTTCTCCACAGTGTTGTACTCCACAGTGTTGTTCTCCACAGTGTTGTACTCCACAGTGTTGTTCTCCACAGGGATGTCCTCCACAGTGTTGTACTCCACAGTGTTGTTCTCCACAGGGATGTCCTCCACAGTGTTGTACTCCACAGTGTTGTTCTCCACATTGTTGTTCTCCACAGTGTTGTTCTCCTCCATGATGTCCTCCACAGTAATGTCCTAGTGTTGTCCGTTACAGTGATGTCATCCACAGTGATGTCCTAGTGTTTTCCTTCACAGTATTGTACTCCACAGCTGTGTACTCCATAGTATGGTACTCTACAATGTTGTACTCCACAGCTGTGTACTCCATAGTGTTGTACTCTACAATGTTGTACTCAAAAGCTGTGTACTCCATAGTGTGGTACTCTACAATGTTTTACTCAACAGTTGTGTACTTCATAGTGTGGTATTCTACAGTGTTGTACTCCACAGTGTTGTACTCAATAGTTTTGTACTCTACAATGTTGTACTCCACAGTTGTGTACTCCATAGTGTGGTACTCTACAATGTTGTACTCCACAGTGTTGTACTCAATAATGTTTTACTCTACAATGTTGTACTCCACAGTGTTGCACTCAATAGTGTTGTACTCTACAATGTTGTACTCCACAGTTGTGTGCTCCACAGTGTTGTCCTCCAGACTGATGTCCTCCACAACGATGTCCTAGTGTTGTCCTACACACTGATGTCCTAGTGTTGTCCTACACACTGATGTCCTAGTGTTGTCCTACACAGTGATTTCCTCCACATTATTGTCCTCCACAGTGTTGTCCTCCAGACTGATGTCCACCACAATGATGTCCTAGTGTCACAGTGATGTCCTAGTGTTGTCCTACACACTGATGTCCTAGTGTTGTCCTACACAGTGATTTCCTCCACATTATTGTCCTCCACAGTGTTGTCCTCCAGATTGATGTCCACCACAATGATGTCCTAGTGTCACAGTGATGTCCTAGTGTTGTCCTACACACTGATGTCCTGGTGTTGTCCTACACAGTGATGTCCTCCACATTATTGTCCTCTACAGTGTTGTCCACAGTCCTAGTGTTGCCAGCTGTGTTGGCCGAGTCTTGTACGCTATGTCCCAGTATGGTCAACAATGTCTTAGTCTTGTCAACTATGTCCCACTCTTGTCTACTATGCCCTGGTCGTGTCCACTACACCCAAGTCTTGTCCACTATGCCCTGGTCTTGTCTACTGTCCCATTCTTGTCCACTATATCCTATTCTTCTCCCCCCCCCCCCTTTTTTTCTTTTTTTAGCGTTCAGTGGCTACTACGCCCTAGTGTTGCCCTCAGTGTTTTAGATTTCCCGCTGTGTCCTAGTTTTGTTCATGGTTTTCTGCGATTGTCCACGATATCTTGTGTTGCCCATGGTGCGTTTTCGAAAGTTTTCCTAAACCGCTCTACGTAACTTTTATTTTTCCAGTGGCCTGCCAAGTTTCTTTTCTCACATCTAAAGCCCCCAAACATCCAGATCTGCGTACACAGGTAAAACTGAGCCGTGTAAATGCCGAAAGAATTCCACATCGCTGGGGTGAGTCAAGGACACACGAACAGAACATGCAGTTTAAATAAATAAACACACACGTATCCAGAGGAAGATGTTAACATACACACACACACACACACATATATATACACATACATCTAGAGGGAAAGAGAGAGAGCGAGAGAGAGAGAGAGAGAGAGAGAGAGAGAGAGAGAGAGAGAGAAAGAGAGAGAGAGAGCGCGAACCAACGAACTTTTTTTCCAAAGAGTTACAAACTGGGCACTCAGGCCCGCCTTACTCGTACATTCGTTCCTTCCAAACATTCATCTTTCTTACGACAGCTGCATTATAAATATCAAGAATATCATATTCGTATATCAATTTCTACTGTATACATGTAAATTAAAAATACAAAGAGAGGGATGACAAATGTAGACCTTCAAATATACATGTAAAATTACTCGCACATTGCCCTTACACACTCAAATGCGCACATACTGATGACACACTCACGTACACATAAACATACATATACATAATCACAAGTAGAAGATGTACATTCATACAGTCGTGGATAGAACACATATACATAGACATAACACATACCTACAAACCCATACACAGAGAAAAACACACAAACACAACATACACACTGATAACACACACTGATGCAACATACGCTGGCATACGTGCTCTCAAAGATACAACACATAGACAAAATTGATACAAACACAAAACAGACACACAGACTCAGAACAGGCACACCGTTCTCAAATACAGCACAAAAATGCACACCATATGCACATAAAAACAAGACTCACAGACGCAACATAAAGTCACACACACACACGAGCTCAGACTCAACACACATATACACAAATGCACACACACGCACGCACGCACACACACACGAGCTCAGACTCAACACACATATACACAAATGCACACACACGCACGCACGCACACACACACACACACGACCCTTTAAATTTCTTTCAGAGAGAGAGACAGAGAGAGACAGAGAGAGACAGAGAGAGACAGAGATAGAGAGAGAGAGATAGAGAGAGAGAGAGAGAGAGAGAGAGAGAGAGAGAGAGAGGGAGAGAGAGAGAGAGACGTATCCGGTGCAGAAAGAATAACAGACCTGCTGTGGTGGGGGGGGGGGGAAATGAGTGTGAGAAGAACAACAAAGTGCTTTATGCTCGAGGAGACCAGAAAGCACGTATACCATGCTATTCTGGGCTCTAGTGTGTTGGGCATTAAGGCTGTGAGCTTTAAGGTGCGTTCTTGCTGTTGGTGAGCAGACTCTAAAAGTAAGTGGTATATTTCGTTTGTGTAATTACTGCTTATATTATAATAAGGACCGGATTAACCATTGAGAACACTAGACACGTGCTTAGGTTATCACAAATGGAAGGGCACCACATCAAGGTTAGTTGAGTATCCTTTACAGGACGTTGCAGAACCAACCCCATCAGCCCCTGGCTGTTGTGTGGTTTCACTAGGCAAATTTACGTTCAGTAGTTTGCCATTGCTTCCTGGACGGTCGGCTCCCTGATACCACTGTCGAAACCAACACAAGGCGAATGGCCCGAGGCTGGGATCGAACCCAGTAACCCATCATTACGAAGCGTTCGCACCGACTTAGCCACAGAGCCGACGGGCACTACGTAAATGTTCAAAAACCTTGGAACTGAGCGTTTTTTTTTCCGGTTGAATAATAAATAATCGCGTCACAACAACAAGGCAGACTGCATGCACTATCTCCATAAAGTATTGAAGCATATGTGTTACATTAGATTAATTTGTATGTTTGTTTATTCAACGGATCAACTTCACGGTACACGGGTGTAACCCATAAGTGCTCGTTCTTTTTTTCAACTCAATCCTGAGTTTGAAGAATCTTAGCACAGTGCACAAACCCTGCAGCACCATCATCATCCATCATGTAGCAGGTCCTTTGCAGAACGTCGCTCTGATCACGGTCTGCCTGAAAGAAACTCGGTCTCTCGCCAGCTCTCCCGCCTCATGTTCTTTCATACTCGAGGAGTCACTTATATCCTGTGCCCATTTTGATGTTGGTCGGCCCCTGCCCCTCCTTCCTGGTACCATGCCTTCTGCTATTATTTTTTTTTAATCCGTCGTGGCGCTTTTGATATGACCAAAATTTTTCAACTTCCAAAACAAGATGCTGTTTATTAGCCAATCTTCCTCGATGTTCAGATCTTTCAAGATCTCATCTCAGTATTTCTCCTCTTCTCTGCCCAAGATATTCTGAGAATCTTATTATAGCATTTCAGCTCAAAAGCCCCTATTCTCTTTTTTTTTAAGGACTGGGAAACAGTCCACGATTCACATCCGTATGGGAATTCTAATTTGGATCTCTTTGCTGGTGCCTAACCATAGACTTTTAATCATTGCATTGCTATGGCTATCCTGCATTTAATTTCTGTCAAACAGTCTCCATTGCATTTTTTTTATAGAGCCTAGATATTCAAAGTTTGTGACATTTTCAATTGTGTGTGTGTGTGGGTGGGTGGGTGGGTGACAGCCAGTTTTATCTGTGGACATTATTTTCGTTTTCTTCAAATTCAATAACAGATTTCGATCTTTACTGTGCTTTAAATTGTCTATTCCCTTTACGCATTTCGAAAGGAGGACTGTGTTATCAGCGTAGTCTGGTAATTTTTAACATTTCTTCCTGTAGCACCGGGGATCCGTTAGGCTACTCTTTTCGATTTTCAACAGTCAAGTGATTTTTTTTACGTGCGCAACAATAAACTCGGGCGACCGGTCTTATTACCCAGAGACCAGGGAAAAATACTAGAAATCCACGTGAAAAAAGTCCAGGCGTTCACCGGGGCTTGAACCCGGGACCTCTAGCATTCTAGGTGGACACCATGCCCCGAGAAAACGCAGCCTCCCTACATTAGATTAGTCTGAGGATCTAATAAAAGACTGCAATTTGAAAAGAAGAAAAAAATAAGAGAAAACTGTTCAACCATTAAGTTCAAATAGACATTATTTTTCATCATACGGTAATTTTATTTTTTTATTTCGATAAATAAAATGTTATAATTTATTGTTATTATTTTTTATTGCTTCTTTGTGGATGCGTCGGTGTCTGTGGCTTAAGCGTTGCGAACGTGCTTCGTAATGCCAGGGGGCCCAATTCGATCCCAGCTGCCGGTCTTGCGCCTTGCGTTGTTTTCGACAGTGATATTGAGAATTCGACAGTCCAGAAAGCGATGGGGCAAACTGCTGGGCGTAAACTTGCCTAGAAAAATTACAACAGCCAAAAAAAAATGCTGGAGTTGGTTCTGCGACGTCCTCTAAAGGATACGCAACTAACTAATATATGGGGAACCAGACCGTCTTAACGTAGGGGTATGCTGGGCACTTGCCTAGGAAGCCTAACGAGCCATATGGTAATCTGTGTATGTCAAGTGACTATATTTCACCCTTTAAGTGGTTGTCGTAGAGACCTGAGCACACTGGTTTGCTTATGAACCCATAACGATGATTGTTTTAGTATCCAGAAGCCGTGAGTTGTTAACCCTTAGGCTCGGTATTATGGATATCGCAACGTTTCGGCCTTGATTCCATTGTAAATACCGTAAAACTAGGAGAAATGTAGCTTTTCTGCCCACCCCCGGGAGTTAACCCGGACCACAAGGAGTTCGCGCAATCCGGTTTAGCTAACTACGCTAGAGAGACGGGCCATAAAGATGTTAAGGCTGCTGTCCACACATTGTTTCTTGTCACATTATGCTTCAGTTTCCATATTTCTTTTCGTGGCCAAAAAATTTAAAGTACTGAAGGATACATGTGATAATTTGGGAGGAGACGCGGAGGTTGTGGAGGAGCAAAGTATAAAAATGGCTTTTTGTAAATCTAACGCAGTTTTCTGCGACTTTGATGTCTGTATGAAAGTCATGTTGGGCTCACAAACAAGGCCGGGAACTCGCTGGCATCAACCAGGCTGCTTTGCTATAAATAGATGAACTTTGAGTGTGTGTGAGAACTGCTCCATCCTAACCCTTACGAGGCTGCATGCTATTAGTAACCTTGGAGCTGCCCTAATATATATTTTCAGTGGCTTAGGCATTGCAAACTCGCTTCGTTATTCCGGCGTGCTGGGTTCCATCCCAGCTGCGGGCGATGTAGCAACAGACCACCTTGCGTTGGATTTGCGCACTTTAACTTTCTCAACAAGCTCTGTGGATCAGTTACAATTATGGCAACTGTGTACAGCTGATTCTCAAGCCACCAGAAGACAGCCATGACTGCCTCCATTTCCATTCACAAAATAGACGTTTTGATATCGTATGCTAGCCTTTGGTGCACTAAGCGACGTCCATTCGCAAGTACCCGAGACAAACGGTTGTGGGTAGACATGACTACCAACGCCACACGGCATGGACTAGAAGAAGAAGGATTAACACCTCAAGGATGAGAATCAAACAGGAGCAAATCCCTGAAACCCCGTTTGAATGTATAATTAGTTCTGTTAGGCCACTCCTAGGATTTAAGAGTCGCTATGGTCTAGCGACTAGACGCTAGCCTGCGCATCGGAAGGTCGTGGGTTCGGTTCATGACGAAAGCCGGATTTTTTTCCCTTAAAAAATGACCTTGGCTCCTATGTTGACCCAGCCTTAAATGGGTACCAGCCACAGTCCTGGGAAGTAAAGGTGGTCGGCGTGATGCTGACCACAACACCCACCAAGTGCAGTTTGGTCTGTTAGGTCTAGCCCTATATACCCAACACCCCTGAAAGGCTTGGATAGGGTCCTTTACCTTTACTTTTACTGCTAGGGCTACAAAATCAGCTGCAGTCCCGTGTCGAGGTGTGGGTGCAGCTTGTTGTCTGATAGGTATTTCCCCCACCCCAGGTTGCTATTGTAAGGTTAGTGCTTTGTTATTAGCCGACCACAAACAGGGAAAATCCACGGGTCACGGGACAGTCAAATATTTCAGGGGGTGGTAGATTAGGCGTAAAGTTTTGGTTAGGTTAGTTTTAGAATTAAGGTTAGGATTAGGTTACCGCGCGAAAACCTGCTAAGGCGCAGAAAACACGGTTAAAAAGAAAGCACCGTAAGGTTTGATCCCTCAGATTAGAAATCTCAGTGTAGATGGTAGACCAACGTGGCACAACCTAGTTCAGCCTCCAAAGAGGTTATAATTAGGGCAGCCGTGACGGAACACCAGCCGTGACGGCTGCACAAGCCTAATGTGACTTGAATCTCTGTGAGTGTACAACACTCCTTCTCTGATTCCACAGCTTCTGCAGCAAGCTTTGTTCTTTACAAACTGGCTTTAACTCTCCTTTGTGGAAAACGAGACAGACCAAGAATGGATCATGTCGTAAGAGCAACACGCAGATCACCACAGTACTGTCCAGCCTTTCTGCTATGTAGATACTTTTTTTTTTTTTAACGCGAGCGGTTTTTTTAGTCACAATTGTCATCCCTGAGATTCCCCTACCTCTCTATAGCAGCACTGTATAAAACATTATCGTCTGGAAAGGCAGAAGGTGCAGCAACATTCATGTGATTGTACAAGCAATACAAGCCATTAGCTGCACTTGTCAGTGTCATTATTGTTTGTTGCAGGGGAAACAACTCGGAAATGGCTGAAGCGCGGGAGCGAAGTAAAGCGGTTTTGGCATTGTTTATTTTATAGCAACTGAGGACAGGAACCACGCTGGAATTGGATCTTAATCCTGAAATAACGGAATCGGCTATTAGCAGAAAGGAGTTACAGTCTGGCAATGAAATTTAAAGAAGACGTGAATGCGGATATCTGAGGCAAAGAAGAGACGGAAAGCAGAGACCAGAGAATGATCAAATACAGCCTGGGAAAGGATGTTGCAGTGCGTTCGACAGAAGATAAAGGTAAGAATTGTTCTTTCTAAGTGTCGGTCAGCTCCGGTGGTGTAGTAGAAGACAGTCATACTGTTTGTAACTCCATATCTTAATAACTCAGTACTGGTAGGTTTTGTCACCAAGACATTCACACCATACTTCAGAAACGGGTGACTGGTGACTACAAGGTTGATGGCTCAGTCGAGTCCCGGATAGCATCAAACACAGTAGTCGATTCTCCAGATCTTGCAGGTGGCATAGAAAGTGACCCCAAGAAGCGAGTTCAGAGATGTCTCAACAGAGTAACTTTGATAGGCAGAGGTGGTAGAGAACCAGAAAATTGGGGAAGTTCGGAGCACCCCTGTGTCATTGTTCCTCTTGCAACAAATGTGCAGTACAGAAAGGCAGATGGATAACGTTTGGTCAAGACAGACTGGCAGAAAAGTGGTGTGTTTAGGCCAAGACTTCGAGATAACGTTGCAGCCAGAATTTTGAAAGGCGATCGACTGTTCGTGGAAGGTTCTCTCTCATATGTTAAATATACTGATCAAGACAAGACCTTCACCCCAGTCTCCATGAATGCCGATGAAATCATGATTGCACAGAACACTGGTCAGGCAAGTTATGAGGAAAACTGTACATTGGTAATTCAGGGACCAAATGAATGAATGATTGAATTTCTACCCCACCAGAACATCACACAAGCGATAAACACCCGATGACACAAAGTGCCACCATGTGGGTGAGTATCACCGTGGAGAGGTCCCAGAAACCGCGTTCAGGCAATTGGCCATATTTATGACCTGCCTGTATTGCGGCCCCTGGCAAAAGCCAGAGTGGGGCTTCAAATAACAAAAAATTACGTCCTAAAAAGGACGTAAGTATATTTTCGCTATAACGGGAGTGACCAAATATCCATTGTTGTTTTTTGAATGAGTGTATGTATAGTCACGTTATAACGTTAAAAAAATTAAATTAAATTGAATTTTTAAAAAAAATGTATTGAAAAAGTATTGTGTGATGGTCATCGTAACACTCTTACAAGTATACATACTTGTTATCCTTATCGATATCCTAGCACATTGGCCCGACCCATGCGTGCTCAGTCCTCCGATGCAGCAGACACCTCAAGTGCTCCAACGTCCCCAGCAGGAGTTGACAGGCATATTTTTGTTTTTCTTTGACCCCGCAACAGCTGTGCCTGCCCCTGTAGAAAACTTGGACAGATTCAATCAAAACTGTTGGCCGTTGTACCGCTGGTGTTACCATTGTTGAGAGCGATGTGTTGCACACGGGTTAGGGATCGGGATTTAGGGCTGCGTGGCTAGTATAATCGTAATCAAACGGTGCAGGTTGGGATATTTGTATGTGCCCCTGGCATACAAAATGTCCATCACCTCACAGAGAATCGGGGCTGCCAAATAAAAAAATTAAAAAACCTACATTGTAAGCAAAATTACTACCACAAGTAAACCAGAAAAGCCAAATCAAATGTAACATTGTACTCACTTCATATCAAAAGCTCTACATTTAATTTCTGACTGTCATCCTCACTGGACAAGTGAAAGGTGCAGCGTAAACATTTTCAGCCACAAATGCAGGCGATATAATGTTTTTTATTATGCTTTAACATCTATGCATCTGTATGTGTTCCAATGTACCCTCCTCTCTCTCCCCCTCCCCCTTGTCCATACCATGCGCTGTCATGATTTCACTTAGATGATCAACTGTGCGTATTGCACAGTTGCAAGTCATGCCTACAGCAACTTGCAACTCTGATGTCTTAACTCTATCTTTACTTTGCCTAGCAGTCATTGTTGTAATAAGCTGTTACTGGCTTTTTGACGGAGATTTTATCCTGTTAGTCTGATTTTTAATGATTTGTTATGTTACTAATTCTTATCATAATTCTTGACACCGTTTACAATATGCAGCCTCTGATCAGTCTGAAGATCTTTTGAGCTATGGGTATATTTACTAATTACTATTATCCTTGCGATTGCTGTCATACGATGATTTCAATTGTTAGGATACGTGGCCATTGGTAAAAGTACCAGAAACTATCACAATTAGAACTAGACTTACATCATCTCTACTTTCTATCCTTGCGTAGTTTCTTAACAGTCTGAATCACTTATTATCAGAGGTGGGTTTTGGTTTTATATCCCGCATTTTTTCTAGTAAATTAACATTTTCTCTCAGTAAACACCCACCCCCAGCACAGATAAGTCTTCCAGGCTACTTGAAAGTGCATTGGTTTATCCGCCTTGCGTTGGTTTCGACATTGGTATCAGGAAGCCAACCGTCCAGTAAGCAATGGCAAACTACTGGACATAAATTTGCCTAGAGAAACCACCCAACAGCCAGGAGCTGCTGTGGTTGGTTCTGCAACGTCCTGTAAAGAATACGCAACCAACCTGGAATGGGTTTATGAACTTCTAGAGGAAAACGACATACTCAAACACAGGCTGCTTATACATTGAAAGATGGCGCGAATCTCTGTGAGTCCGTGTAACAACATACACATACAGGCTGCTCATACATTAGGAGATGGCGCGAATCTCTGTGAGTTTGTGTAACAACATGCACATACAGGCTGCTCATACATTAAGAGATTGCGCGAATCTCTGTGAGTCCGTATAACAACATACTCATACAGGCTGCTCATATATTGAGAGATGGCGCGAATCTCTGTGAGTCTGTATAACAACATACTCAAACACAGGCTGCCCATACGTTGAGAGATGGCGCGAATCTCTGGGAGTCCGTGTAACAACATACTCATACAGGCTGCTCATACATTAAGAGATGGCGCGAATCTCTGTGAGTCCGTGTAACAACATACTCATACAGGCTGCTCATACATTAAGAGATGGCGCGAATCTCTGTGAGTCCGTGTAACAACATACTCATACAGGCTGCTCATACATTAAGAGATGGCGCGAATCTCTGTGAGTCCGTGTAACAACATACTCATACAGGCTGCTCATACATTAAGAGATGGCGCGAATCTCTGTGAGTCCGTGTAACAACATACTCATACAGCCTGCTTATACATTGAAAGATGGCGCGAATCCCTGTGAGTCCGTGTAAAAACATACTCAAACACAGGCTGCTTATACATTAAGAGATGGTGCGAATCTCTGTGAGTCCGTGTAACAACATACTTATACACAGCCTACTTATACATTGAAAGATGGCGCGAATCTCTGTGAGTCCGTGTAACAACATATTCATACACAGGCTGCTTATACATTAAGAGATGACGCAAATCTCCGTGAGTCCGTGTACAGCCGTACCAGGACATCACAACCAAGACAAACTGAAAACAAAATGTTAATTGTAAGCCTTAGTTGCTGTTGGTAAACTAGCGTGTTTCTCGCATGGAAACCATCAAGAGGTTGTAGGAACTTCTTGTGTAGAAAAGCCTGGAAAAACCCAAACAACCACACACACACACCCACGCACACACACTCACACGAACACACACATGCACACACATTCACACCACAAACGCCACAAACGCCATCTTATTGTCTTAGGCTAGTTCATTTTTTAACAAGCCAAATTCTTTTTTAATCTGGCGTAGGAAAAGCCAATATGGAAACCCTAACTAGAATTCATTGAGTCACTAACATATCTACGAATGGATGTCCATTAGTATTTTGAACGGTCTATTAACCACATCAATTTTTCATAAATATGTTAAGCTAAACGAAAAGTTGCACCAATCAACTTTACACTATCACAAATGACAAGTGAATATTGAGGTTAGAAAGAAAGTCTTCATCAAAGCATTACATGAATATACAGTATCACAAGTACGAATATACATACACAAAATCTTCTAAGTAAAGTATCTACGAAAGAAATCAAATGTTGGTCTGTCCAGTTGAATCTCTGACACATGTGTGCACACCGGAAATATATACTAGCCATACTAGCCTATTCTCGAGAAAAATACAGACTCTGTCATTATAGTGGCTAGACTGCACTGTTTTAGGCGATCTTCATATTTTCAAAGTTGTTCTTTATGCAAACTGGGGCTATAGTGTTGCGGAGGCGTTTTGTAAATCCGAGGTCCCGGGTTCGATCACAGCTGCAAGATATTTGGTAACAGACTGTCTTGCGCCGGTTTCAACAGTAGAATCGAGAGCCAGCCGTTAATGAGCGATGGTAAATTACTAAACGTAAGATTGCGCAGCTAAATTACAAACAGCCACAGCCACACACACACACACACACACACACACACACACACACACACACACACACACACACACACACAACACACACACACATTTTGCCGGGATGGTTCTGCAACGTTATGCAAAGAATGCGCAATGACACCGCTCTGTCTTTTGCATATTCTTCTATATTTCTCTCTCTGTGGTTGTTGTTAACCGGTCATTCTTGCCTCTGTAGAATTGTAAGTCCTGCAGTCTAAATGCTCGACTACTGGTTCTGCAGCTGCGGAAACAAATGAAACAACAACCTCTGCCACAGATGGCCTCATTACGTAGTCTGTTACGAGATAAATGTCACTGTAACCCATATCCTGTGCTCGTATGAAGGTTATCAGGATAAATATGGGGAGAAAATAAACTACTGGTTTGGCCAAGGGTTCTTAAACTACGAGTCTTTCCCCACTTGAGATAGCTGGTGTTCTCAAACTGCTAGCACTATATACCTCTAAAATAGAAGTAATCTTTCAAGGACCGGTTTATGGCAAAGACAGTAACAAAAACGAATGAAGACTTTTTAAAACTGAATCTAATTGTTTTATTATGATCAGCATCATTTTTATCAGTTGCCATTTCGTTCGTTTTGGGGAGGAACAATTTGCGATCCATTGTTCAAAGTGCAGCAATGGCTACTGTCATTCTGTGTCTCTATGTAGACGCTCTTTAATGTCATCAATCCATGTTCTCCTAGGGCGGCCTCTTGCTTTCACTTCAGATCCTTTCTTGCGTATCACCTGCGTTGGTGGTTGTTCTGGCTGTATTCTTACTAATGACCAAACATTTGATCTTCTGTTTCTCAGTGAATTCGATGCATGTTGTTGTTACTACAGTCTTACAGATAATATCATTTCTAATTTTGTCTCAGAGGTTTGAGTTGGCGGTTTTTCTCAGGCATCTAATGTTGTTAATTGTACGCTGGTTAGTCTTTGATAATGTCCAAGTCTGGCACTGGTAGCACAGTGTTGGTATGAATACGCTGTTTATAATCTGTTTCTCGTTACTTATGTTTGGATGTTTTAATAACGGCGTCACTTGCCATATGAGGGCACTGATCGTTGTTCGTCTTGTTTTTATTTCCCGATCTATTCTTCCATCCTCCGAAAATATACTTCCTAGATATTTAAATTCTTTAACTTGCTCAAAACAAGTACCATTCAACACGATATGTCTAGGAACCTAATTGTATAAAACGACAATATATCGTGACATCTGCAGAGGCATAGAGGATAAAATATCTGCTATATGCGGCTGGAGCGTTGTTTCTGAGAGACAAAGCATTTCGTTAACAACCATTCGTTTCTCCGCTTGGTTTTCACTGTAGCTGCTATATGACTGGGCAGATATCTTTTGCGGACATCCAGGAAATGCTCCCGAACAGGCATCAGAGGTCGAAGAATGTGGCTCTAGAAGACTGTAAGTTGTAACCCTTGTCCACTACACGAATATTTAGGTCGTCCGAGTCCAGACATTAGGTTTGCAACTCTTGCAGTGATGTTAGTTAAGAGATTTCATCCTGATCAAGTACCAACTAACTACGGCTAACGGGATTATTTTTGGACATCTCTGCGCTGTTACAATTCAGAAAGTTGGGTGATTTGCTAGAGGAGATTATTATTATTATTATTATTATTATTATTATTATTATTATTATTATTATTATTATTATTATTATTATTATTATTATTATTATTATTATTGTTAATATGTTTCTTCTTCTTCTTCTTCTTCTTCTTCTTCTTCTTCTTCTTCTTCTTCTTCTTCTTCTTCTTCTTCTTCTTCTTCTTCTTCTTCTTCTTCTTCTTCTTCTTCTTCTTCTTCTTCTTCTTCTTCGTCTTCTTCTTCTGCTTCTTTTTCTAATTCTTCTTCTTCTTCTAATTCTTCTTCTTCTGCTTCTCCTCCTCCTCCTTCTCCTCCTTCTCTTCCTTCTTCATCATCTTTTTTCTTCTTCTTCCCCTCCTCCTCCTCGTGAACCTTGTTTTTCTTGTTCTTCTTGTTATACTTCTTGTTTTTCTTGTTCTTGTTCTTGTTCTTGTTCTTCTTCTTCTTCTTCTTCTTCTCCTCCTCCTCCTCCATCATCTTTTTTATTCTTCTCCTCCTCCTCCTCATGAACCTTGTTATTCTTGTTTTTCTTGTTATACTTCTTGTTATTTTTGTTGTTTTTTTTTTTTCTACCTCTTCTTCTCCTCCTCCTTCTTCGTCATCTTTTTTCATCTCCTCGTCCTCCTCATGAACCTTCTTCTTCTTCTTCTTCTTCTTTTTCTTCTTCTATTTCGTCGTCTTCTTCTTCTTCCTTTGCTTCTCTTTGTCTTCTTCTTCCTTTGCTTCTCTTCCCTCTCCTCCTTCTCCCCCCTCCTCCTCCCTCCCCCCCCCCCCCCCCACCCCCCCCCCCCCCCCCCCCCCCCCCCCCCCCCCCCCCCCCCCCCCCCCCCCCCCCCCCCCCCCCCCCCCCCCCCCCCACCCCCCCCCCCCCCCCCCCCCTCCCCCCCCCCCTTTCTCCTTCCCCTCCAGCTTAATCTGCTTTCACCCTTAAAAGGTCTATTGGTACGATGTTTACAGCTAGACTGTTAATCTGCTTTGTTCTTTCCAACTCATCTGATTCCAGCAAAATCCCTAATTAGTCAACTTCTTTTACATGCTAGCTAGAGGCAATTGGTCTATTCTTTTTAAAAGGGACGACAGAATCCGCGCAACGAAACAATGCATGTAATCCTTTAAAAGATAAATTTGCAGTTGGAGATAACGGTATTGCATACAAACTCCAGGTGTACGGAGTATATTTCCTCATCTGCATATTCGGGAAAGGGACGATGGGGGCAACTTCCTGAAAATATAAATATGAGTATCCTCATGTGTCATTCTTGTATCTTGTGTGCAAGCTCCTGTGCTGCGACGGTTTTTTTTTTTTTTTTGTAATCGAAACTATTTTTGTCTGTTGCTTCCTGTAAACGTTTGAAGATTTCAAGACGTTGTTATCAAGATACGAGTATATGGTGCCAGAATGTTGAACTTACAAGAGGCATATGGCTCGGAGGGCGGGGATGGGAGAGGGGGTTGGGGGTGTTAATGGCCCAGCTGTGTGTCTGTCTGTTTATGCATGTACGTGTGTTTATTTGTACGAAAGTTTTTATGTTTTCTATCAGACTAATTCTGAATCTGAGTGTCTGTGAGAGGGTGTGTGTGTTCATGTGCGGACATGTGTGTGTGTATCTAACTGTCTCAATGTATGTTTGTCTTTGTTAGAGGGTAAGTTTGTAAGTCTGTTTATGTTTTATCTAAGTAGATATGTATCCTTCTTTGTATGAGTATCTATCCGTCTGTCCCTGTGTTTGTTTCTCTGTGTATAGATCTACATTTCTATTTTTTCTATGTATTATTCTACATTTCTGTCTGTCTGTTTATCAATATATGTGTTCATGGATGTATTTTTCTACTAGTTTCTTTATCTATCAAAATATCACGTGTAGTTGTCTGTCCCCTAAAACCCCAGATCTCTTTATCTCCCTATTGCCTAACAACCGATCCGTCCGCCTGCCTGGTAATCTACCCAGAGATCAGTCTACACACATATATAGATCTGTATATCTCTGACTAGCACCCCCCCCCCCATCTTCTGACTGTTTATCTATACTCATGTATCCCTATCTATCTATCTATCTATCTATCTATCTATCTATCTATCTATCTATCTATCTATCTATCTATCTATCTATCTATCTATCTATCTATCTATCTATCTATCTATCTATCTATCTATCTATCTATCTATCTATCTATCTATCTATCTATCTATCTATCTATCTATCTATCTATCTATCTATCTATCTATCTATCTATCTATCTATCTATCTATCTATCTATCTATCTATCTATCTATCTATCTATCTATCTATCTATCTATCTATCTATCTATCTATCTATCTATCTATCTATCTATCTATCTATCTATCTATCTATCTATCTAATCTATCTATCTATCTATCTATCTATCTATCTATCTATCTATCTATCTATCTATCTATCTATCTATCTATCTATCTATCTATCTATCTATCTATCTATCTATCTATCTATCTATCTATCTATCTATCTATCTATCTATCTATCTATCTATCTATCTATCTATCTATCTATCTATCTATCTATCTATCTATCTATCTATCTATCTATCTATCTATCTATCTATCTATCTATCTATCTATCTATCTATCTATCTATCTATCTATCTATCTATCTATCTATCTATCTATCTATCTATCTATCTATCTATCTATCTATCTATCTATCTATCTATCTATCTATCTATCTATCTATCTATCTATCTATCTATCTATCTATCTATCTATCTATCTATCTATCTATCTATCTATCTATCTATCTATCTATCTATCTATCTATCTATCTATCTATCTATCTATCTATCTATCTATCTATCTATCTATCTATCTATCTATCTATCTATCTATCTAACTTTTGTCTGTTCATCCGTCCGTCCGTCTACATACATGTCGGTCGGTCGGTCAGCTCATTCGTCGTGTGTCTGCCTGTTTAACTGTCTGTATGTCCGTCGAAGTTAACTCGTTCATTCGTATTCATCTGTCCAAAGTGATATCTGCCCAAATGTCTGCCTGTCTCTGTTTTTAGCAGTTTAAAGTGGAGCTATTCCACTCCCCCTCCCCCCCCCCAAGTGAGCCCCACACGAACTATGCTCTAAGGTTCCTCTGTGTGCTTATCTAGATAGATCCTCCTAATCAGGGCTGCCAATATATATATATATTTTTAAACCTAACTAAGCTGACCAAAAACCTAAGCAATACATAGGCGAAAAAAAAAACCAGATTGTTAAAAAGTACAAATTTTCTAGTCACGAAACAAAACCTTTCTTCACTTTAATGTAAAGGATTTTTTTTTTAATCCCCAGATTTCAAAATTTGAACCCAAGGCGTCAAATTAGAAATAGGGGTAAAAACCCATCGTTGGCAGCCCTGCTCCTGATAGCCATAGTCTCGGGGTTCCACAACTATCTCGTACGCCTCCTTACCCACTCCATGCTCATCCTCGGGTATCCAGTCTACAGCAGTGGCTGCTGGTACCTGCGGCCAGGTTTACACTTTGCCTCCCCGCTTGTGCCGATTTGTTTATTTGTCTACTGCATTTGTCTACTATATTACGGGTAAAAGAAGACCTGAAAACGAAACAGAATGAATCAATGAAAAATTGACATCACTGCAGTTGATACATTCCCATACGTGTCCCAAACCCTTCTTCAGTAACCAACGAAGAGTAACGTCATGTTAAGTTTGTGTTTTGTCTAAAACTATCGGTGCGTTGTGGTTTTTTTTTTTTTTTAGAGGAGCAAGGGAGGAAAAGGGGGGGGGGGAGGGGGGGGGTGCGAATATTGGACTTCTTCTCAAAGTCCATGCCGTGTGGCGTTGGTAGTCATGTCTATCCACAACCTTCTGTCTGGTGTACTTTCAGTCAACTTTGACACAGATGATTCTCCATGCTATAATGTCAGACTGTCCAGCATCTGTTCTCTCGCTCCCCCTCCGCCTCTCCTCCTCTTTAGCTTTCTACCGTCACGATGTACATGATGGACAGCTAAGCAATTTGTGCATGAATTGTTAGTAGAAGCTGCATTCATTCTAAATTCAAGCTTCTTGACTAGGATAAGAAATCGTCGTTCTTGGACAAAGAAAGGGTCTCTTTATCTCATCCAGTTTGAAATATCCAACCCATTTGGGACTCGATTTTTAGTTATTTTAAAACCCCATCCTGACTGTTGCCAGGGGCCCTAATATAAACCAACCTATGGGTTGAACGGGGTTTCTGGGACTTAACCCCGGGTGATCCTTATCCTATGGCGATACTTTGTGTCACCGAGTGTTTATAGCTCGGTGTGATGTCGTGGTTGGGTAAAACATCAGTCTGTGGGTGCAAGGGCACCGATACATACACAACATCTATTGCTCCGGAGGGGGAGGGGTGATGGGGTTTAGACTTCTTACACATTTTCTAGAATGGGGACCTAAGCTGATCTATAACAAAACACTTGTATATTCTATTCTTCCTTATTTACATACACAACCAGATTTTAATTCTTTAGACAACAGACTTACAACTAGACATAAAACCTATGAAAAAAAAAGATAATAGAGCAAATCATCAATTCTGTAGAAAATAAATTACAACTAGACCCAAACTACCTAGAAAACAGACATACAGCCAGATACAAACTATCTAGAAAACAGACATATAACCAGACACAAACTGTATAGAAAACAGACATACAACCAGGCACAGACTGTCTAGAAGACAGACATACAACCAGATACAAACTATCTAGAAAATAGACATACAGCCACATACAAACTATCTAGAAAACAGACATACAGCCAGATACAAACTATCTAGAGAACAGACATACAGTCAGACACAAACCCTCTATAAAACAAACATACAGCCAGACACAAACCCTCTAGAAAACAGACATACAGCCAGACACAAACCCTCTAGAAAACAGACATACAGCCAGACACAAACCCTCTATAAAACAGACATACAGCCAGACACAAACCCTCTAGAAAACAGACATACAGCCAGACACACACCCTTTAGAAAACAGACATACAACAAGATACAACCCCTCTAGAAAACAGACATACAACAAGATACAACCCCTCTAGAAAACAGACATACAACAAGACACAATCCCTCTAGAAAACATAAACAATCAGACCTCATTCCCCTAGCGAGTCACATCTTGACCGTGACTCCCAGGACTCTCGCATGTAGCAGCAATTTCAACCCATCAACAACTCCACACGTTATACATGGCTAAGCCCTACACTTATTTTTCCCCTGTTTCTGGAGCTACTTATTTTTATTTTATTTATTTTTTTAAATCCTTCCTGCATGCGGGAGTACAGAAACACTCACACTCAGGGTAGCTTGCTACAACACACATTTAAAACATTTCCCCCTAGTGTCTGGAGTAGTGAGGTGTTCTATCCATCTGTGTGTGCTTTCCCACCCGGGTGCGGTAATTACGATAGTGACTTATCTGTGCGCATCTTTGGCTGTTGGGAGCTGGTAATATTGGCTTGTGTGTGCATTATCAGTGCTTGGTACAGTAATACAGCTGTTTATATATGAGTACTCTTTTAAGTATCGTATAGTAAAACAGCTGTTTATATATGAGTACTCTTTTAAGTATCGTATAGTAAAACAGCTGTTTATATATGAGTACTCTTTTAAGTATCGTATAGTAAAACAGCTGTTTATATCTGAGCATAAGTTTCAGTATGGGATACTAGTACTGTTTTTATTTGAGTAATGCGTATTAGCATAATACAGCAATACAGCTGTTTATGTGAGTATATGCTTAAACATAATTCAGTAATACAGCTGTTTATTTGACTATATGTTTAATATAATACAGTAAAACAGCCGTTTATATGACTTTACGTTTGAACATAATACAGTAATCCAGCTGCTCATATGACTACGTTTAAACATAATACAGTATTAGAGCTGTTTGTTTGACTATACGTCTAAAAATAATGCAGTAATACAGCTGCTTAAATGACTATAAGCTGTTTATGAGACCATACGTTAAAACATAACACAATAGTATGGCTTCTTGCATGACTATACGTGTAAATATAGTACAGTAATTCAATTGCATATTAGAAATGCGTTTAAACATAATACAGCTTTTTATATGACTATACATTTAAATAAAATGCAGTAATACAGTTGCTTATATAACTATATATTGAACATAATACAGTAAAACAGCGGCTTATAGAACGGTACGTTTAAAAATAATATAGTAAGGTCGCTGTTTATATGACTGTGCGTTTAACATTAAACAGTAAAGCAGCTGCTTATATGACTATAAGTTTAAACATAAGATAGTAATGCAGCTGTTTATATGATTACGTTTAAACACATGTAATACAGCTGTTTATATCACAATACGTTGAACGAGAATACAGTATTACAGCTGCTTATATGACTATTCGTTTAAACATAATATAGCACAGCAACTGTTTATATAACTATCCGTTTAAACATCTTCCGCTTCCTTCTTTTGTCGCCTCACTTTTACCAGGTTGTAGCTCACAGTCGTGGATTTCTTTATTTGTCTTGCGCTTCTTGGGTGGCTTAAGTAATGAATTTGTTCAATTTGTTGCAGGTTTCATTTACACTATTTATACTCCTCTTTCTTAGTAATCCTCTCGCCTTCCTCCCACATGTTCTACTGTAAGAAATCTCATGCATTCTGATCTGGCTGCATTCTTACTAGATGGCCGAACCATTTCGTTCTTTGTCTGTCAGTATAATCCAAACATGGTCTTATTTTAACTTTTCCTCTAATTCGTAATCCTGTCTCGTCTAGTGTTGTTAGTGACCTTGCGGAGACAGCGCATTTCACGTGGGGTTATTTTCTATTTTAGCGCCCTATTCATTGTCCATGTTTTGCACTGATAACATAAAGTAGAGATAAAGATGCTATTATTCATTTGCTGTTTTGCTGAAAGGCATATATATCTGTGTCTAGGCAGTGGGGCTAACTGGTAGGTGACAGCATTTGTCTTCTGTACTCTGGCTTCTATCTGTCTATCGATATGCCATCCTCTTTAAATACGCTTTATAGATATTTGAATTCCCATACTTGTTTGATTGTAGTACCGTTAACATGAAGGTTCATGGTATTATGTTTCCTGCCTATCCTCATTACCTCAGTTTTCGCGGTGTTTATTCTCATGTCCTACTTTGTGCTGGCATAATGTAAGGAGCAAACAAACTGAATGACTAGACGTTATGACGTAATACTCGGTGTATATATATCGAAGAGACCACGAGGTAATGGCGTAAGGATGTGTGGACTTCACGGACATGAACTCCAGTTATTATCAGCAGATAGATAAGAGGAGATGGCTGTCAGTTTGTGTGTTGAGTAATGGTCGCGATACCTCATCTCTTGAAGACTGACGTACCCACATCTGGAAGCTTAACTCATACTTACCCATGAATGTGCTTTCTCTCTCTCTCTCTCTCTCTCTCTCTCTCTCTCTCTCTCTCTCTCTCTCTCTCTCTCTCTCTCTCTCTCTCTCTCTCTCTCTCTCTCTCTCTCTCTCTCTACAGCTGTTTATTTTTGAGTGTGTGTTTAACAAGCACGCCGCAACCAAGAAATCAGTCTTTTTGAAATTGGGAAATCTCAGAGCTCCCGTTATGGGGTGAAATTAAAGAAAAGAACCGTTAAAGTATGGTATGGCTGGATGCCAGATTCAAATAACTAGACTACGTAACAAAATTAGTTAAAGTGAAGATTATGGTAGAATGGGTTAATACGAGCTTTTTACAGTCCATGCCATGTTGTGTTGTTTGTCATGTCTGTTATCCGCAATCTTCTGTGTTGTATACTGTCAACCACTTCTGAAACAGATGATCTCAATGTAATGATATAAAATTGTGCAGCATCTCTTTTGGTCTCTTTGACCTCTTTTTCCCTCCAGCTTTCTCACCATAGCGATGTACTCCAGTTTGCTCCTTCTCAGGACATGTGAAAATAATTTAGACTGTCTCCCTCTGGTGTTGGCAGTTCTCTTTGTGAATCAGTGTCTCCCATGACATCTGCATTACTCTTTGTATCTGCCAACATGACCCAGCAACCATGAGTTGTTAACCCTTAGGCTCGGTACTATGGATATCGCAACCCTTTGGCCTTGATTTCATGATATATACAGGTAAATCTGGGAGAAATCTGGCCTACCCACGGGCGTGAACCCGGACCACAAGGAGTTAGGGTTAGGGTCGCCGCGCAGTCCGGTTTAGCCAACTTCGCTAGCGAGCCGGGCACCGACAAGACTACCAAGGCCACACGATACGGACTATAACAGTGGTTCTCAACCTTCCTAATGCGGCGACCCTTTAATACAGTGGCGACTATTAGCCGTACAATTATTTGCGTTGCTACTTCATAACGTTAGTTGCGTATCCTTTACAGGACGTTGCAGAACCAACGCCAACAGCCCCTGGCTGTTGTGTGGTTTTTCTCGGCAAATTTACGTCCAGTAGTTTGCTACTTCATAACTTCAGTGAATATGTGTTTTCCGATGGTCGTTGGCGACCCATGTGAAAGGGTCGTTCGACCCACAAAGGGGTCGCTCGCCAGAGGTTGAGAGCCGCTGGACTAGAACCAAGAGACATATGAAGTATACAAAAGGAGGCCACCTAGGACTGAAACAGATTTTGAGGAGTTGTGTGAGGCAGTAATAAATACAGCTGTTTTTTAATGAATGTATGGGCTCTTTTCTCTTAACTCACCTCATTTCGTAGGGTGTTCCGGGGGAAAGTCAAGTAGTATAGGGGTGTTAGGGTGTGAAATGAACACAGATTACCACACTCTCCTTCCCCCCCCCCCCCCCCCGGCCCTCCCCTTGATAATACTGGACTTTCTGGCAACTCCCCACGAGATCTTGGAGTCACCGAGATAGAGTAATAAAACCACTGTATGTTTACCGCTAAAACATTGTGCTGTAACATAGCCGTTTATATCTGACCGCATTTATGTTTAAAACGGTGCATTAAGTAATTCATCTCTTTATATGTGACTAGCCGTGTCAATTAAAAAACGGTCTGTAATACGATGTTTTGCCTGTAAAAAAAACTGTCAACTGTTTATCGATTCGTACAAGCATCGGAATTTTGATGGAAATCTGGCATTTTCTAAACAACAGGATTGTAGGATTAATCTTATACGCGTGTATTCTCCAGCCGTACACCTGGTTACACTAGATACCTGGGTATTCTCCAGCCTTGCAACTGGTTACACTAGATACCTGGGTATTCTCCAGCCTTGCAACTGGTTACACTTGATACCTGGGTATTCTCCAGCCTTGCAACTGGTTACACTAGATACTTGGGTATTCTCCAGCCTTGCAATTGGTTACACTAGATACCTGGGTATTCTCCAGCCTTGCACCTGGTTACACTATATACCTGGGTATTCTCCAGCCTTGCAACTGGTTACACTAGATACCTGGGTATTCTCCAGCCTTGCACCTGGTTACACTAGATACCTGGGTATTCTCCAGCCTTGCAACTGGTTACACTAGATACCTGGGTATTCTCCAGCCTTGCAACTGGTTACACTAGATACCTGGGTATTCTCCAGCCTTGCACCTGGTTACACTAGATACCTGGGTATTCTCCAGCCTTGCAACTGGTTACACTAGATACCTGGGTATTCTCCAGCCTTGCAACTGGTTACACTAGATACCTGGGTATTCTCCAGCCTTGCACCTGGTTACACTAGATACCTGGGTATTCTCCAGCCTTGCAACTGGTTACACTAGATACCTGGGTATTCTCCAGCCTTGCAACTGGTTACACTAGATACCTGAGTTTTCTCCAGCCTTGCACCTGGTTACACTAGATACCTGGGTATTCTCCAGCCTTGCAACTGGTTACACTAGATACCTGGGTATTCTCCAGCCTTGCAACTGGTTACACTAGATACCTGGGTATTCTCCAGCCTTGCAATTGGTTACACTAGATACCTGGGTATTCTCCAGCCTTGCAACTGGTTACACTAGATACCTGGGTATTCTCCAGCCTTGCAACTGGTTACACTAGATACCTGGGTATTCTCCAGCCTTGCACCTGGTTACACTAGATACCTGGGTATTCTCCAGCCTTGCAACTGGTTACACTAGATACCTGGGTATTCTCCAGCCTTGCAACTGGTTACACTAGATACCTGGGTATTCTCCAGCCTTGCAACTGGTTACACTAGATACCTGGGTATTCTCCAGCCTTGCAACTGGTTACACTAGATACCTGGGTATTCTCCAGCCTTGCAATTGGTTACACTAGATACCTGGGTATTCTCCAGCCTTGCAACTGGTTACACTAGATACCTGGGTATTCTCCAGCCTTGCAACTGGTTACACTAGATACCTGGGTATTCTCCAGCCTTGCACCTGGTTACACTAGATACCTGGGTATTCTCCAGCCTTGCAACTGGTTACACTAGATACCTGGGTATTCTCCAGCCTTGCAACTGGTTACACTAGATACCTGGGTATTCTCCAGCCTTGCAACTGGTTACACTAGGTGCATGCTTATTCTCCAGATTTACAGCTGGTACATGGGTATTCCCAATAAATGTTACTTGTGACACCAGATACATGGGTATTTTCCAAGCCTGTTACTGGTTACACTAGATACCTGGGTATTCTCCAGCCTTGCAACTGGTTACACTAGATACATAGGTATTCTTCAGATTTGTAACTTGTTGCACTCGATACATGGGTATTCTCCAAATTTGTTACTGGTAACACTAGATACATAGATATTTTCGAGGTTTGTTACTGTTTATACTAGATGCATGGGTATTTTCCAGTCTTGCAACTGGTTACACTAGATACCTGGGTATTCTACTGACTTTTTACTGGTTACACTATCTACATGGATATTTTTCAGCCTTGCAACTGTTTAAACTATATATGGGTATTCTCTAGACCTGTTACTGGTCACACTAGATTCAAAAGGTATTGCACAGACTTGCAACTGGTTACACTATATACATGAGTATTCTCCAGACTTGTAACTGGTTACACTAGATACACGAGTTTTCTCCAAATTTTTTGCTGGTTACACGAGATACATGGGTATTCTCCAGATTTGTTACTGGTTACACTTGATAAATGGGTATAATCCAGTCTTGCAACTGGTTACACTAGAAACATGGCATTCTCCAGATATATCACTTCTTACACTAAATACATGGATATTCTCCAGATTTGTAACTGGTTACACTAGATACATTAGTATTCTTCAGACTTACAACTGGTTACAATAGATACATTAGTATTCTTTAGACTTACAGCTGGTTACACTAGATACATTAGTATTCTTCATACTTACAACTGGTTACACTAGATACATTGGTATTCTTTAGACTTACAACTGGTTACACTAGATACATTAGTATTCTTCAGACTTACAACTGGTTACACTAGATACATTAGTATTCTTCAGACTTACAACTGGTTACTTTAGATGCCTGTTTATTCTCCAGACGTGTAGCCGTTTAGTCGAAGTGTGTCTCTTGGGCTTTGCGAACGCGCTTCGAAATGCTAGGGTGCAGGGTTCGATCCCAGCTGCGAGCGATTTGTCTTGCTCCGGTTTCAGCAGTGGTACCGAAAGCTGACCGTTCAGATGGCAATAGCAAACCACTGAAGGTACCATTTGCCTAGAGAAACCACAACAGCCAAGATGCTTGGGTTGGTTCTGCAGTGTGCTGTGAAGGATACGCAACTAACACTTAGTAGCTGTTTAGACATTATGTATACATACACAGTATGAGAGGCATGACCGCCCACGCCAGTCGGCAAGGCACCTTGTGATGATGATGATTACACAGTATACATGGCTGTTCTCTAGACTTGAAACTGGTTACATTAGATACCTGTTTATTCTCTAGACTTGCAGCTGGTTACATTAGATACCTGTTTATTCTCTAGACTTGTAACTGGTTACATTAGATACCCGTTTATTCTCTAGACTTGTAACAGATAAACATTAGATACCTGTTTATTCTCTAGACTTGCAGCTGGTTACACTGGATACATCGTTATTCGTCAAAACAGTAAATGGTTACATTAGATGCCTGGCTATTCTCCAAACTTGTAATTGGCTACACTAGATACGTACGTAGGTGTGTGCGTGTGTGTGTGCGAGAAAGAGAGAGAGTGACAGAGAGAGAGAGAGAGAGAGAGAGAGAGAGAGAAAGAGAAAGGGAGAGAGAGAGAGAGAGAGAGAGAGAGAGAGAGAGAGAGAAAGAGAAAGGGAGAGAGAGAGAGAGCACATATGTATGGGTAATTATGAGATAAGCCTCCAGATGTGAGAACGTCAGTCTTCAAGAGATGAGCTATCGCGACCATTACTCAACACACACAAACTGACAGCCATCTCTTCTTATCTATCTGCTGATAATAATTGAGGTTCATATCCGTGAAGTCCACAAATCCGTGCGCCATTACGTCTTGGCCTCTGCGATATATATACGAGTTAGCCTGAAATTGTCCGAGGTTGTGTTATTCGTTCCTTCTCTCTCTCTCTCTCTCTCTATATATATATATATATATATATATATATATATATATATATATATATATATATATATATATATATATATATATATATATATATATATCTCTTCTAAACAACTATCGTTGTCACGTAGTTTTTTTGGGGGGAGCGGTTTAAGTATTTGCTGATGCATTTCATACTACTACTACTACCACCACCACTACTACTACTACTACTACTACTACTACTACTACTACTACTACTACTACTACTACTACTACTACTACTACTACTACTACTACTACTACTACATCCGTTTTACATTTCTGATTTATTTTTATGTTGGTTCCTCGTCTCTCCTGCCAATGCACACCTCTAATTGGTAGCCTTTTAAGTCATGCTTGCTAGTGGACACTGCGTCTATTCTTGTTTCCAACAAGGTGGGGCTTACTATTTCCACCATTACCACCACTACCACCACCACCACTACCACCACCAACACCACCACCACTACTACCACCACCACTACCACTTCCACCACCACCACCACTACCACTATTACCATCACCACTACCACCACCACCACTACCACCACCACTACCACTACCACCACCACTACCACTACCACCACCACCACTACCACCACCACTACCACCACCACCACCACTACTACTACCGCTATAGCTGGTGCCCCTTTATACATAACCTAGGCAGTATTTCGTAGAAGAATTTCTGTCACTAATTATAACGGAGTTATTACAGCCAGGCAGACTAAGAAACAGACATCACTGAAGTTATGGCAAACCAGGAAACAGCTTCAGTGAGATAAGATAAGCTTTCCAGACTTATCTCCCTTCTTGGGGCATCGGTGGAATCTGAATCATTTGTTGACTTTGAAAGCGGAATCCAACGTTTCTAAACTTGGGATTCCAGTGACAGACTCCCATTCCACTTTTTCCTGCCACTTTTTCCTGCCACCGTTCTTGAGTTTGGGATTCCAGTGACACCACCCCCCCCCCCTTTTTTTTTTCCCACTTTCTCGTGTCACAGTTCTTATATCTGGGATTCCAGTGGCAGGCCTCAATTCCACCTTCTGATGCCACCGTTATTAAATCAGAGATTCAAATGAGTGACAGGCCACATTACAGCTTCAATTGCCACTTGTCTGGAGAGCTGCGTGGTCTCGAGGCATGGTGTCCGCCTCGAGTGCTAGAGGCCCCGTGTGCAAGCCCCGGTGAGGGCTGGGATTTGTTCACGTGGATTGCTAGTAATTTCCCCCTGGTCTCTGAGTAGTAATACACGACACCCGTGTGTATTGTTGCGCACGTAAAAAAATTCGTTGGCAGTAGGAAATCGAAAAGAGTAGTCTAACGGCGCTGCCCGGGCAAAATTTACAGTTACAAATCTACCCAAAGTATTTCATGATCCTCGCTGGTGCAACCGAGTTTCTGCGCTGGGTTGAGATTCAGGCTTGAGTTAGAAGAAGAACGGAGCACTTATGGGTTACACCCTTTGTGCCATGATGTTGATCCTTTGAATAAACATAAACATATCACTTGTTTATGTGTGCTGATATTAGTGTGGCTGTTGCATACACGTGGACTAGTTAGGCTCAGCCTCAAGCTGTCTTTAGTTTTGATTAGCTTCTCAGGAGACTTTTTCAGGGCGGTTACCTCATTCCCTATGGGCCGTTTTACTTGATACATAGTGAGGTCAACTAACGGTGTCAGTGAAAGCGAACAAAGAGAAAATCATTTGGAAATCACGACCAGAGTTGGATCACTGCCTTACATTTAAGAAATATGCCAAGAAGACGAAGATATCAAGTATACGTCTCCGGAAATCACTTCTGGGAGTTCGTAACTGCCCCTTGAACTATAGATAGAGACATGGTGATATACAGTTCGTAGTCTTGTACAGACGGATAGACAGTTCGTAGTCTTGTACAGACGGATAGACAGTTCGTAGTCTTGTACAGACGGATAGACAGTTCGTAGTCTTGTGCAGACGGATAGACAGTTCGTAGTCTTGTGCAGACAGATAGACAGTTCGTAGTCTTGTACAGACGGATAGACAGTTCGTAGTCTTGTACAGACGGATAGACAGTTCGTAGTCTTGTACAGACGGATAGACAGTTCGTAGTCTTGTACAGACGGATAGACAGTTCGTAGTCTTGTACAGACGGATAGACAGTTGGTAGTCTTGTATAGACGGATAGACAGTTCGTAGTCTTGTACAGACGGATAGACAGTTCGTAGTCTTGTACAGATAGATAGGCAGTTCTTAGTCTTGTACAGATAGATAGACATATCGAAGTCTTGTACAGACATATACATATCGTAGTCTTGTACAGATAGATAGACATGTCGTAGTCTTGTACACACAGATAGACATATCGTAGTCTTGTACATATAGACAGCTCGTAGTCCTAATTTTGTTTTTTCAGTTCGAGTTGAACTGACCAGTTCATTTGCTTACTGTCGCTACGTCTGCATTCTGGATAAAAGTTTAATATTTATATACTGTGATAATATTGCGTTAATGTGGAGAAGTATTGTGGCTGTACAGTTGTTGTGCGTCTTTGAAGTATCGAACCTGTAAAGTACACTTCTTTTAGTACTGGAGAACTGTTTAACTGGAATATTTTGATAATATTATAAACGATTGTAGTATGAAAATGGACATTTGCTTATAGGATGTTGGTAATTAGATACCTACAGTTTGTTGTGGCACGGTTCCATCCTATCTCCTAGTGAATCTTGGGCCTTAACAGCTTCACACTTCTATTGTTGTATCTTTGACTAGACATCAAAAACTTCCCACTTCTATTGTTGTTACCTTGACCAGACCTCAACAACTTCCCATGTCTCTATTGTTTAAACCTTTGTTAGACCTCGACAGCTTCATTGTTGTAGCTTCAAGTAGACCGCGACAATTTCATACTTCTATTGTTTTGACCTTCGCTAGACCTCAGTAACTTCACACTTTTGTTGTAGCTTTAAGTAGACCTCAACAGCTTCCCACTCATATTGTTGTAGCTTTAACTAGACCTGGCAACCATACTTCTGTTCCTGTAACCTTGACTAGATCTTAATAGCCTACACTTTTGTTGTTGTAACTTTCAGTAGATCTCAGCAACTTTACACTTCTGTTGTTGCAACTTTAACTAAACCTCAGCAACTTTACACTTCTGTTGTTGCAACTTTAACTAAACTGCAGCAACTTTACACTTCTGTTGTTGCAACTTTAACTAAACCTCAGCAACTTTACACTTCTGTTGTTGCAACTTTAACTAAACCTCAGCAACTTTACACTTCTGTTGTTGCAACTTTAACTAAACCTCAGCAACTTTACACTTCTGTTGTTGCAACTTTAACTAAACCTCAGCAACTTTACACTTCTGTTGTTGCAACTTTAACTAAACCTCAGCAACTTTACACTTCTGTTGTTGCAACTGTAACTAAACCTCAGCAACTTTACACTTCTGTTGCTGCAACTTTAACTAAACCTCAGCAACTGTACACTTTTGTTGTCGTAACATTTACTA
>CAJHNH020000668.1:269582-327082 GCA_905116865.2 Candidula unifasciata
ACTTGCTGCACTTCTAAAAAAAATTCTTGTGGCATTTTCATAGTGATTGTTTTCAAGATGACTTCGGGGCTGATGTGTAAATTCGATGCTTTTAAGAGTTGTACACGCATACACATTCAAAGAAGCGCCTATTTACGCTACAGTGAATATCTGCGTACAATTATATACACCATCAATGTAACATGGAGTATTCTAAACGATGCAAGAAATTCAGCTTTCGTTGCACAAAAAGCTATCGCAGAACAGGCCGGATATTTTAGCCACTGGTGAAAGTCGAAGAGGAACAACGGGGGGAAAGATGAAAAAGTTGGCGATAAATTTTCTGAAGGTGAGTCACTTCGTATGGCTGTGGGCTAAGTGTGAGTCTGTCTGTCTGTGTTTCATATGTGTGTACTAATGCATTTGTGTATAGTGTTTATATGTATGTATGTTGGTATGCATGTGTGTATGTGTGTATGTATGAATATATGTATTTTTGTATGCATATGTATGCGTGTGTGTATATATATTTATAGTGTATTCATGTGTAAAATATATAATCTATTCATCCATTTATCCATCTAATCAGTCATCTATCCATCCAACAATCCATTCATCCAACCAGCCATCAGTCCAACCATCCATGCAAGCAATCATTCATCGAGACATACATCCAGCCTATCATTCATCGTGTTATCTTTCCAACCAATCATTCATCAAGCCATTCATCCAACCAATCATTCATCGAGCCATTCATCCAGCCAATCATTCATCGTGTTATCCATCCAGCCAATCATTCATCGAGTCATTAATCCAGCCAATCATTCATCGAGCCATTTATCCAACCAATCATTTATCGAGCCATCCATCCAGCCAATCATCAATGTAACCCATCATTCGTCCAAACCAGTCATCAGTCAAACCTGTCATCAGTCCACTGGCCAGTTCTCCATCCAGCCATCAGCGCTATGATCTACAACCATCCATCCAACCAATCATCGATTCAACCAATCATCCACCCAACCATACATCCAATCAATAATGTATTCCACCAGTCAATAATCTATTCCACCGATCATCCAGCCAGCCATCATCCATTCACCCATCTGTGTCAGTACTTCTATCTACTTTAACCAAAACTCTTTCTGTTGGTGGCGTGAGACGCGTAACCGAGGAAACACAAACTGAAAACAGACTTCGTTGGTTTAATCTAATTTTAGATGCTGTAAGTGTTGGCTTAGATTTGCTAGCCTGGAGTGTGCCAAAGACGCTCCGCTGTCGTCCATGTGAAAAAAAAAAATGAACCAAATTAAGGGTTATTTTTGGGAGAGCATAGAAAACACCTGGCTGATATTTCTATCAGCGAAAGGAATATGGCAGCGAGTATTTTAAAATACAGACGTCTAAGTTTTTTGTGGTACAATACGGTACGCAGAGCTGGCACTTTTTTAAAGCTACCTTTTTTTTTACTGCTGATGTAATAGACACTTTGTGGTGAGTACCGTCACCTAGGGGAAAATCTGTCCCCCTCCCCTCTTTCTCTCTCTCTCTCTCTCTCTCTCTCTCTATATATATATATATATATATATATATATATATATATATATATATATATATATATCGTTATCTGTCTCTATGTCTGTCTCAGTCTGTCTATCCATGGTCAAACTTTAGACAGGCCATGGCCAAACTTTAGCTATTAAGCTGGACTGTAACAAGAGAGCTAAGACACTGTATTTCAACTGGACCTCACTGACAAGTTTAAAATAATTATGGATGTCACACACGTCTGATTTATCATGCCCAAAGGTGCATTGGTCAGCATTTTATACATCAATGGGCAGAAGATCAAATTGTTTGGGCATCTTGTTATAGATCAGTCGACAGAAGATCAAATGATTTGGGGGATCGTGTTATCAATCAGTCGACAGAAGGTCAAATGATTTGGGGGATCGTCTTATAAATCAGTTGACAGAAGATCAAATGGTTTGAGCATCTTGTTATAGTACGGTTGACAGAAGATAAATGGTACAGGCATCTTGTTATTAATCAGTGGACGGGAGATAAAACGGCTTGAGCATCTTCTAAGATGGCACTAAAACCAGCCGACCCCCACATTCACTACATGAAACTCTTCCAGTCTCAGTCAGTTGTTATGTTAACCATCTATATCCCAGTAAAATGAGCTTAACAACTTTACATTCTAAGTCTGCAGGGATAAAGCTTAATGTCAGTACATTGTTAGTTTCCAGGAGCTGAGCTTAATATCAATACATTTTTAGTCTGTAGGAGCTGAACTTAATATCAATACATTTTTAGTCTGTAGGAGCTGAACTTAATATCTATACATTTTTAGTTTGTAGGAGCTGAACTTAATATCAATACATTTTTAGTATGTAGGAGCTGAACTTAATATCAATATATTTTTAGTCTGTAGGAGCTGAACCTAATATCAATACACTTTTAGTCTGTAGGAGCTGAGTTTAACAGCATTACATTGTTAGTCTGCAGGAGTTGAGCTTAACATCAATACATAGTCGACAGGAGATGAACTTAACATCAAATAATAGTCAGTCTGCAAGAGTTGAGCTTAACATCAGTACATAGTCTGCAGGAGTTCAGCTTAACATCAATGCATAGTCGGTAGGAGCTGAATGCATAGTCAGTCTCCAAGAGTTGAGCTTAACATCAATACATAGTTAGTCTGCAAGAGTTGAGCTTAACATCAGTACATAGTCGGCAGGAGTTGAGCTTAACATCAATACATAGTCAGTCTGCAAGAGTTGAGCTTAACATCAATACCTAGTCAGACTGCAAGAGCTGAACTTAACATCAATACCTTGTCAGTCTGCAAGAGTTCAGCTTAATTTCAATACATTCTTTGTACGTAGGTGTTGACTTTAACATCAATACATAGTCTGCATAAGTTTAACTTAACTTGAATACATTCTTTGGTCAGGAATAGTTGCATGGTGTCACTTTTGGACAAAAATTGTTCTATCCCAGGGAGTTGAGTTTAACATCATCACATACTCTGGTCAGAAGGAGTTCATTAGAGACACTTTGGTACAGAAATGGTTCTATCCCAAGACATCAGTACATTGAAGGACTGCGGGAGTTCAATGGGGACACTTTGGTACAGAAATGTTTGAGCTAATAATTCAGACACAAAAATGTACCATAACTTCTGTTGGGATAAAACCCAGGAAGAACCTCTTGTTGTATTTACGTACGCCAAGAAACGCATGATAAACTCTTTGGTACAGCAATATGTGACACAAGTGTAACAGGGCGCCCAAGAAGAAGATAAACTGGATACATTAAAGACATTTCACACAAACACGGAATCACAACAGAAAGTGTCATATTGAATATGTATTAACAGCAAACAGCAGCTATAAGAATTAACTGATTAGGTACATTTCAAAGCATAAAGAGGGGCCTACGACAAGGATGTGTACTGTCACCTGATTTGTTTTCAATATGCAGTGAATATATGATAAGATCTGTAATTGATATGCCCGGAATTGTGGTTGATAGGCACAATATAAACAGTTTACGTTATGCTGATGACACAGTCTTGATAGCAACAAGTCAGAAAGAACTACAGGAAATGATAGACATTGTGGTGTTAGAAAGTAGAAGAATGGGCCTCAGTTTGAATAATGGGAAGACAGAAGTAATGGTGGTATCAAAGAAACGAATTATTCCTAAATGTGTAATAAAAGTCGATGATGTTATTTTAGGACAAGTACAGAAATTTAAGTATCTGGGCACATGGATAACATAAGATGCAAGATGCATAACTGAGATAAGAAACATAATAGGACAGGCAAAAACTGCATTTTATAAAATGAAAAACATCTTGAGAAATATATCCTTGTCATTGAGAGTTAGAAAAAGAATTCTTGCTTGCTACATACATACAGTTTTAACATATGGCTGTGAATCCTGGACAATCGGTATGCAGGCCAAACAATTTCTTGAGTCCTCAGAGATGTGGTTTTACAGAAGAATGCTTAGAATACCTTGGACAGCCAAAAAGAGTAACCAAGAGGTTTCGAAAAAGGCGGGAGTCCGAAAACAACTTATCACAGACATCAGAAGGAGAAAGTCATGATTTTTCGGCCATGTTATGAGATGAGGGGAAAAAAGTTGTGGCCACTGGAAAGATCTGTGGAAGGAGGAACAGAGGAAGACAACGAGAGAAGATGCTTGACAGTCTTGTTGCATGGCATGGCGGTGTGTCGGCACACGAATTGATACATGCTGCAGGAAATCTCAGATTGTAAAGAGGCATGATCGCCCACGCCAGTCAGCAAGGAACCTGATGATGATAAGTGTCATTTATCGGACCAGTAACTGTTTTTTATTATGTCACTTGAAAGTAAAACTGGATGATGATGTCGATGTATATAGTCAGTCAGTCAGTCATTTAGTCAGTCAGTCTGTCAGTTAGTCAGTCAGTTAGTCAGTCAGTCAGTTACTGAGTCAGTCAGTCACTTAGTCAGTCAGTCTGTCAGTCAGTTAGTCAGTCATTTAGTCAGTCAGTCAGTCAATCAGTCAGCCAGTCGGTTAGTCAGTCAGTCAGTTAGTTAGTTACTCAGTTAGTCAGTCACTTAGTCAGTCAGTCTGTCAGTCAGTTAGTCAGTCATTTAGTCAGTCAGTCAGTCAATCAGTCAGCCAGTCGGTTAGTCAGTCAGTCAGTTAGTTAGTTACTCAGTTAGTCAGTCAGTTAGTTAGTTATTCAGTCATTCAGTTAGTTAGTTAGTCAGTCAGTCAGTCAGTCAGCCAGTCAGTCAGCCAGTCAGTCAGTCAGTCAATTAGTTAGTTAGTTAGTTAGTTAGTTAGTTAGTTAGTTAGTTAGTCGGTCGGTCGGTCGGTCGGTCGGTCGGTCGGTCCGTCCGTCCGTCAGTCAGTCAGTCAGTCAGTCAGTCAGTCAGTCAGTCAGTCAGTCAGTCAGTCAGTCAGTCAGTCAGTCAGTCAGTCAGTCAGTCAGTCAGTCAGTCAGTCAGTTGGTTAGTCAGTTAGTCAGTCAGTCAGTCAGTCAGTCTGTCAGTCAGTCAGTCAGTCAGTCAGTCAGTTAGTTAGTTAGTTAGTTAGTTAGTTAGTTAGTTAGTTAGTCAGTTAGTTAGTTAGTTAGTTAGTCAGTTAGTTAGTTAGTTAGTTAGTTAGTTAGTTAGTTAGTTAGTCAGTTAGTCAGTTAGTTAGTTAGTTAGTCAGTTAGTTAGTTAGTTAGTTAGTTAGTCAGTTAGTCAGTTAGTCAGTCAGTCAGTCAGTCAGTCTGTCTGTCTGTCAGTCAGTTAGTCAGTCAGTCAGTCAGTCAGTCAGTCTGTCAGTCAGTCAGTCAGTCAGTCAGTCAGTCAGTCAGTCAGTCAGTCAGTCAGTCAGTCAGTCAGTTAGTTAGTTAGTTAGTTAGTTAGTTAGTTAGTTAATTAGTTAGTTAGTTAGTTAGTTAGTTAGTTAGTTAGTTAGTTAGTTAGTTAGTTAGTTAGTCAGTTAGTTAGTTAGTTAGTCAGTTAGTTAGTCAGTTAGTTAGTTAGTTAGTTAGTTAGTTAGTTAGTTAGTTAGTTAGTTAGTCAGTCAGTCAGTCAGTCAGTCAGTCAGTCAGTCAGTCAGTCAGTCAGTCAGTCAGTCTGTCTGTCTGTCTGTCAGTCAGTCAGTCAGTCAGTCAGTCAGTCACTCAGTCAGTCAGTCAGTCAGTCAGTCAGTCAGTCAGTCAGTTAGTTAGTTAGTTAGTTAGTTAGTTAGTTAGTTAGTCAGTCAGTCGACAGATCATCCTCATTGCACCTCGGACAAGTCTATAAACGCTCGTTGCCTGTCTTCAGTATACCTTCAGTGTGTGGCGACTGATAACACCAGTTCTGTGTTGGTTTTTTTCTTCTTTCGCTTCCTGTAAAGTGTTCATTTTTGGCGAAACCTCTTTTGTCCTTAACTTGTTGTATATTGAATGTTGCCGATTCCACGTCGTCTCCTAAATCATTTTTGCTTCCTTGAGAGCATTGAGAATGTTTGAAGGTTGATAAGGACGAATTTGAGCCTAGTTTTTATCGCTTTCATATTATATATATATATATATATATATATATATATATATATATATATATATATATATATATATATATATATACTTACCAATAATTTCCCTTCAGAAAGCTGTTTCATTGGGGGGAGGGGGGGGGCGTGGGGGACTGTCAAGCTACCACTACTTTTTGTATTTTCTAGTTTTGTTATGTAAGGAAACAAAATCCTGTAACCGCTCGGCAAGAATTCGAATCTAGGTCTCTCGCGGGAGAGCCAAATGTGTATAAACCTTCGGCCCTAACGGTCCTCTAATATTTCACATTTCTGTGCGTTCAAGAAAGATCTGAACATCAAGGAAGATTGGCTAATAAACAGTATCCTGTCTCGAAAGCTGAAATATTCATATCAAGCGCCACGAGGGATTGGAAAAAATAGTAGCAGAAGGCATGGTACCAGTGAGGGGGGGGGGGGGCAGGGGCCGACCAATACGAAGATGGGCACAGGATATCAGTGACTCCTTGAAAATGAAAGTGCATGAGGCGGGAGAACTTGCGAGAGACCGAGTTTCTTTCAGGCAGACCATGATGAAAGCGATGCTGTGCAAAGGACTTGCTACAGGATGATGATAATGTGCGTGCAGTATTACCAAGTCAGGCTTCTTTCTTCCTTTTCTGTTTGAGCAACACGGCAGCAAAACACGAAGTGCATGTAGCTAAAACCGTCACACAGCTGATATGTTCTACTCAGAGATTACTGCTGGAGTCTGGCCAAAATTCTACTTCTGCCTTTGTTCACTTTGCCAGCATCTGCCTCTAAAATATCGTAGCTATTCTTCTTTATGCGGCCTCGGCGCCAGCGATTCTCAAAATGTGCGGAAAGAGGTGCGGCACTTTTGTAAGGCAATGTTTTGCAGCAGTCCATCTCTTTCTCCTCTCCAGCCTTCGGTTGAGGCTAGTCTTCTTCTTCTTCGCGTTCATTAGAGGTAAACTCCAGTGAAAAGTTCGTCCACTTCTGGACTTTGGTGTTCTTCCAGAAATATGAGCTTTCTGTCAACATCCTTTTTTTTATAAAACATATTTGATCTTTCCCGTGTGGATTCCGGTGCCCTATTATAGGGGTAAAAACAAGAATAGACCCACTGCCTATACAAAAGCATGTCGTAAGAGTCGACTAAATAAGAGGATTCTTCGAAGTCGTAGTGAATCTGCCTGAGAGGCAAGAAACAAGTAGTCTGCATACAAATGAGTCATATCTGTAAAACGGATGCACACGCGACTCAGGGTTCTGGAACAGCACTGCAGTCCAAAATTGGGTGAACAACCAGAACTTTCCGCCAGCGTTTACAGATGGTGAACGCGAAGAAGAAGAAGACATATCTGATCTGTCTTATTTGTAAGCAGACTGTTGGTTTCCATGCTCTCGAGAAATGCACTCTGACTTTAAAAGAAAACCCTTAATTGGTCGCCTTGTAAAACATGACAGCAGATTTGTTGTAAGCTTTTCCGAGGCAAGGGGTCAAACCGTTTGCTTCACGCTTCGAATGTGGTGGGTTTATTTCACGCCTGTATTGTTGGATTCGCAAAATAATTATTTTTTCAAGAAACCTCTGTGGATCATCGCCGGAGTAGCGGTGTTCAAACTTTGTGCGAGGCTTTCGGTAGGCGACTAGCCCTTCTGCACAGAGAGACTCAGATGATATATTACCTGATCATTAAGTCAATCCTCTCGACTTTTATCTTTAACTTTTAGCCTTTACCTTTTACCTTTTACCTTTTAACTTTTATCTTAACTTTTATCTTTTGCCTTTAACTTTTCATTTACTTTTACTTTTACATTTTACCTTTAACTTTTACCTTTAATTTTTAATTTTTGTTATTAAGTCAGTGGCTCTATTCTTTTCCTTTTGAAATGGTGTCGTGAAACCCATAAGTGGATTTTAGGGGTGTGAACCGATACGTGGACTTCAGGGATTTGAACCCATACGTGGACTTTAGGGATTTGAACCCATACTTGAACTTAAAGGGTTTAAACCCATACGTGGACTTTAGGGATTTGAACCCATACGTGGACTTTAGGGATTTGAACCCATACTCGGACTTTAGGGATTTGAACCCATACGTGGACTTTAGGGATTTGAACCCATTCTTGAACTTTAAGGGTTTAAACCCATACCTGGACTTTAGGGATTTGAACCCATGCGTGGACTTTAGGGATTTGAACCCATACGTGGACTTTAGGGATTTGAACCCACATGTGGACTTTAGGGATTTGAATCCATACGTGGACTTTAGAGATTTGAACCCATACGTGGACTTTAGGGATTTGAACCCATATGTGGACTTTAGGGATTTGAACCCATACTTTAACTTTAGGGGTTTGAACCCATACGTGGACTTTAGAGATTTGAACCCATATGTGGACTTTAGGGATTTGAACCCATTCGTGAACTTTAGGAGTTTGAAACTATACGTGGACTTTAGGGATTTGAACTCATACGTGAACTTTAGGAGTTTGAAACTATACGTGGACTTTAGGGGTTTGAACCCATACGTGGACTTTAGAGGTTTGAACCCATAGTGGACTTTATAGATTTTAACCCATACGTGGACTTTAGGGATTTGAACCCATGTGTGGACTTTAGGGGTTTGAAATCACACGTGGACTTTGGAGGTTTGAACCCATTTTGGACTTTATAGGCTTTAACGTATACGTGGACTTTAGGGATTTAGGCGGTACATATTATTCGTCCCATTCGGCTCTGTGATCAATTTTTTCCCCCATAGTGGACTTTATAGATTTTAACCCATACGTGGACTTTAGGGATTTGAACCCATGTGTGGACTTTAGGGGTTTGAAACCACACGTGGACTTTGGAGGTTTGAACCCATTTTGGACTTTATAGGCTTTAACCCATACGTGGACTTTAGGGATTTAGGCGGTACATATTATTCGTCCCATTCGGCTCTGTGATCAATTCCCCCTGCCCCCCCCCCCCCATAGGTTATTGTCTGCTAAAATTAATCCGATTTTGGGGTCTAGATATGTTCTGTAAGAGAAACACAAAAGGCAATGGTGTGATTGTGGGCTGGTGCATTCGAATGATTATTATTATATGTACTCTCATCTCGTCTAATCTTGAGGGTGCCTCAAGTGCCAGAGGTTCCGGTTTTCATCCCTGGTAAGGGCTGGGATTTTTAACACGGACCTGGACTTCTAGTAATTCCCCCTGGTCTCTGGGTAGTGAGATCAAACCCCCCCCCCCCCCCCGCCCCCCCCCCACATGTGCATTGTTGCACACGTAAATAAAATCTCTTGGCAGGTGGAAATCGAAAAGAGTAGCCTAACGGCGCTGCCCGGGTAAAATTTGGAGTTGAAATATTTGCTCAAATTATTTCAGGATCCTCGCCGGTGCTACAGAGCCTGTGCACTGTGCTGAGCTTATTTGGACTCAGACTTGAGTTAGAAGAAGAACGGAGCACATATGGGTTGCTGCCCGTATGCCATGATCTTGATCCGTTGTTCAAACCTCAAACTTCAATCCAATCTTAATCTTATACATTGCGGTATGCAGGTAAACTATAAACTTCGGAAGAATACCCGTTTGTGTGCTTCATATATCGGAGTTCCCAGGGACTCGTGTTATGAAATTGATGCGATTAAACAAATGTTGTTATGCAAGTATCAGCCACTGTCAAGAATCTTTGGCTCACCGATATAACACTAGTTGCATGTTTGGTCGACACTCGCTGTAGTCTCGTGATTAACTCTTTGAGTCCCAAGGAACGCATCATACGTTCATAGGTTCCCACCTAGAAGCCCAATGAACGCATGATGCGCCGATTTTATTACTTTATTAACTACCCCCTAAGACTGTGATGCCAAACCCTCTGGGACTCAAAGAGTTAAACAATGTCACTACAGTCGGTATTTACCATTTCTCAGGGCAATGAAGACGGTTGGGAAGGGGGTGGGGGGGGGGGGTTGTGAGCCTGAGGATTTAGGGCCGCAAGGATAATGCTGTCGCCACGGAATGTGCAGGTTAGGAATGTTTAGCCCCTGACAGAAAAACTCCATCACTTTACCGAGGATCGAATCCAGGTCTCCCGTATGAAAGCCTGGCGCTGTAACCACAGGGCCACTGGACAGTAGGCCAACCTTGAGATAAATATAACTAGAAAGAAATCTAAAGAAACAAAACACGCCTGCTTCAAATCTAAAAGACAGTTTCCATAACGGTATAATTATTGATGAAGAAATAGTATACACTTTTTCCGTCTTTTTCTGCGTTTATTCTTATAAATGTGGTAGGTGCGTTGTGGTGTGGTTTACAACAGCTAGGCTTCGATATCTGCTTCTTTCATCCCAACACATCTGACTCATGTAAACCACTAATTAGTCGTCTTTTACGACATGTTTGTTAAGAGGCAATGGGACAACCCCCTCCCCCCCCCCTCCCCCCCTCCCCCCCCCCCCTCGTTGAACGAGGATCTAGACAACGTGCTGGAAAAAAACAAAAACATAATGAAGCAGGTCAACATGAGGAAAGAATCTAAAGGAGTAACAACTTTGACAGTTTGAGAATGTCTGCTGTAACTACCTACCCGCCTACAGGTAGTAGCAGTCTTGTTATCTACCTGGCCCTGGTGTTTGTTGGCACGTGACTCAGGTATACCCAATCCATCCAACTTCCCTGACATCTGTTTCCGGTAACATATTATTTTCTTTCTCTCCCCTCTTTCTCTACTCCCCCCCCCCCCCCCCCCCCAACCGCCAATCCCTTTTGCTTCTTCTTCTTCTTCTTCTTCTTCTTCTTCTTCTTCTTCTTCTTCTTCTTCTTCTTCTTCTTCTTCTTCTTCTTTTTCTTCTTCATCTGATTACCATTATTATTAATATTATTATTACTGTTATTATTAATATCATCATTATTATTTATTATTAATATCAATATTAATATCATTATTATTTTCTTCTTCTCCTTATATGCCATTTTCTACTCTCTTCATCATGCACTCTTCTTTTTTTTCTGTCCCTTCTCCTTCTCTGTTGCTCCCTTCTTCTTCTATTCCCACATGCAGACCACCAGGACACATTCTAATCACCTTGTTCAATCTTATAAGAAGTTTAAAAATGTCTGTGTGACAGCGTGCCTGAGACGCAGTCCTGTGTGAGCGGCCTTATGTAAAGGACCCTTTTCCATGCTTATTGGGCATATAGGGCTAGATCTAAATTTTAAAGACCTTGGTGGGTGATTTTGTCAACATCACTCAGACCACCTTTGCTTCCAAGGACTTTAGCTGGTACCTGTTGGAGGCTGGGTTGACCTGAAAGCCAAGGTCATTTTCAAGAAAAGTTCGGCTCCCATTAATCGATCAGAGCAACTCCTAAATGTCATGTTTTACTTCTAATAAGGGTTGTTATTGATGTCATTTCGTTTTTAATGATCTCCCTCCCTTTCTCTCGCTTTCTTTCTCTCTCTCTCTCTCTCTCTCTCTCTCTCTCTCTCTCTCTCTCTCTCTCTCTCTCTCTGTCTCTCTGTCTCTCTCTCACCCACTTTCACCCCTCCCTCCGGGACACACACACATACACACACAACCACACACACACACACACACACACACACACACACACACACATGCATACTATAAAATTCGCGTATATTTTGGATATAATTTTAATTATGTTCTCACGTAAACATTTTGGAACTTTTAATATCTTTCATTGTTTTTTCTTTACCTGTTCTTCACATTATTTCCACTAAGTCAATAATCTCTAGATATAAAACAATATTATCATAATTTATTTGTCTGGATATAATGTGCATTTATTATTTTTCACATTTTTATAACATCTGGCCACAAATGAGATTTTGTACGCTAAATATCGCTACCTATATGTTTCCCTCAGCTACTTCAAAGCGAACCAACAGTCAGTTGGAGATATGGACTGCGCCTGAACACACACACGATTGTGTAACGTGGGTGTAATTCATGGCGAAGCACGTCTCTGCCATCTTCGAGGTCGATACAGGAGTCTTTACAACCACACTCTTCTGGGAACAATTAGTAGAAGTACCTTGAAGTGGCAGCTGCATCGGAGAACTGAGCCAAGGCTTTCTCCAATATATATGCTGGAGACAGTTATTACTAAGCCCGCATAGGAATGCCCAATGTGCGTTGACGTTGATTGTGATGAAATAACATAACATTATATGTCTATATCGTCCTTTGTTTGTTTATTGTGATCGATTTTGTAAAGCTAACATAAACTATTTGTTCTTTCTTACCTACTTTTCCTCTTCCCTATAATTTTCTACCCCTTTTAAAAACCTATTTTTTTCGTACAAGCGTCTGTAGCTGAGGAGTTTCGAACGCGCTTCGTAATGCCGGCATGCCGGGTTTGATCCCAGCTGCTGGCCTTGCGGCTTGCGTTGGTTTTGACAGTGGTATCGAGAATCCGACCGTTTAGTGAGCAGTGGCAAACTACTAGACGGAAATTTGCCTAGAAAAACCACAACAGATAACAAATGCTGGGGTTCGTTTTGCATTGTCCTGTAGACGATACGCAATTAACTAACATGCGACCTTACCCCTTATATGATTGTAGGTTACACCTGTTTGCTATAGACGTTACTGCTGCCCCAGTTATAACTTTAGAAGAGGTTTAATGGGATGTCTGTGCTGTGGCCTGTTGACTTACCGTCCATTTGGTTTAAGTTTAGACAACAGATCAACATCCAGGCACAAGAGGTAAGCCATAAGTGCGCCGTTCTAATTCTGACTCAAGCCTGAGCCAGAAGAATCTCAGCGCAGTGCACGAGCTCCGTAGCACCGACAAGCATCTTGTCCATGAGATTTCCTATTCTTAGAAAGTTAAAGTTGTAGGTAGCAGTCCGGAGGAGGACAGAACAGAATGGTCTTTCCAATATTTTTTTAAATTGTATTTTGTTTTGAATATCAACTTACCCAAGGGTCCTGCCTTCTGTTTTACTTTAGTTTTCTCTGGCACAGTTATTTTCATATTCACTGTTCTTCTGTCTCTTCTTCTTCTTCTTCTTCTTCTTCTTCTTCTTCTTCTTCTTCTTCTTCTTCTTCTTCTTCTTCTTCTTCTTCTTCTTCTTCTTCTTCTTCTTCTTTTTCTTCTTTTTCTTCTTCTTCTTCTTTTTCTTCTTCTTCTTCTTCTTCTTCTTCTTCTTCTTCTTCTTCTTCTTCTTCTTCTTCTTCTTCTTCTTCTTCTTCTTCTTCTTCTTCTTCTTCTTCTTCTTCTTCTTCTTCTTTCTTCTTCTTCTTCTTCTTCTTCTTCTTCTTCTTCTTCTTCTTCTTCTTCTTCTTCTTCTTCTTCTTCTTCTTCTTCTTCTTCTTCTTCTTCTTTTTCTTCTTCTTCGTCTTCTTCTTCTTCTTCCTCCTCCTCCTCCTCCTCCTCTTCCTTCTCCTCTTCTGCGATCTTAATAAGGCAACTAGTACGCTATTTTTTGGTTTTACAATCAGGCCAAGTTATCTCCACCTTTCGGCCCAAAACATCCAATTTCAGCAAAAATAGTCGCCTTTTAAAGCATTCTCATTAGAGATCAAGGGGTCTATTCTATGTTTCTTTCTACACAATGGGGCCTGGGAATCCACCTGAGGACCTAATGTTTGTGATCCCAATCCGGCAGTCGTTGTTAATGTCGGCCACAAAACCTGACATGAAACCCCCAGCCAGGCATGTACATTGTTGACCTGGTTTGTCCTCAAAGTTCCGACTGCAGAGTTGGTATTTTTGTCCCTTTTGTGCCACGGCCCATATTTTTTAAGTCGTTCCCAGGACAGAAAAGAAAAGACATCGAAAATGTCAACTGACTACTCTTTTGTATTAATGTCTGAGTCTTATATGTGAAAGTAAAGGACCATTTTCCACGCCTACCGGTGAACTGGGTATATGAGACTAGATCTATATTTTATAGACCAATCGGCACTTGGTAGGTGGTGAAGTTAGCAAAACTAGTGTCATTCCCCCCCCCCCTCCTACGGGACTGCAATCTGTAGGAAGTTTAAAGTTTAAAGGTTGGAACAGCGGATCAACATCATGGCACCAGGGTAGTGCACTGTTCCTCTTCTAACTCAAGTCTGAGTCCTAAGTGCACGACCTCCGTAGCACCGGCGGTGATCCTGAAATACTTTGGGTAGATTTTAAACTCAAAATTTTGCCCGGGCAGGGCCGTTAGGCTACTCTTTTTGATTTCCAACTGCCAAGGTTTTTTTTTTTTTTTTTGTTACGTGTGCAACACTACCCAGAGACCAGGGGAAATTACTAGAAGTCCACGTGAACAAATCTCAGCCCACACCGGGGCCTGAACCCGGGACCTCTAGCACACGAGCCATACACCATACCTCCAGACCACGCAGCCTGAAGGATTAACATCTCAATGACGGAAATCAGAACGCTACAAATCCCTGAAACGCCGTGCAACCATATAGAGATATTTCGCACCCACATCTGGGCACAACAGAAAAATTACATACATGTAGTCTAGTAAGGCTGGGGCGATTGGAAGCAAAGAACAAGAATATCAGGTGTGACTACACACCACAAATAAAAGAAAACCAAAATAAGATAGCCTAGGAATCTTCCTTCATGTAGCACGCTTCCGGGCAGCTCAAAAAGAATCAAATTTGGAATTATTATTTTTTTTTTTTTTTGACAGTTGGAATTGGCTGGGTCGATAAGTGCCTTATTTGCAACAAAATGTACATTATTTCCCGTCCTTTTTTAGGATGAAATTTTCTTTATTTGAAGCCCTACTCTGGCTCTTGCCATGGGCCGCAATATAGCCTGGCCATAAATATGGCCTAAAGGCTGAACGCGGTTTCTGGGACCTCTCCACGGTGATCTTCACCAACATGGTGGCACATTGTGTCATCGGGTGTTTATCGCTTGTGTGATGTCCTGGTGGGGTAGAAAGTCAGTCAGTGCCTTATTAATGTATCAGAAATATGCCACTCTATACATCTGCACATAACATTAAGTTACCCCGGTCCCTCACAATCTACACGGGTCTTTTAAAAGTTTTATTATTTTTTTCTAACTTTCATTTCATGTTTTACTTGCAGTTTTAACACCACCCCAATTCCACCTTCCCAATTGTTTTAAATTGTAGCTCAGAGGTTTTTTAGAATACTGTATAATTTATCTGATTTTGCAACCAAATTCTGTTTTTTTTTTAAAAATAAAAACAGAACCAGTAAAACGGCAGTATATTTCCCTGGTCGCTATATTTCAGTGATGCTGTAATTTAAAACAATAGAGGCCCAATGACTGGATATAACTAAGGGCTTCATCAAGTCTAAATCCTTCACTGGGTGTGATTACTAATGGCGTCCGTTTTTGAAGGGACGCAGATGCCCGGTTAGCTTTGCAGGAATGTACCCTTTTCTGTTTGCTGGTTTACAAATTTAACGAGATCCTTATCAGTGTGTCACTTCACTCAGCTTATCATGGAAAAATGCTTCACGAACTACACTTGACACACGACCGTAGGTAGCTGCTAGCCCTTCCCAATACTTCGCACTTTCAAACCCGGAATCTGTTGTGGAGGATACCTTCACATGGGAGCTGACCAGTCCCGGCAGGGATGTATTTATGTCCCCTGTCAGATTGTGTCAGAATGGTTAATCTCAAATACGGGGCGAGAATTTGGGGCTCACCCCCCCCCCCCGCCCCCCGTTTCGTCGTTGGCGCCTTTGCTGTCAAGCCATGGTGTACCAAAAATCCTAAAGCAGCGTTTCGTGCTGGGAGATAACTTCCTGACAGAACCACGACCACAGGGGCTGGGTTATCTCCTTTGAACAAGTGCGGACCGTAATGTGCTGAATCGGCGAGATGGGGGCACCCGAGTGAAATCACATCGGAGCTTGCGGGCCGAGGGTGTGAGCTCCAGACAGATTTAGGGCGGCTGCACGTGCTAGACAGGTATCTGGTGCCTGGTTGTTTGGTGTGGCTGAGACCAGGTGAGCTCCTCGGTCAGATCCCTGGCCAGACTTGGTACAGCTTAAACGATGTGGCTGTGCAGTTTTGGGTTAGTTTGTGTGATGTAGTTGTAAGACTACATGGAGAACCTATAACAATTTTCTAGATCAAGTGAGTTGAAGAGTTTTAACTTTTATTAATAAATATAGGGTTCGTTAAGGCAGTTGTGGATTTTTTTGCACTTATTGAAAATTAGGGGGGGGGGGGAGTGGGCTCAGTGGGTTTAAATTGTGTTTAATTATAATTACGCAATTATTATTATTATTAAATAGGAAATAAGAAATAATACATTTGATATAATATGAAATATATTAACGAATTTTTTTTATATTTAAAAAGAGAAAGTATATATGTAGTGTCGGCTCTGTGGCTAAGTCGATGCGAACGCTTCGTAATGCCGGGATGCCCTGTTGGATCCCAGCTGCGGGCCATGCGCCTTGCATTGGTTTCGACAGTGGTATCAAGAAAGCCGACCGTCCAGTAGGCAATGGCAAACTACTGGATGTAAATTTGCCTAGAAAAACCACACAAAAGCCAGGGCCTGTTGAGGTTGGTTCTGCAACGTCCTGTAAAAGATACGTAACTAACAATATATGTAGTGGTTGTGAATAGTTGAAATGTTTCATGAAAATTATGTTGGGTGGGGGGGGGGAGCAGCAGCCTCTCCCACAAAACAATGGTGGGGGGGGGGGGATGTCTGAGTTCCTAGATTCTGCTGCTTATGATAGACAGTATTATGTCTGGGAAATGTCATATTGTAGCCATATTTCATGCCAAATTGGTTTGGAGAGAAAAATAATCAGTAGCTTGGTTCCCGGATGAAGAGGCAGGGATGGACCATCACGATGGACACAGGATACCAAGGACACTCTGGGTATGGCCGTTTGAGATATATATAATAATTGTTTCTATATGCAAAAATAACAATTGAGAATATAGCGACATAGAGATAAATATTTAATAATTCAACAATGGGAAACAAAAATAAAACATTCAAAAGACAAACAATAATGCATTATAAATATATATTTGTACAAATCTATAAACAGCTCTGGGAGAAATTGTAGTCTTGTATAAACATGATTCTGTTCTTGCGTCAGATAGAAAGCAATATTGTTGAACATGCATGGCAGCTATGACATGCTTGATTTACTGGTTTGAAACTTATATATAGCAACTTTTTCAGTTGTAAATGTTAGTAAAAACGAAACGTGTGTGGAAGGGAGATAATGGCCACGATAGATGTGGCTGTTTGCATTCTTTAGATGTCTCCTAAAGTTGCCTCCCTTATCATGACCTAGCACTAGAGCGATCGCCTGCTCACATTTCTGTGTGTTTGCTCACCAAACGTAAATAGACGACCATGGACTACACACTCTTGTATGTGGGACTCCCGGCAGCATGATCTCCTCTGTCCTTGACATGATTGTTTTCTTCTGGCAATCGTTGTCTCATGATGATCTTGACTGTTCTATTTTAGCTACAAAATAACGTTGGAACTTGATTCTGTAGGTCAGTGCATTTTTTTTTCTTTCGATTAACTGCTTCGAAACAGTCATAACATCTGACACAAGATGCCTTGTGGAAATTAGAACAAGAATCGCCATTGCGAAAGTGGCTATTAGAAAGATACAAAATATTCTTACCAGTAAGAAGATATGTAGATTTCGATGTTAAATTGTGCTACCCCCTCCCCTCCCTTCCCCCCCAACACCCCCTCCCTTCCCCCGGACAGAAAAACTCCATCACCTTACTGGGGCTCGAACCCGGGTCTCCCGAGTGAGAGTGCGACGTTGTAACCACTCTGCTTGCCGCTCCTCTTGATTTTATTCATTTAATCCTCTTATTTATAATCTGGCTTTCAGGCTCGTTGCTCGTCTTCTTTCAACAGTAGCATTATCCGCAAGCTTATCCGTGTATTCGTTTCCTCTTGCACCCGCACACCCTGACACATGGAAACCGATCTGTGTCTCACAGTGAGCGCTTCAAAGATCTTCCAGCCAAACTAATGTTGATTCCGTTGAATGCTAAAAAAAATCACTACCACGTTCATATTGCTGTTGGCAGCAAACCGCCAACATGCTCTGGTTATATTTGTGGTATAGTTTATCTGCGCCACTTTCGTGGCTAAGATTGATGAATGTGCGCCAGCTCTCTGGTTTAATGTTCCTGTCCTCAAAGACAGACTGCTCCTTCTTTCCCTTGTCCCCGTGTGTTCCTTTTATCCTTATCTTCCTGATGTTTTCCTTTCTGTGTCATCCTTATCTTGTCCCCATGTGTTCCTTTTATCCTTATCTTCCTGATGTTTTCCTTTCTGTGTCATCCTTATCTTGTCCCCATGTGTTCCTTTTATCCTTATCTTCCTGATGTTTTCCTTTCTGTGTCATCCTTATCTTGTCCCCATGTGTTCCTTTTATCCTTATCTTCCTGATGTTTTCCTTTCTGTGTCATCCTTATCTTGTCCCCATGTGTTCCTTTTATCCTTATCTTCCTGATGTTTTCCTTTCTGTGTCATCCTTATCTTGTCCCCATGTGTTCCTTTTATCCTTATCTTCCTGATGTTTTCCTTTCTGTGTCATCCTTATCTTGTCCCCATGTGTTCCTTTTATCCTTATCTTCCTGATGTTTTCCTTTCTGTGTCATCCTTATCTTGTCCCCATGTGTTCCTTTTATCCTTATCTTCCTGATGTTTTCCTTTCTGTGTCATCCTTATCTTGTCCCCATGTGTTCCTTTTATCCTTATCTTCCTGATGTTTTCCTTTCTGTGTCATCCTTATCTTGTCCCCATGTGTTCCTTTTATCCTTATCTTCCTGATGTTTTCCTTTCTGTGTCATCCTTATCTTGTCCCCATGTGTTCCTTTTATCCTTATCTTCCTGGTGTTTTCCTTTCTGTGTCATCCTTATCTTGTCCCCGTGTGTTCCTTTTATCCTTATCTTCCTGATGTTTTCCTTTCTGTGTCATCCTTATCTTGTCCCCATGTGTTCCTTTTATCCTTATCTTCCTGATGTTTTCCTTTCTGTGTCATCCTTATCTTGTCCCCGTGTGTTCCTTTTATCCTTATCTTCCTGGTGTTTTCCTTTCTGTGTCATCCTTATCTTGTCCCCGTGTGTTCCTTTTATCCTTATCTTCCTGATGTTTTCCTTTCTGTGTCATCCTTATCTTGTCCCCGTGTCCTTATTATGTATGCGAATATGTTCGCTTCTATTTTTGCCAGGCGTATCTCGTAAGAGACCAAGCTAGATCTACAAATAGTCCTTTCGGGCCACTATTTATAGTTTTAAAACGTTGAGTGTTTTACTTTGCCAAACGTACTAAAAAACAGTATGCAGTAAAAAAAACAGTAAACAGTCCTGGCCCAGGATAGAAAACTGCGACTCCCCACTACGCTGTGAGGCAATTGTGGACAAGACAAGACAGGACAAGACTAAAAACAGTTACTGGGTTTGAATAGATCCGAAATTGTGACAATATTTCGCGTTTGACCATAGCGGTCTTATAGATGTCTTACTGAAACAAGTGTAGGTTAGTCAAACCATCGTGACGTTGATGAAATGATTGCTGAAGCCTAACTATGATTCAGGATGTTTTTTGTAGTAGTGCGGTGCTGTTAAGCTAGGTTTCAATAGTGGACGAGGTCTGGTGAGTGTAAGTGGTAGATTCCCCGAATACCGAACTCAAGTGCTCGCTTAGACTCATCTACATTTACAGAATGCACTCCTACACAGCATGGTCAGCCGTTTGTTTGTTCCACACGTGCATCACGGTGGAGAGAATGGAATGCGTTTACGCGTGATTTTCTGCTCGGCTCACAGGCGTAATTGTTGCCAAAGTTTCAAAAGAACGTTGATGAAGCTATGGCTTCGTGCTTTGTGTGAAGTTACGCATCCAAATCCATTTGTTCCATCCGGGCTGCTATCCAAAGCTTTGACCATTCTGACATTACATAATGTCAACACGGATGGCAGACCAACTAGGCGAATTCCAAATACCCCGTTGAACCTCTAGAAAATATATTGTTTTGTTGTTTTAGTATCCAGAAGCCATGAGTTTTTAACCCTTAGGCTCGGTATTATGGATATCGCAACCTTTCGGCCTTGATTCCATTTTAAATACCTTAAATCTGGGAGAAAATGTGGCTTTTCTGCCTACCCCCGGGAGTGAACCCGGACCACAAGGAGTTCGTCACCCGCTCACCGCGCAATCCGGTTTAGCCAACTACGCTAGAGAGACGGGCCTAGAAAATCTATAGATGGGGCACCCGTACCGGCTACATCTGAGAGAGAAAGAGAGAGAAAGAGGGGGGGGGGGAGAGAGGGATAGAGAGAGATACTGAGAGGGGGAGGGACAGGTGGAGAGAGATTTCATATAGTTGTCAGTTCAGTTAAGCCCCCAACACGACTGAGTTACCTGCCTCCGTCAGAACAAACAATGCTGCTGGTCGTGCCAGATTTCTCGACAGTTCGTAGAGGTCAACAGTGTCTACTGCTGGAAGTTCAAACGCGAAGTTTTTTCTCTTTCGCATGAGAGATAAAGAAAGAGGGAGAGAGAAAAAAAGAGAGAGAAAGAGAGAGAGAGAGACAGACAGAGAGAGAGAGACAGAGAGAGACAGAGAGAGAGAGTGAGAGTGATGTTCTCATTCATTTCTTCCCTTTTTCTTTCCTTACCTCCCTTTCTGCTCCGGAATGCTCTCTAAAGGTCACGCACCATAAGATAATAAAATCTCAATCTGGAGGACCGATCTGCCAAACAGAACTGCAGGTACTGCTTGTATTTACCACTTTTTGGAGCTGCCGAGATGTAGCGGCTGGACCCTCCACTGCGGATCGGAAGCTCGTGACTAAGCTGGACTTTTTTTTTTAAGTGACCTTGATCCTAGGTCGACTCAGCCATAAGTGGGTACCAGGTGCAGTCATACTGAGGAAACAGGAGAACAGCATAACTAGAATGTCTTTGGAACCCACATGGACATAGGAATAAAGGAAGGCCAAAAAACACACGCAGAAGAGAGCTGGAGGATGAAGTTAGAAAGATGGGGAGGACATGTGGAGAGCTCCATGCAATGGCGAAGGATAGAGCGACTTGGCGTGAGTTGGTTTAGGGCCTATGCTCCATTGGGGGATAGAAAGGAAGAAGAAGAAGAAGAAGAAGAAGAAGAAGAAGAAGAAGAAGAAGAAGAAGAAGAAGAAGAAGAAGAAGAAGAAGAAGGTGCAGTCCTTGGAAGTGAAGGCGGCTAGCGTAATGTTATCCTCATCACCCACCGAGTGCCTATTGGACTATTAAATATAGGTCTAGCCCTATATGCCCAATACGTCAGAAGGCGAGGCAAAGGGTCCTTTAATTTTCTTTTACTTACTGAATCCACGTCGGGGTGTACTTTTATAGCCCACCTTGGCTTCTGGGTGGACGCAGTCTAAAATGGGTACAGAAATTGTCAATGAAAATAAACGCAGCGAGCAAGATGTTGATTACGTCTCATATCGAGTGACGATTTTTCTATAATTGAAAGATCTAAAACGAAACGAAAAGTAAATTAGTGAGAATACACAAAATCACTTAACTGACGTATCCCGAAGCAGCCACGTTGATGTTTTGCCAGTGGAATTCATTTATCTATAGCAATGTAGATCTATCACCTTACACAATTCGCGCGAAAGGGACCTTAATCGATTGATCGGCTTACCGCCTTCCGGGCTGTTAAAGTTTGTCATATCTTCCTGAGACTTAAAATCTCAATCTGGGTGGCAGACCTCACATACCCCCGGAGGACGAGGGTCTTGAACTTTTTCTTTGACTCCTATATACAATGTGCGTAGAGGCCCGGCTATCGTGTGCGTAGAGGCCCGGCTGTTGTGTACGTAGAGGCCCGACTGTCGTGTGCGTAGAGGTCTGACTGTCGTGTGCGTAGAGGCCCGGCGGTCTTCTTGCACCTCTCCACGGGTGATCCCCATCCGAATGGTGGCACTCTGTGACACCAAGTTTTTATCGCTCAGTGTGATGTCCTGGTTGTGTAAAAAGTCAATCAGTCAGTGACATCTAATGTTTTTATTTGGCCATGTATATTTGACATACAACTTTTTTTTACTGTTTCTCTTAGAGTGCCGATGAGAAGCTACGTAACATCGGCAAGCACCAGGCCGGTACAGTTGTGCAGACACAGAATTTCACTTTTTACAAGAACCAGCCAAAACGGGAACCCGAAGCACAACTACAACCGCAGCGTCAGCAGCAGCAACAGCAGTCGCCCACGCTCCCACAGAAAGAACCGGATGTCAGGGAATCCACGGCACCTGCGCAGCAGTTTGATCCCGACGTAGCTGGCGTCATGGATGGTCGAGTAATTTTGCGGAATGGCCGTCGGGAACGGAATGGTATCCGCGTTTCTGGAGAAGCCGAGAGAGCGGAGCTTAAACGACGGTCAAGGAGTGAAGGACCAAACCGAAGGATTCGTCAGTCTATGGATGAGCGAGAAAATGGCAGGAAGCTGGCGTGTGATGGGGGAGGAAGAGGTCGGAAGTTGCAAGAATCATCTGATTCCGATGATAGTGAAGGAAATGCCCGGGTGACTGCTGGATGTGTGGGCTTTGATTCGGATTCAGATAGTGATCGGATGAAGTGGAACAAAAACCCGCTTGTCGTGCGCAGAGTTAAACGCTCTGATAAAATGAAACAGGCTGAGAAACGACTGAGTGGGACGGAGAATGGCACGGCTGCTAACAGAGACAGTTGGGTTTACTACGGGCATGAGGAGAACAGGACGGATAGTCAAGGAGGAGGTAACTCTAGCTCCAGGGACAGCGGCAGCAGTAACAGAGGAAGCAGTAAGTATCAAAAGCTGGAAGAAATGAGAAAGAAACGAATAAATTTAGCAGTGACTTCAGATGAAGAAACCACTCCAGCGTCGAGGATATCCAGGTTACGTCAGAGAGCTTTACAAGGTGGACTTGGGGAACAGCTTAAGTCTTCTCGTTTATCAGGAACCTCTAATGAGAGCGCCGCGTGGGACGATGGGAAAATGCGTCAACAACAAATCCAGGGAGTAGAACAGGTTGCTTACCCTGATTCTGCTTTTCATAGGGTTCATGGGAGTGGGTTAGCATCGGAGAGGTCACAGTTTGGATCAAGGATCAGCTCAGATAAACAGCCTTCCACATTTGGGCAGCAGAGTTACCAGGAAAGCCCTAAAAGAATTGAACCCTCATACTCTGCAAGTATATCATCACAAGTACAAGGTAACAAATCCATAGTAACCAAAACTAGCCTCTCATTGTCGGACTCTATGGTCGGTATTGAGCAACAACCCTCCAGACTTCAGCAGAAATCTGTCATGAACCAACAACTTCAGGCTCACAAACAACCTCCGGCGCGACCTCCTCCTCCGCTTATTACTGCCACCCGGCAGTCATTCTTCGCAATGCCAGAAGAAAAATCATCGCCAGCTGTAAGCAATAGTTCACTGGAAGTTGCTGTTCGGCGAATAACAACTCAGGTCCGTATTCCCTCAGTGGATTCAATTGTTACCTCGCCATTAAAATTGACTTCAGCCGCCGCAAGTACTAACCAGGCTGTGACTTTCTCCAACAATCTGCGACAGATCCAGGCAAGAGGAAGTCCTACACCAAATCAGGAGCTATTTCAGGTTTTAAACACCTCGAGGTCATCTGGACAATTCAACGACGTGGTAGAGATGAGGCTAAAGAATACACGCGATGGCCAGCCTCAGCCTCAGCCCAAAATTGCTAAGAAGCCTTATTCAAAGCCTTGTTCATTCGCCTGTGAGGATGACACTCTTGATGAGTTAATCGAGTCCAACATACAGTACTTAGATAGCGAGTTTGAAAAGTCAAAAGCAAAAAGAAATTCCAGCTCTAATGTCATTAGATCCTCGAGCCTACCTGATCCAAGACGGATGTCCACCACTGGGCCACGAGAGCAACCTTCTATTCAAGTTCAAGCTAGCACGAGCATTGAGTTTCACGTATCCTTGCCAGCTGAACCATTAGGGGCACCCCTAATACAAATAGCTCCATACAATGCCACCAACTACCAGTCCGAATATGCATATGACAACCACTTGAGGTCCCAACCCGACGTCGTGCCCAGGAAGTTTTCCTATGACAGTCACTCCAGAATGTCCCGTCCAAACAGCGAGTACTATGACAGAGATGACATGTCCAAGTCTGACAGCCAGCTCAATGCTCAGATTGTGATTCCTAGTTACCTTAGCAACAGCCTTCACCCCGATCAAGCATACGCCAGGGTATGTGTCAGTGACATCAACCTCAGATCTGACACTGGAAACGAGCTGAACGTTCCTCAGGTAGACAAAGGCATGTTTTCTGATGTTGAGTACGACATCGAAGTCTCTGAACGAGTCAAGAAATGGGAAAAATTTATGAAAAACAAAGATGGTCAGATTCCCAATGAAAAGAAAAATTTGAATTTGACAACAATACAAGAAAACATCGAAGGTGATTCTCTTATGCTGCCAAGTGAAGTGAGGAAATCAGTTTTATTAAGTAGAAATTGTGATTTCGGCTCTCCATATACCAAAGACATTACTTATACCCCTCCAACCCGATCACGACCATTCAGCTCTGATACATCTTTAAATAGATGCCAGGAAGCAAACGAAGTCAGGATGTATTCCATGGATACTAATGCAAATCATATTGTCCATCTTGGTCAAGATCCCCCAGCAGGCCCTAGAATTGGCATTCAGTCACAGAGTGTCACTTCCTTGTTCCATACGCCAATGACCTCAAGGCCAGAAAAAGGCTTCCTCAGCGCCAATGAACTGCGCCAACAAATGCTAGCCAATCGTCAGTCAGCTCTTCCAAGTACCGGTGTACCTCGACGGGAAAATATGTTCTTATCCGAAACACATATATCTGAAAACAGTGCCTACACACCTCCAGATCTTGCTTTGCATAGATCAACTAATGTTCTTGACCTGCGCGATTATCCCAAACGATTGTCGAGATATCACGATGAACTCAGCGAAATTTCTAATGTCAAGACTGACTCTGTTATCAGTCTTAGACGTCGCTTTGACACAGACTCATCGACAATTACATCAGAAGATGATCGTACTTCAGTGTCAACATCTTCAACAAGACTACAGCCACAGTCTAAGGAATCGCCAACATTGGACTGGTCGTACATGCTACCTGGATATGAAAAGAAGATCAAAGACACGGATGTTTGGTCCCCAAATCTGGAGAGTACGCAAGGTGTCCCAGTGAGTATAGAACGAGTCACTGCACGCACTCTGCAAACAATCCCCTTCTCGGAAGATCCATTTTGGAAGGAGATTGAGGAGATGACCTCATTTGACCCCAGTAGCATGGCAGGGCATCTGAGTGTGAGTAAGTCTCAAGAACCAGGTTCTGCTGCAGAACTGGTCAGATCCCAGCATCAGATAGAACTCAATTCTCCACACAGCTCCACATTACCCAATCACACCCGAAACAGCACCACCCCAATTAAAGAACGGATGCAGAGATCAAAGTCTCTGTACACGCCAAACATCATACCGTTGTCAGTAAACGTGGCTGACAAATCACCGTCGCGAGCTGTCAGTGCTCTGGATGAAGTCCTGGAGGACATCAGCAGGTCTTCCTTGGAACGAAAACAGTTAAGTCCTAAAAAGAGAGCGCTTGATTCGGACATGGTAACATTCACACACTCCTGCATGACAAATGTCCCAGGTCATGTCAAAGGAAGACAAGACCAACCACAGCCTGGGTTCAAGTTTGAAGGGGGGCAATTGACTTTCATGAACCCTCACAGTGAGACCCACGCACCGAAACCGCTGTCCTCGGGAGGTCTACGGCAGGATCCGTCTGAAAAAGTGAAGCAGCCATTACAGTTTTATCAACAGCAGAGGCAGCAGTCACAACAACAGCAGAGCCAGAACAGACAGTCGCAGGTGTTGTCTGGTAGTATCAACAGTTATCATTTGGACCCAGCTGTTCTCAAGCAGAAGTTGTTGAGTACAGGTCTGGTTGTGGAAACAGACACGGAAGAACCAGTAAGCTTGAAGCAGTCTCGAAGTTCTTCTCTCGGAGCAGTGAGTTCTGTTTTCCCTTGTCACACAACCACAACTCCAGCTTATACTTCTATCATGTCAAATTCTAATGCCAAAGCCCCTTTACAAAAACCGGTGAAAGCGACAAGTTTAATCTCATCCAGCCACTCTATTGAAACGTCTCTTGCGGCAGAAGGCACAGCGGCACCTTGGGCTGTAAAGCAGTCTGGTTCGAGTGCCCTTGATGATATCCAGAAAGCCTTAGCTCCGTTCCACTCCACCACCTACCAACCAGATGCTGAAGCACTATACGGCACTTCGCGATTACAGTCCTTCAATGAGCCCAACTTTGACACGACAAAAGGCCCGCAAACAAAAACAACCAGTTGGACATACCAGCCCCAGTTCAAACACGGTGAACTAATTGATAGCAGTGATATCTCTTCCTCAAACTCTTTATCTCGACTCCAGCAGGTCAACGCATCAATGGATGACCTCAAAGATCTGGCTCAGAATGTGGAGAGAAAGATCAATGACATCAAAGGAAAACTTCAGACTGCAGATGATAAGAGCTTAGATTCCATTCTGGCCTCGCTGCGAAGATTAACTCCAGAAGTGAAGACACAAGATAAAGAGTCTGGAACTTTTGAGGATTACTACACGACCAAGAAATCCAAGCTCTCAGATGCCCTGCTGGAGCTCAACAGAATCTACAATGAATTAGAGCTAAACAATGGGAATTTTCACCCATCTTCTCAACGACAGAAACAGAAGCAATATACAACAAGCAAATCTAGTGATTTCTTCCTTACCCCTCAACTAAAGTCGGAACATTTGAGACCAATGCAGACACGCATATCTTCAGTCTTTATTCCAGGCCTGGAGTTCAAAAACAGGATTCATCTGGACAAAGAAACAGAGTCAGAATTTGATATCCTGTCTAAATCTTTCCAAGCAATTGTTGATGAAGTGAATCAAACGACTGATATGTTCTCGCGATCTACAGACCACAACAAAGCAGAAAACACAGCTCCAGAAACTCAGAAACAGACAACAAGAATTGTCTTGAAAACTGAAGGTGTTCCACCAGCAAGGACTTTAATGTCGTCCAGCACAGACAGTTCTTTGACAACTAAAGTACCTCCAGCTATTGCTCCAAAGCCACAAGAAGCGAAGGCAAAAGGAGGGCGATTCAGATCCAAACTGCAAGAAAGTGCAACAGAAGAAGAATCTAGTGTGAAACGGCTCAGATCTAAATCTGTCCCAGAACTCGACTCGAACATGAAAGAGCTGATTGGAGCCGTGAAGGAGAACACGTCTAGTAGCCGTAATGTGGGGCAAGCAACATCCTCAGCCACAATAACATTAGTGGAGACGTCTGGGATAGATACAGCTGTACAAGCATCCTCTCCATCTGTGAGACAACGCACGCGAGTTCGACCAGTCAGAGATAACAAGATTATTCAAGATGATAGAACCACCAAACAGTATGGTTCTGAAGTCACCCCTTCCCCACAGCCCTCCCCCATTGTTTCTAGGAAAATTATATACAGCAGTTGTCTGGAAGATACAGCAGCTCAATTCACAACACAAGAACCAACAGAAGAAGTAGCAGAGGCAACAAATCTGTCGAAGCAGCAAACACAGGTCGCACAGCAGGCCCAAGCTGTTACAGATATAAAGGCAGCATTGGTTTCTTCCCCTGCTTCTCTGAAGAAAATCCCACCTCCGACTGCCACCAAACCAAGTTCGCGGTCAGAGACTTTCGTATCTGCATTGTCAACGGAGATGCCGTGCGTCAATGACTCCGCAAAAAGCCTCACGGAAAGAGTTCTTGATACTCAATCAAGTAACACAATCAAGCCCGTATTTGCTCGATCGGAGACGCCTGTGTCCATGTCGTCAACGGAGATGCCATGCGTCAATGTGTCCTCCAAAAGGCTCAAAGAAAGAGTCCCCGATACTCAACAATCAAGCAACACGAACAAATCCACCGTGGCACAACGCCGAGGCAGTCAGCACAACCAGCCAGAGTGTGCTCCAGAGGTTCACCTCTTACATCCTGCTGTGGAGAAACCATCAGAAGCTGGAACAAAGACAGATAAGGCTGAGACAAGTGTCAGTGCAGACAGTAGGTCCAAGAGACGCCTAGGCTCAGGTGTAGCCTCGATGTTAGATAAGTTTAGCACAGGTGATGAGACAGGTGATAAGATAAGGACAAGGCTAGGTGCACAGAGTGCTCCAGATCTGACCGAATCACTCCAAGAAGGCGTTGACGTGATGGATAACAGCGAAGCGGGTAGTCTAAAGAAAACAGCCTCTACAGTTAAAACACAGACAAAACAATCCTCAGAGAGTAAATCTACACCAACAAAAATTATGAAGTCACCAGCTCAAAGACCAGTCGAGAAAAGAACTCCAGTTCACGCCACAGACGCCAATAAAGGACAGGTTACAAAGCCTATATTTACATCATCGATAGATAAAAAGATCCCTGAACCCGAATCTAAGACCACGAGTTCTGAAACATCGTCGCCACAACCTTCATCTCCAGTCAACAAACCACCTCATCATCCTTGGAAACGTCAAACGTCCGACCCAGATAAACAGAATATATTGGAGACTGCCGTCGAACCAAGTGTTGCTTCTCCTAAATTTGTCTCCAAGATTCCCCGGCTAGTCACAACACCCAGACCCAGTGCCGCATCAAGCACATCTGAGGACAGCTCTACCCGCAAGGCCAGGGAGCCTCGTCCTAAAGTTGACTCCCCAAGAGCAGTGCCCAGACGAGTACGACCAGCGGAGAGAAAAATGCAGAAGGACATGTTGAGAGAAAGGCCTCACAGTTTTCATGAATTGATTTCTTGCTCCGAGAAATACCCGACAAGTCTTCAGGCGTGCCAAGCATTGCGCAAGTATGCCTCGGCCGATGAAGTCCATTCAGAGAAGCTGGTTAGTAAAGTGTTCCGATCTGAGACAAGCCCCCTGAGAAAGAGAACTAAAGACAACAAAGCAATGTTACTGAAACTTGAACTGAAGGTGAAAAGCTGATGGTTGACCTCCGACGTGCTGAAGCGGAAGCTTGGAATCGGTAAAATATGTGTATGGGTTGATTGTGTCGCTGCTGTTGCTGAATCTTCTTTTGTTATTTGGATGTTTTCACTGTCATACTGTCATTTGCAGCGTATTCTTCTGCATCTTGTTTTGAGTCGTATTCTTGTTCTCCTCTTTCTCCTCCTCTTTTTCTTCTTCTTCATATCTTTGCTGCTATTTTCCGTGCTCCTTAGTTGAGTTTGCAAAATCAGTAAATACATTTGCAGCATCATTATTACCATTTGTTGTAGTTGCAGTAGCCATAGTTGCTACAATATCAGTTGTAGCTGCGGTAGTAATAGTTACAGTTGTAGTTGCAATAGTTACAACTGTAATAATATCAGTTGTAGCAATAGTTACAGTTGTAACATCACTAGCTGAAGTGGCAGTAGCAATAGTTACAGTTGTAACATCATTAGTTTTAATAGAAAAAGCTGCAGTTGTCCTAAAATGAGTTTCAGTGACAAAACTTAGAGCCGGACTTTTCTTCAAAAATGACCTTGGCTCCCAGATCGACCCAGCCTTGAGTAGGTACCGGGTGCAGTCCAAGGAAGTAGAGGCGGCCGGCGTGATGCTGACCACATCACCTTTCTTGTGCCGTTGGTCTATAAAAATATAGGTCTAGCCCTATATGCCCTATACGCCTAGAGGCGGGGAAAGCATCCTTTACTTACTTTTTTTTTTACAGAACTTAACATCAAAAAGCGATAAGTAAAGGACCTTTTTCTTGAGCTTTAACTTTAGCTTTGACCGCCAGTTGTACATTGAGCATATGATGCTAAACTACAACACGGTTTTTTTAAAAACCTTATTGTGGTGTTAGAAAGTGGAAGAATCGAACATCATCATCATTGCCCTGGGGTGCCATTATGTGTCACATAGAGCTCGAAGTCTTATTAGCCGACCACGGACGGGGAAAGTCCCTGGTCACGGGACAGTCAAATACTTCAGGGAATGGTAAATTAGTCGTATAGTATTGGTTAGGTCTAGGCAAACGCTTGAAAACCTTATCCTTGGAAGAAACGCACTAAAGCACAGCAACCACGGAAAAACGCTCTTTTTACCCTTTAACATATTGTACTGTCCCGTGACGTCATTTGTCGTCGGCTAAAAAGAAATCACTGTCTGCTCCTTCATTCTGTTCCATTCTGTGCGATCAGTTCAATATATCATGAATGGAATCCAATCCAGCACCCATGGTCTCTCTAAACAGTGTTCGTTTTAAGATTTTTTTGTGGGGCGTCCTTGCCTCCACAATCCCTCTATTTCCCATTTCAGTACCTGTTGGGTGATTTTCTACTGGTTTCTTTTCAGGATGTGTGCAATGCAGCACCATCTTCTCTGTCTTATAACTGTTGATACTAGTGGTTGCCCAAACATTTCCTCATATTTCTGCATCCCTTTTGAATTCATCTCATTTGATTTTCATAATTTTCATCAGACATTTGTTTTCGAATTCATATAACTTTCATTCATTACCTAAGTGGTTCTGCAACTTTCGCTTGCATATGCTAAAATTGAAATACTGAAATAACTTTAAAAGTGAAAATATGTAATTTGGTTTTAAGACTATACAGTCCTAGCAATAGTTGTCCCCTCATGGGATGCAATTTTTTGTTTGAAGCCCCACCCTGGCTTCCTCCAGGGGCCCTGAATAAAGCCAGGGCATAGATATGGTATAGCCATAGCAAATATAGCCCTATGTGACATAGCCTAACGACTGAAAGGCGTTTTTTTTTTTTACCTGTCCATGGGTGATCCTCATCCGCATGGTGGCACTTTGTGTCACCAGGTGTTTATCGCTTGTGTGATGTCCTGGTGGGGTACAACCACCTACCTACCTACCTACATGTACATTTTAGAGTTTCATATCATGTTCAGGTTATTAAAAGCTGCTGATGCCTTTTCAATGTGTGTCATAATTTCTTTCTTTGTATTTCCTTTACTATCAAAATTACTACCTAAATAAGTAAATAGATCTCTTTAATTACTTTTGTCTTTAGTGTTACGTATGCTTGATCAGTTGTTATTGTCTTCAATATATTTGTCTTTTTATTACTTATTTGTAGTCCTTTAATGCTATATTTGGTAAACCGTCTGAGTTTCTTTGCACCTGTTGCACTACATTTGTAATACTATTACTGACGGAAGCAATAACATGTGATCACAGTTTAACAATATTCTGAACAATTCCATTTAGTTTCATCGTATTTCAACTATAAATGTTTGTATTTTTATTTTATTTAGGAGAACTCAGCAGATTTGACAACAAAACAAGGAGAAATGTCCGAGATGTCTTTCCGAAATGACGTCCACATGTGGAATCAACCTGCACTGTATATTATCTTGAATATGCCTCTGACAGTATTTTCCAACTGAAACACGGCATTCTACACAAGGGTGGGAGAATAGTGGTTCAGTAATTATGTTGACAGAGTGAGCTATTTTTTGATTTGTGAAAGGCATAGACAATTAATATAAGAAAACACATTACTGGCCTTATCCTGTCGGACACACATCTAAAGTTTATTGTTTCTTTCTGCTAATACCGAGCTTGAATCTCTAGCTTGTTATGCGTTTTACCATTCTTCTGATGTTGCTGTGTTCTTTGACACTTATTTATTTAGTCTTCGCCTGGCTTTTATCACCCACTTGAGCGTAGGCACCAAGCTTTCTTATTCTTTGCTTTTTACTTCATGAACCTCAAATGTTCAACTTTTTGGGGGTTTTTCATGATACCTTTGACCTTGTGACTTCCAATGCAAAAATGTTCCAGTTTTTTCTTCTTCTTCTATATTAGCTAACAAAAAGGCGGTGGGCCATGTTGTGGTTTACAGCATGGCTGTGCCTTTTGTCCCAACATATGCAATTTGGGCAGACCCCTAATGAATCTTTTTATCTTTCTTTTTTTACCAGGCTATTTAAGGGGGTAGTGGGTCTGTGCCCCCCCCCCCCTAACATTTGCACACAAATGGGGATCGGAAATCACACAGGGATCTGGTTATATTATTACCAAATATTGTCCCTGTAGTTTCGATTTAAAACCAATGTTTTTTCCTCAATTTGTTTAGTTTTGCCTTAAAACTCCATACCATAGCAATATAAGTGATTCTGTCATAACATTTTATTCTCTATATCGTATGCAAGCACTAGTTAATAAATGTTCATAATTTATTAGTCAATGCCTACATTTTTTTGAGGGTTTCTCCATAGAGCAGTTCTGATTCGAAGAAAGATATGTCTTCCACAGTGCTTTTTATGTCCAGTGAATATCCCATTTATTATTTTATGTGTGGAAAAGACTGTTAGAAGACGCAATAGTGACAATTAAACTGCTCTATCTGAGGGGTTATGAATTATACATTCATAGTAACAAGAACTAATTGTACAACTAAATATGCAATAGCTGGGTGTGCAATCTGACGTGCAATAAGTTGTTATACAGCGAGACATGCAAGAACTGATTGAACAACTAAATATTGCACAAAGTCATGAAACAATTGCATATGCAAGAACTGATGGTACAACCAGATGTTCAAGAACTGATTAAACAACTTGATGTGCAAGAACTGATTAAACAACTAGATGTCCAAGAACTGATTAAGCAACTACATGTGCAAGAATTGATGGGACAACTTTTCACGTCAGAACTGATAAAACAAGTAAATATGCAAGATTTGATAGTACAACTTTTCCTGTGAGAACTGATGCAACAATTAATGTGAGAACTGATGAAACAATTAATGTGAGAACTGATAGAACAATTAATGTGAGAACTGATGGCTAAATTAGATGTGCTAGTCACGTACTCATAAATGATTCACATATTTAGCACAGTGGCGTTTGAACTAATTGGATTGTTCAACACTCATAATTGAATATACCTTTTCAGAAAATCAAAGCAATGTTTCCCTGTTGTAAATTTGAACAAAGAAGTCACAAACAATAGATTGCGCACCTGACTAGACACAGCAAAATATGCCAGGCAATAAATTGTGCAGTCTATTGTTTGTGTCTTCTTTGTTCAAATATATCTTTGTTAACTGAGGTGATTAGGAAAGTACTTGAGAGCTATATAGTGTCAGTCCTGATATGTGGATGTGAATCATGGACAATCATCATGTTAGTGAGAAACTGTGAAATCTGCAGGCGTGATGACAAAAAGAATAATAAGAACGTCATAAACAGATACAATTTAAAATAAAAATGTCTTGAAGAAAATTAACTCACAGAGAGACCCAATCAGAAGTAGACAACCCATATTTTTGGACAGATCATGAAAAGAAAAATAAACTGATTTACACTGTGACAACAAGAGTGAACAAATGAGTGAACAATTTTTATTATCAAAGGGTCACAAACTGGGCACACAGGCCCATCTTAGATGGAGAGAAAAAGAGGCAGGGAAGAGAATGACTGAGAAGTTTGGCATCATGACATTGAGGAACAACTATTTCAGAAGTGAGTGGCAGTACTTAAAACAGAAGGCTGTGAAGAGGACATAATGACCAAGCTGTACGGCATGGACTCTGAGAAATGAGCCAGCAGTGAAACAGTTTTGACAAAGTCAAAATACCAAGGATCTGACAGATTAAAAAAAACAGTTACCATTACAGCTACATTTATACGTCTTTCGAACTTTCGACAGGAAATAATGTGGAACAAATATTGTAAACAAATCCTGTGTAAATGCAGCATACAATGGGTTATGTTTTGTTTTGTTTTTCCATGTCTTGAAGTAAATCAATGTTTTGAAGTGACTACCATTATTGTCATTTTCAGAAAATTATTTGCTTAGCTAGGTTAGTTTGTGAGAATACGTAGTTAGCAGGCCAGTGTGTTTCCTCACAAGGCTTATTGTTGTGCCTGTTCTACTACTGAGTTGTTACTGCTGCTACTGCTGCTGCTACTACTACTACTACTACTACTACTACTACTACTACTACTATTACCACTTCGACTAGCATTACTACTGTTATTACTTCTAAAACGCCTACTACTATTACTACTACTGAAACTTTATCTACTGTTGCTAATCATATGCTTTATTGTTGTGCCTACTCTACTGCTACTTTTACCGCTGCTATCTCTACTACTACCTCCACTATCATTACTACTATTATAACTTTTCAGATGTCTATGCCTCCTACTACTACTACCATTACTATTGCTACTACTGCCCCTAATGCTACTACTGCTACTACATCTAATATTACTACTACTATCACTTATACAAAGATTACTTCTATTACCACCATTACTACTGCTACTGCCATTACTGGTATTATTTGAACTTGTAAGTATAGTAATTGCAATCGCTTATAATGCATGTGCTACAGTTTTAGCCCTATCACTTTCATCACCACAGTAATAATTATGATGGTGACAGATATTATAATTACTGTTGTTATTATTACTACTACTGTGTTTTCAACATAATGTAAACTGGCAAGACTTGATCATGTAGTCTGCCTCAACCATGTGGTGGAAACTACTCTCATGGCTCTAGCTGTAGACTAGTGACGAGAAACACAAATACATGAAAGCAATCCTGCTTGGATCATGCCAGAAAAAGGCTAATGGCATTGTAGTTTCACATCAAAATGGCAAAATACCATTACCATATAATGGAAAGACTAGAGCAAGTCATTGTTCTGCACCTTAGAACAGGACACAATGGACTTTGCAGCCACATGTACACAAAATGCAAGATTGGTGAATCAGCCATGTGTACATGTGGGTTAGCACCTGAGACAACAGACCATGTCCTCCAGGATGTTACAAATACAACATATCAAGGTAAATTTTTGGCCAAGTGAAACACTGGTGCAAGCCAAACTTGGATCATCGATTAAATTACAATAGACAGTGAAGTTTATACTAGAGACAGCATTGCAGACATAAATAATCTATTTCAAGAAGAAGTGTAATTTCACCAAGAAATCCTTCACGATCATGTTAGAGAGTGGGCGGCAATCCACAGTTTAGTCACACATAGAAGTGGTAGTAATTTATAAAATGATATTCTCTTTAACTCTTCATTATTACAATTGGGATGGATAGAGGTTTTCTTCTGGGTTTTTTTTTTTTTTTTTTAGTAGGCCCTATTGGATATTATTGCTTATTAGTTAACTGTTACTCTTTAATATTGTGTAGATTATGTATTAATTGTAACATATTGTAGGAGTACAGATTGTGAATTCTTTCTGCCTCAAAACAACGCAGCATGTGTGTTCAGCTTATGTCTGTGTGTATCAGCATAAAACATAGTGTGTTATTTATTTCAAGTTTGGTCTGGATGTGCAAAAGAAATCTGGTCAAATATTTCAAATGCAGCCCAACATATGCTATATCTTTGAAAGATAAACACTGATACCCTTTTCACTGTGATTATTGCACACACTGGGTTTCTACTTTGAAACTGTCTGGGATTGAAAGAATTACGTGTATTTCTGGTCAGATCACAGTTAAGAAAGAGCAGGGGACTTCAGTGTAGCCATGGGTCATGCATTTCCAAGAAGATAGAGAGCAGTGGGAGAGCATGACCCTGGATATATCTTTAACAGCATTTTCCAACCAGTGCACTGCATAGCCCTAAGGGTCCAGGTGCATTTTCTAGAAGCTCCAAATTTGTTCCAGGAAAATGAAAAAAATTTAATGAAAGTAAAGATGAAATCTTTCAGTTCCAGGAGGTTTCACAGAAGATATCAAAGTGAACAAATTACTGTGACTACAATTTTTAAAAATCATTAATGCATTGCTTTTAAAGTGTCAATAAACACGGTTGTAGAGACGACCACTGGGAGAACATTGGCTGTGCCCTCAGAATAGATAAGACTAGACTCCCCCCATCAAGCCCTCATATGGACATCAGAAACGAACAGAAAACGGGGAAGACCAAGAGAGACAGTGTGAAGAACCTTCATCAGGGAAGGCTCAAGTATGGGCCTAATGAACATTCAAGAACTTAAACAAGTGGCAACGAACATACAAACATGGAGAGCTATGACCTCTGCCCTATGCCCTCCGTCCCCCCCAAGCTCAGTAGGAAAGACTAAGACTAAGTAACTGGGAAAAAGTCAGATTTCTGAAATAGATTCTGACCAAATGTTAAAAGTAAGGGAGCACATTAGGAACAGTGTCATTCACACACCATGTATTGCTTGCGACTGAAAATGTAAAGAAACAAAAAAAATTCACTATATAACAGTTCAGATATAGCTTGACTTTAAATTCCTTTACCATCTATCTCCTCTTCCTCCACCCTTTAGCAATACTTCTAAACACCATTAATTGTCAAGACATGGGGTATGGTAGGCTCAAGGCAATGTTCTTCAACCTGCGGGCTGTAGCCCATTCATAATGGGCTATGGCAAACAATCCAGCTGCATCAATAATTTCACTCATTTTTTTTTAAACTATAATTTTTATCTGATTATTATCATTATTATTTTTAGTTCTAGCTAATGTTTTTTTTAGCTTTGTAAACTTGACTATTTAATTTGTGTTTGTAAAATTGACTACTTAACTTGTGTTTGGCCCATAAGCACAGTATTACTGTTAAAGCTTCCATATTAATTGGCTTCAATGCTCATCTGCAAGTTGGTGGGCATGTCGAAAAATCAACTTTGAGCTGGGAGGTTTCTGTTTACTGACTTTAGCCCCTTAGGTGGCCCCAGCCTAGAAATTGTTTTGGGAAGTAAAGGCAGTTGGTGTGATACTGACCGCATTAGCTATCCAAGTAATGATTAAGTTAGCATCATATACTCACTAAGCCTCACTGTGCAAAAAAACGGACCCAGTACTATTTTGACTTAACTGAAAGTGTCTTTGGGCTATCCTCCGACTAATGGTCAGTAAAGATGGCAGCTGCAAAATATCCTTTCGAGCCACAGTCACGTGCTGTTTTCTGGCGACAACCGCCAACGTGTCACCCACGCCGCATGAGCGGTGTGGAATGGGGCTAAACTAGATGGCTAGGACCCACGAGCAGCAGCCACGGTGTGCTCGTGACCGCCAGTGCGCAGTTGACACGTGACTGTGGCTCGAAAGGATATTTTGCGGCCGCCATCTTTACTGACCATTAGTCGGAGGATAGCCGTGTCTTTGATTTCTGTTCAGCAAAGATATACACTATTTAATTAGCCATATTCGTTTGTTTTTCCCCATATTCTGCGTTATTTCAAGTGAAAAACTATTAAATTATTTTATTCATGTATACTTTTTATGATGATATGGACTGCATGTACAATGACTTGCTATATAAAACGTGTATTATTGTGATTAACTTTGTGTTGTTTCTTTTCTGAAAGTGTGCTAAATATTCATACTGTTGGGCCAGGCAGGAAATATGAAGCTCTAGACACAGGACAGGTGTAACAAGCAAACACTGAATTAGAAACGATGATATCAGGAGGAGAATCGGCACAGAACAAGTACTGAACTTTATAGGTAGACAACAATGGTCTGACCATGTAACAAGACTGGCATCAGAGAGGGCACTACAGAGAGCAATGTTACACAGCCACAGCGGTAACAGTTTCAGGGTCGCCCACGCAGAAGATGGATCACAGAAATATCAAAAACACTCAAAAGTACTTTATATGGAGCGAGTAGAAGGGCTTGTTCCAGAGGTCTCCTCCTGCTCTGATGCTGAGAGGCATTCCAGGTGTAGAAAAATTAAGATACTAGACTTCAGTATGCAGAAGATTTAGAGCAAACACTTCAAATGAGGAAGGGACTCAACAAGATCTAATTTATGTAAAGCTAGAAAGAAATATGCAAAGTGAAAGAGATCGTTTCAAACTGAAGAAAATAATTTTTTATACTCCTTACCAGTCAAAACATACTTGAGACTGAGTAGCAAGGTGTATATTGAATTGCAGACACAATCTTGAGAATTTAGTGTAATATAACTAGACAAATAAAGGGAAAAGTATCTTTAAAATATAATAAAACAAAGAAACGGCATCACTAGTCGCTCTTTTGTTTTTGTTTTTTTAAATCTATTGCCATAGAATTTTCAACTCTTTCATGGTCTCTTGATTAATGTTAGTGATCTTAATCTTCAAAGCTACAAGTTCTTGCTATAGGTCTCTTAGTTTCTTTAAAATAACTATAGTATTAGCAGGAGAAGTATCAGCAGCAGCAATAGAAGTAGCAGCAGCAGCAATAGTAGTAGCAGCAGTAACACTAGTAACACCACCACCAGCAGCAGTGCTAGTAACAGTAATATCAGCAGCAGTAGTCGTAGCATCATCAGTATAGAGAAGAAGGTGGAAGATAAAATAGAGAAGTAGAGGAAATAGGGTAGAAGAGAATAAGAAGAGGAAGAATTCTGAAGGTTAGGATGGTGGTCTGGACTATAAATATAATAGTGATGCAAATGATGGAAAACACAAAGCAGAAACTAATGACAAATACTTTTTTTTTCATTTATATTATTTTATCTGATAACTACTTTGATGTGATTTTGTTTGTGTTTTGATTGTATCACTTCCAGATAGGGCAGATGAATACAATCAAGGTTCCTCTTTACTCACATCAGGGTAGGCAGAAATAAATCTGTAACTAAGCATCACAACATTAACAATAAATCATTAATAGAAACGCTGTAAAAATATGTCAATAAAATTAATCAATGCCTGAATATTAAACAGCATTAAAAGTCTATCGCTAAGCATCAGTAAGAAAATCAAAGTCAACATTTTGAAAGCAAGTATCTTCCCTAGGGCTAAATGAAATCCTCACCTGCACAGTCGTGTCGACAGGACTAGCCATAAGGCCGTAAAGCCTCAGGCTCAAAGACTCACCTGCCTACACTGTAAAAATTGTATAATAAAGGCAGTATTTGGCAGTTTTTTGTTTTTTTTTTTGTCAGTAACTTCCCTGTAGCAACATACGGTTGTGAGATGGACTTTCTCGCATAAAATTAGGAAGAAAATAAAAGTCTATGAACTGAAATGTTTTAGAAAGATTCTCAAAGTAACATGGACCAAGAAGAAAAATACTGAAATATTAAAACATCTGATCATCAAGGAAGACTGGCTAGTAAAGAGCATCCCGTCTGGGGGTCTCCATGGTGAAGTGGTCAAGCTGTTTGCCTCACACTCTGAAGGTCTTGGGTTCGTTTCGCGGCGGCACCATTCAGTTCATAAAGGTCACATTTTACGGACTTCCCTGGGGATTGTCATCCGAGCTATGGAGGTCATGTTTTGTGCAAAGCTCTTAGCAGATAGCTGGCTATTCTGCAGAGAGAGGCTGAGCCATACTAGATAAAACCCAATGCAATGAAGTCGATCCTCTCAACTTTACCTTTATCTTTACCTTACCTTATCTTGTCTGGGATCTAGACAAATTTTGGCTATATCAACTGCCACAGTGGAAAGAGAGGCAGGGGCTGACCAGCATGAAGATATAAGAGACATCTTGGGTAGGAAAGTACATGGGGTGAGAGAGTTGGTGAGAGATTGAGTTTCTATCAGGCAAGCTTTGATAAGAGCAATGTTTTGCAAAGCACCTGCTACATGATGATGATGATGATAATGCATGAATTCATTATTTGTCACTGAATTTAAAACAAGACTGTGATGGAGGGAGAGGAAAACAATCACACAAAAAACCAACATTCTGACCAAGGTCTTTATCAACTGACAATAAAACAGAAGCATAAACAATCAGCAGGGATACATAATTATTATTATTCTTTTCATTCTTCTTCTTACATTCCTCCTCATTCTCCTCCTGCAGCTGTTGCTACTACTTCTTCTTCTTCTTCTTCTTATTTTTATTATTATTATTATTCCACCACACCTTTCTCCCTCTTCTTTTCTCCTTAGTGAGTAAACTAAGTGAAACACTAACCTCATCTATCTCTCCAACAAAACGAGTCTCTGGACTGCTCATACACTGGCCTATTACCACGGGTGAGGGCCTCGTCTCAATGTTGCCTGTAAGAATATAAATGCTTATGTTAAAAATTAACAGTAATCACATGTGATTAAATATCCCCTGTGGTGTAGAGTTAGAAGCTCATCTGTGGATCAGATGGTCATGGGTTCTGGTTCGGGTCCTGACGGAGCCTAAATTTTTTTTTAATGACCTTGGTTCATTTAAAAAAAATTATTTTCATGTCATAGAACTGAAATATTTTGGTCATATCAAGCGCCACGGCGGATAAGAAAAAATTATAGTGGAAGGCATGGTACCAGGAAGGAGGAGCAGGGGCTGACAGACACGAAGATGGGCACAGGATATAAGTGACTCCTTGAGTGTGAAAGTGCATGAGGCGGGAGAACTGGTGAGAGACCGAGTTTCTTTCAGGCAGACTGCGATGTTCTGCAAAGGACCTGCTACATGATGATGATGATGACCTTGGTTCTCAGGTCGACCCAATCCTGAGTGGGTACCAGGTATAGTCCTGGGAAGTAATGGTGGCCGGTGTGATGTTGGCCACATCATCTACTGAAATTAACTGACTTATGAAAAGAACTGAATGCCCATACCAGGAGACAATCCAGATTCTTTGATTATGACATGAGAAGGAAAAAGCTGGAGTATATCGTGACAGTAGGGAAGTTGGAGGAGAAGAGACAGAGGGAGATGAGAGAGAAGATGATCATCATCCTCATCATCAGGTGCCTAGCCAACTGGCGTGGGTGATCATGCCTCTCCATAATCTGCGATCTCCTGCAGCATGTATCAATTTGTGTGCCGACACGCCTCCATGCCATGCAACAAGACTGTCAAGCATCTTCTCTCGTTGTCTTCCTCTATCTCTCCTTGAAGAATGATAACAGTTTGATATCATGGCATGGAGAATCATCATCTGTGTCAGGAGTTGACTGAAATATGTGGGACAGAAAGTTGTGGATAAGATTAATTACTATTGCCACACAGTATGGACTTTGAGAAGCAGAAGAAATGTAGTAACTTCTTATCTTCTTTAGCATTTCGGGCCCTTGAGCTTCATTGTCCCAGATAGCACCAGCCACCATAAATCTCTGTGATTGGCCCTCTCTTTCCAGTTTGAGACTCTAAGTGTTTGTAGGACTTCTTGGATATTATCTCTCCACTATCTTCTTTATCTGCCTCACGGCCTATGGCCATTTAACTTCCTTTTGTACAGTTTTATCTTTCTGTCATCTGCCTCTCTCTCTCTCTCTCTCTCTCTCTCTCTATATATATATATATATATATATATATATATATATATATATATATATATATATATCCCAGCCATTTCAGTCTAATAACCCTTATGATGCTAGTGATTATTGTTTAAAAAAAAAACATTAAATAAAAGTTATTACACTAATATTATCAAGAGGTGAAAGTCATCTCAATGAGGTAAAAGTTCTAATAATGAGGTAAAAAAAAAAAAACAATGGTAATTTACTGACATTGAGATAAAAATAAAAGAAACCACAATGAGGGGAAAGTTATGATAATGAGGTAAAGGCAATCACAGAAATTGCTCTGTATATAAAATGCTGTGAACTTCATAAGTATGACCCTACAGTATTGTGTGGTGCGGTCACCAGTAGCATTATCTGATGGGCTCTTTACCTTCTCCATATAGAGAATAGAGTTTTAGTATCAATTCAATATGTGAAGTATAGTGTTGTTGTGATTATCCTTTATCCTTTCAAACTGTGTGTGTGCATGCATGCCTGCACACACAGACACATACAGACAAACATTTTAATATATGTGTGGTGTGTGTTGTGGGGTTTCCGTCTGTATGTGTGGATGTCTGTATGCATGTATATATGTACTTGAGTCAGTGGGTGTATGTTTGTATGTATTCATATATATGGAAGTCACAGTGGTGTAGTAGCTAGATGCTTTCTTGCCAGCCTGAAGACTTGGGTTCGATTCTACACTGAGACATATTTTTGGACTAATTGTCAAATTCAGGGATGGATAGTAGACAAACAAGTGAAATGACAGAATAAAATTGGATGTAGGATGTAGGTCACAAAGCTACCAATCATTTATGCATATAGACAGCATTGTTCACCTGATAGAGGAAGTTTACGGACATATCCGTTCACATAGCCGGTCACTTGTGAACCATCATAGGTGAACATGACATCGTTGAGTCCATCAGTCTGTGGATAAATGAATACGGGATATGGGACAAGGTCAACAGGGAGAAGGCAAAGAGGTAGTAACAGTAACAACAGCAACAGCAGCAGCAGTAGTGGTGGTGGTAGTGGTATTAGTTGTAGTAAATGTAGGAGCATCAGTAGCATCAGAAGAATATCAATAGTAATGGTTATTGTATTAGTAGTATTTGTTATTGTTGTTGTTGTTGTAAACTTTTACATTACTATTAGTATTAGCAGTAAATACAGGGAGAAACATTTTGTAGTAGAAGTTGTAATAGTAATAATAACAGTTGTAGCAGTATCTTTGATTTCTCCAATAACAGTAGTGAACAGTAATAAAAATATATTTGTAGTAGTAGTAGTAGAAGCAGCAGAAGCAGCAGCAGTAGTAGTAGTAGCAGTAGTAACAGCAGCAGAAGTAGTAGTAGTAGTAGTAGTAGTGGTCATCATAACAGTCATTTTAGTAGTAATAGTAATGTTAGTTTTAATAGTTGTAATACTAGTGGCAGGGACAAAGTGGGATCAGTTTGCATATTTAAGCATTAACAGGTAATGGTTACACTGAAGAGGATATCATGTGATATTTTCCTCCTCATTGCTTTGTTGCTGACAGTTTGCATATGCAGCTAGCACTGTAGGACTGGTATTATAGTTTCTGCATGAGTGGTGATAGCAAGGATGAACTGTTTTCCTCCTTATGTTCCAGACGTAAACTGATTGACATATTTGAGAAGAGTTGAATATTTGTAAATCTCTTACTGTGGGCAGAGATAGAGCTACAGGCCTAGAAGGTGCTTGTGAAGTGATCAAAGTCAGAGTGATATCGCTATCAGTGGCTGAAACACTGAGGGATGGCCCACTGGCTGATCCACAGTTGGAGATGATATCCATTGACTGAGATGCAGTTCTGGCGGCCCTGCGGCTTCTCTTGGCTGTTGATATAAACATCAGAAAATATTTATGACAGTTAAACAAGCATACAAAACAATCAAACACAGAAGTTCTGGCAAAACTGGTTATGAAAAGAGAGTTGCTGAAGTCAAATTTTTTTTAAAAGAAGGATTTAAAAAAAAAAAAATTAACATACTTTGGCCACTTTAAAAGACATAACACTCATATAAAACCATACTGGAAGGAAAAGTCAAAGGCATTAGCGCAGGAGGCAGACAACAATACAAGTAGAAGAACAACATCAAGAGATGGATGACCAGCAGTCTAAGAGAGTGTACAAACAAGACAAGATTCAGTGCGTGTTGGCGATCCATTGCAGCAAAATGTCACTGTGGAGACAGCACCTGGTTGATCAACTGATTGAGGGATAGAAGTGAACATTTATAATGTGTGCTTAAATCCGTCACTGAATACACGCAGTTCTGGCAGTAGGTTTGGAAAAAAATTATATCAGTGGCTACAAAAGAGACAATTCATAGATAGTTGGTTCACACAACTGTTGAGAGGGAAAGAAGCAAAGAATAGTAACATGGTACTTTACCAAGCATATCATAAGATGAGAGTGAGACTATGGTTGGCTGCCTTATCCTGTAAAAAAGCTTGAGCTGCAAAACTCAACCAACTATCAGTACAATGTTTTTTTATATAAGGACAGACTGCTCAATATTTGACTACTGTCATAAGGAATGGGAGCTGAGTGGTCTCAAGGTATGGTGTCCATCTCGAGTGCTGGAGGTCTGGGGTTAAAGCTGGGATTTTTTCATGTGGACTTCTTTCTAGTAATTTCCCCTGGTCTCTGGATAGTAAGATCGGACGCCCGTGTGTATTCTTGTGCATGCAAAAAATCCCTTCACAGTTGGAAATCGAAAAGAGTAGCCTAAACAGAGTTTAAAATCTACCCAAAGTATTTCAGGATCCTCGCCCGTGCAACGGAGTTCATTCACTGCACTGAAATTCTTCATACTCAGAGTTAGAAGTAGAACTGAGCACTTGTTACACCCGTGTGCCATGATGTGATCCGTCGAATAAAAATAAACACAACAAGTAACCCTTCCCCACTTCAGTCTTAGAAGTTAATATTTGAATACTTGCTACTACCACCAAGATCTCCACCTGGCTGGGCGCTGTCTCAGGCTTCCACATTAACCATGATGGCCTGTCTACTAATCTCAATCTGGTCCTTTCAAGTGAGACTCAGTTTCTTTTTTTTTTTTGCATTCACCTTTAAAAAAGTGACTGGCACATAATGTTGTGGTTTATAGTTAGGCTGTGATATCTTTCCATTTTGGCTCAACACATTTGATTTCAGCAATTTACCAGTTCATCACATTTTACAACAAATTTTTTTGAAGGAATGTGCATATCCCCCCTCCCCCTTTAAAATAGGATACTGGACCCAGACTTTTTAGGTTTTAACTCCTACATCCAAAGAATTTATGTGCCAATCTTTTCTGCCCAATAAAAGGTTTTCAAAGCCAGAAATTGGTGTCATGATTTTTTTCCCAAATCGGATACCCAAATTACATTTTTTTACAGTACCAAAATACCATCTCTACATTCTGTATCGCAAAACTCTGCTTTCCCTCTCTAAAGCTCAGAAACCCACAGGGTGTATAGCACAGGAATGTAAATTTACATCTGTGAAAGAAAAACACTGGCTATTCCGCCTGATGATGTAGCTATAACCTAGCATATATGAAAGCTCTCATTTCAACTCCCAGTGGTAATATCTGCAACCAGTATAAAAGTATATACCTATCACATAGGAGAAGGTTGGTTACGTCTGTTCTGTTGACTTTAAGCATATCTTTGTCAAACAAACCATAGACAAACTGTTCTTCTACAGCAGCAGCTCTCAACCTGTGGGTCGCGACCTTTTTTGTGTGTGGGTCAAACGACAATTTCACAGGGGTCACCTAAGACTTTCTGAAAACCCATTCATTGAAGTTTTGAAGTGGTAATGAAAATAATTTTATGGTTGGGGGTTGCCGCATCATGAGGAACTGTATTAAAGGGTTGTGGCATTAGGGAGGCTGAGAGCCACTGTTCTATAGCCTTCTACAAACAAAAATAATATATAACCCTTACCTGAAATCATAGCCAAGAGGTCAGGGGGTACATCTCCGACCCCTGACTTCACAGTCCCATCAGGCAATGTTATCTGCCATTTCTTATCAAAGTTTGTTCCCTGACTGTTCATCAGAGCCCTAATATCTTCAGGTATTTCTCCCTCCCCTGTCTTCACTGTCCCATCCGGTAGGTTAACAGTCCAGGTTTTCTTCAAATGACTTTTGGGATGATGTATCTGAAAATAAACAGAGAAATTAGGTCAATTAAACTGTAACCGTATACAGATTCAGGTGAAATTCTCACTGGAAAAAGACCAGTTATAACAGAATTATTATTTGTTTATTTGTTGTATCACAAAATACTAGATGACATGACACTTTGGAGACATGGGTACATGTTCAGCTTTTCCTAACAGATCTTTCTGGGTAGGAAATATTTCTCAGTCAGTTGATTTATACTTAGTAATTTAAACCATAAAATTGAATGCTCTATCTCGTAACACCAGGATCACAATAAATAAAACACAAATAAGATGTACTATCCTATAATACTCTCAGACCTGGAGAACTGCTAAATAAAGACAAAGCCTTAATGCAAACTATTGAGAAAAGTCTTAAGATAAATCTTTTTACCCATAAAAGAAGCAAAGAGTGGAGGATGGAAAGTGAGAAGCAGCAACGACTTTCTTCTCTTCTTCTTCATTTCCTCCCACTTACTTTATCGGGGGAAATGCAAGAAACATCTGTGATTCCTTTCCATTGTGTTGAATACACTGGCCATATCCGTTGTTGCTTGTTCTGAACAAATAAATTTTGACTAACAACTGCTGTTACCTCAGACGATAGCTGGAAATCGACCTTGACACAGTACGTCACTTACATTGAGTCTTCAGCTCTGTTATCAGCTGTCAAGTTCAATTGGTCCAACCAGCTGTGTTTTCGGGGCTGTTCCGGCCATCTTCTGTTGTTGTTTTTTGTCCCGGATGGTGTCCGTTTTAGAGCACCCAACTTGTAATATGCTCTGCTAGGGGCATGTGTTGTTAAGCCACATTGCTTTCAGAAGAACAGTACGTTGTCATGACACAGTATGAATGAATATTGAGTTGCGTGCTTTGATTTGTTGAATCAGCATATATCGCATGCATACATTCTTGTGTCCTCGTGCTCCTCTTGCTTGGCTGATTCTGGTGACCTGGTCAGACTTCTCGCACACTACATGAATCCATCAGCGTCTCTCGAATCATCCATCCATCCTTCACCAACCCTGGTACTTGACATTAAGACATGTGGAAACATTCAATCCTCCTTTCGAAATATAACACTCGTTTCACAATTCGTTCATTTTTCTCAGGCGTCCACGCATGCGACCTCTCTCAGCCAGGTCCAAACTTCAACTGTCTTACTCCTGTCTCTCCATTCACGTCTTACGTTCACATCTCATGCTTTTCTTGTGTCCCTCACTTCGCTCACCATGAGATACACGAGACCCACTTATCCCGTTTTTCTCTTCTATCACTGGTCCTCCGACCTTGTCCTCCCCATTGGGAACTCTCTGGGATTTCCCCGGGAATTCACAACATTACAATAAGCTGTATGACTGGTTCCATGTCTAGTCTTCTTCTAATTCCTTTTTTTTTTAAATTATATCCCTTCTTATTACTCTGGCAGATCTTCTAAGACATCTCTATAATGATTTTGCACTCATTAGTTTCAGAAAGGGTCAGAGTATGACACTGATAGCATACAAAGTAAAGTAAAAAGTAAAGATCCCTTTTCATGCCTTAGGCGCATCAGGCATATGGGAAGAGCGTCCCATATTTTTACAGACCAATCGGCACTGGATGGGTAATGTGGTCAGCATTACGCCGGCCGTCTTTACTTCCCCAGGACAGCCATCCTGGTACCCATTTTAGGCCTGATAGCATTCAGTTTGCCACACAAAAATAGTTCATATTAGATTCATTTTGGTAGACAAATGTATACTTCTATGAGTCCAAAGAAGCATTCATAATTTGTTTAAATCACTACCAGTTACTGGCATCGTGAGGGCTAACAGACTGCAAAGGTTGGGGTTGGGAGAGAATGGGAAAAAACAGAACGACAGAAACTGCACACACAAAAGAATTGAATAGGGTAGACCCTGAGGCAGACCAAGAAGAAAGTGGAGAGATAATATGCAGGCAGACCTACAAACCTATATAGTCAGCAACTAGGAAGAGAAGGCCAGTCAGTGGGATGAATAGAGACAAACAATATTTGCAGCATTGAACCTCAAGGGTTCAGGATACTGAAGAAAAAGAATTAAATATATATTATTATGAGATAAAACTACTTGCATATATATATATATATATATATATATATATATATATATATATATATATATATATATATATATATATATATATATATATATATATATATATATATATATATATATATGTGTGTCGTGTGTGTGTGGTGTGGTGTGGTGTGGTGTGTTGTGGTGTGGTGTGGTGTGTGTGTGTGTGTGTGTGTGTGTGTGTGTGTGTGTGTGTGCGCACCAGCTGTGAAGAATCTAATAACTTATATAAATAGTGAAAAGAATAACCAAATTTTCTCTCTTGATATCCCACCTTTCATCTGTTCGATCATCTATCTTCCCATCGATACTTTGTTTTGTCTGCATCTAAATCTGCCTGTTTATGTTATTGTAAAAAATAGGTGCAAAATGTCTGCCAGCTATTTAAAAAAAAAAGATGCTCCAGGAATTAGATGCTAGGCCAGGCTAGGGATGATTGTTTGCACCAGGATGCTTACCCACCTTGCCAGCTGTAGAAGTCATCTGTAGGAAGAGGTCCAAAATTTCCTGTGGAATTTGGCCGGTTCCATTTCTGACTGTACCATCTGGCATAGTAACTGTCCATTTGTTTATTTTGGATATCTATGAGGGACAGAAAGTTGTGATTTTGTTACATCTTAAAAGCTACATGAACATTAGATAAAATTAGATGAGATAAAATTAGATGAAACGAGATGAGATGACAAAACACAATGCTAGTCAAGACAAGACAAGACAAAAGAAAGCAATCAGAACATTGCCTGTCTCCAGACCTACCTGTGGTAATGGAAGTTCTCCACGGATGAACCGAGTAATCCCTTGTGGTAACAATCCTCGCCCTTCCATGATCTTAACTCCTGAAGGTCGTGAGATCTCCCAGTTGGGCTCTCGACCGCTGTGGCTGGATGATTTGAGGACAGTAACCGAGGGATTTCTGGAGTACTTGTCAACAAGATGGTCGGGGACATTACCTGTGGCAGAACACCTTTATCAATTAATGTTTTTGATAAAAAGGGCCTAAAAGGGTACCAAGAAGTGTCCCATAAATCTTCTTCTTCTTCTTTGTTCACTTCTGGACTTCAATCTTATTCCAGAACCATTTTACAGATCTGGCTTAATTGTATGCAGACTGTTGGTTCTTCACGGCTTAAGCAGATGCGCTCAGACTTCGGAAGAAAAATCCCTAATTAGTCACTTTTTATGACAAGCTTGTAGGCAGTGGGTCTATTTCCCCCAGCCAAAATGGAGCCCCTGGAACCTGGGAAGTAAAGCTGGCCAACATGATGTTGATCATTCATCAAGTATTCCCTGTCTGGGTTCCAGGGCCCCATAGTGGGGAAAACAAAATGAGACCCACTGCCTCCGCAACAATCATGACATATGAGTCGACTAACTGGAGGCATCCTTCAAAGTCGGAGTACATCTGCCTGAGATAACCAAGAGTCTGCTTACAAAAAAAAGCCAGATCTGTAAAATGGATGTACATGCAACACTTGGGTTCTAGAACGAGACAAAAGTACCCAGGGGGAAGAATACCTAGTAATTTGCGCCAGAGTTTACAGCAGTTGAACTCAATAAAGATCCATCTAGAACCGGCGAACTGGCTAATCTTTACAAATTTGGATCTATTACCATACATCCAGGAGCCGTAGTGGCATAATGGCTAGATGCTCACCTGCCAGCCCAAAGGTCTAGAATTCAAATCTACAACTTAAACATAAATTGAGATCAGCACCCATGCTGACCAAGCTTAAATAGGTATGAGGTAATGTCTCTGGAAGTCAAGGTGGCCTACATAATACTGACCATATCATCTGTTGAGTGGAAATTAATCTATAAAAGGGTAGGTCTAGTACTCTATGCTTGATGAGTCAAAGATGTAAAAGAGGGTTAACTTTTGTTGTTTTTTTTACGATATACCCAGCATGTGCACACAATCACCAAACAGGCACTAAAATGGGATATAAATGAAATAAATGGACTGAGAAAGTGAGGACATCAGTACAAGTCAAACTTTACGGGTCACTGAGTGAATTACGAAAGACAGTGATCTTCATACTAGAGACAACATTGCAGGCATAGATAATCTATTTCAAGTGAATGAAAGAAGAAGAAATAGAAGAACGTCCAAAGAAAACTGGAATGAATGTTGATGAGAGAGGCCAAAGGTACTTGCTTGGATTCCATCCACGATATCGAAAGGATTGCACAGAATACAATGGAATGGATGAATAAAATGTGAGCCCTATGTGACATATAATGCTATTTACAAAAGTACAAAGGATGATGTAGATGATATATTCAATATATCATTTGTGTATGAAGAGTCCTTAACATTCTACTATTACTACAACAATGTAGCAGTATAAAACAACATCCACAAGGAAACAAAGATCAACAAAGGAAACAATATCAGTGACCTGTCCCACTTTCCAGAATGGTGCCATCAGAGGCCAGCAATGACCAGGTGGTTGACGTTTGCTGGGGGACCAGGATTTTGTCCAGTTTGTGGACATCCACCAAACTCTGAGGCATGTCTCCATTTCCAGACTGTAACTGGGACCCATCTGGCTTGGAGATCTGCCACCTGTAGAAGATAACAGACTTGATCATCATCAACATTAAAACACTTGCTTCTTCTGCTTTCATCTCTCACTGGATAATAGGTCCTAAATAAATGACAAGGCCTTTGTGAACTAGTTATTGATTGGTTAGAATTTGCAGTTACTTCCTGACAATATGGCGCATAGGCAGGTTTAGTGTTTCAGTCTGGTTTTTGCTTCTTATAATAATTAGCCATCACATTTTCCTGCATATGTAGACTCAAAGGATGCAGTTCCATTACACAGCTACTGAGCTAAATGCCTGGCGTGAGAGTGAGTTACAGATTTTATTTGAAATGCTTTTGGACAGAAGCAGACTCCAAATTAGACTACTTTTTTCGATTTCCAACTGCCACTGGAATTTTTTACATGCACAACAATACACATGGGCGTCTGATCTTACTAGCAGACACCAGGGGAAATTACTAGAAATCCATGTGAAAAAATCCCAGCCTTCAAGGAGCCTGAACCCGGAACCTTCAACACTTGAGGTAGACACCATGCCTCGATACTATCACCTGTCAACCTCTCAAAAGTGCTATCTATCTCCATTACATTCTGTCTACCTTTCATAACCTCTGTTTATCTCCATTACCTTCAGTCTACTTCTCATAGCCTCTGTCTAACCCCATTACTCTCTGCCTACCCTCATAACCTCTGTCTACCTCCATTACCTTCTGTATACTTCTTATAACCTATGTCTCATAATCTCCTTTACCATCTGTCTACCTCTCACAACCTCTATCTATAGCCGTTACCTTCTGTCTACCTCTCACAACCTCTAACTATCTCCATTACCTTCTTGCTACCTCTGACTTCCTCTTACAACTTGTACCTATCTCCATTACCTTTTGTCTACCTCTCATAACCTCTATTTACCTCCATTATCATCTGCCTATCTCCTATAACCTCTGTCTACCTCCATTACCATCTGTCTATCTCCTATAACCTATGTCTACCTCCATTACCATCTGTCTACCTCACATTACCTTTGTCTACTTCCTTCAGACTTTATTTACCTCCCATACACCTATGTATCTCCCATACTACTGACTATGTCCCATACCATCCATCAACCTCCACTGTCATATGTCTACCTCTCATAACCTCTGTCTACCTCTAATAAAATATTTCTAACTCCCATAACTTCTGTCTACATTCATCAACATCTATATACCTCTCATAACATTTCTCTACCTCCATTATCATCTGTCTACCTCTCATAACCTCTGTCTGCCTCACATAACCTCTGAATGCTTTTCATAACCTCTGCCTATCTCCATTACCATCTGTCTACCTCTCATAACCTCTGTCTACATCCATTACCATTTGTCTACCTCTCATAACCTCTGTCTACCTCCATTAACATCTGTCTACCTCCATTACCATTTGTCTACCTCTCACAACCTCTACCTCCATTAACCTCTGTCTACCTCCATTAACCTCTGTCTTCCTCCATTACCATTTGTCTACCTCTCATAACCTCTGCCTGCCTCCTTCAAACTTTATCAACCTTCCATACCTTCTACCCTATACTTTCTGTCCATGTCCTATACTTTCCATCTACCTCCATTGCCATATGTCTACCTCTTATGACCTCTGTATACTTCTCAAACCCACATGTTTAACTCTCACACCTCTAGTCTAACTTTTACAGTCTCAGCCATCCTCTGACACCCTCAGCCTACCTTTCATACCTCCTGCCTACTTCTAATGCACTCTGACTACCTCTCATACCATGTGGCCATCTCACATACCTCTTATCTCTCTCATCCCATGACTACCTGTTATATACCCTTTGGCTCCCACACCCCACCAGTTCCTCACATCCACCACTTACCTCTCAAGACTGTCTCCTCTTTCAAAGACCTTGACCAAGGTTCCTTGAGTAAACCCAGCATACCTGTTGATGACATCATATGGAACCGCCCCCTCCCCATTTTGCAATACAACGCCACCTGGTGCCAGAACAAACCATCTCTCGGTCACAGGAGACCGGAGATCAAAGCCATACTTTTCCTGTTTCATGAAAGACAGATTGATAAAGTTACAGCAGACATTTTCAGACAATGGCGTCCCCTTGGTCGCCACTGCCTGTTCACAGTGAGACATCTAGCTCCACAGAGAAAACATGAACAATCTACTGTGCTCGTAGATCTAATCCCAGCTAGTACGTACGCAAGGTTCTGTTTCTATGCTTGACAAGAATGGCATCAGAAAGGGCACCACAGATAGCAATGTTATACAGATGCCGCAGTAACAGACCAGAGGTCAACCACACAGAAGATGAGCCTCAGAAACATCAGAGACACTGAAAAGCACTTTATACGAAGGGCCCATTCCAGTGATCTCTTCATGCCCTGACGCTGTGAGCAATTTCCTGAGTTGAGAAAAGAAGAAGAAGATCCTAGAGCCATATTTTTATATACTTGTAGGAACTCTATGACTTATGTCAGCATCACCTTGACTTTCAAGGGATTTTTCATTTAGGTACGGTCAACAAGTTAACAATGACTACCAATTATAATAACCCATCTAAATGAGGATTTGAACAAATAAGAGTCCAGCAACTGAGCCACCGCACTATAACTTTACCCCAGTCTGTACCTGCTGTATTCAATCATTACATGGTCACAAGTTTATCCAAAGATGTGAAAATTAATTACAGCCCTGCATTCCATACAAGATTCTAAGCTTGGAGAAGGGAATGAGGAGTTCTGCAACAGAGTCATATGAGATGGTACTTTTGGGAGAACAATATCTACAGCTTCTCACTCCAAAAGATTTATGCCCTTTACACAGCTAGATGACTTTAGTGTCATTGCACGGAAGTTCAGCATGATCTTTTAGAGAGTCCCTGACTGACCAGATGATGATGGGCTAAATATACACACTTGTGTCTGCACAGATCACATTTTAAAATTAGGATACTCACCCACATATAAATATTTGTGTGCATATGTGATTGTGGTACATACCTATGTGGACCCTTGCTGGTGCTATGGAATGTGTGCATTGTGATGAGATTCTCCTAGTGTCATTTGTGGCTGGAGTCTTAATGAATTGGGTGAAGGAATAAACAGGCAAATTTAATGCCCGATGGATATATGTGTGTGTACATATATCTGTGTGTGTATGATGCACGCGTGCCTAGGGTGTGTCTGCATGTTTGCCTACATTTGTTTATGTGAAGCAGACACAAACAGACAACTTGACAGACAGACAGCAGCTAGTCAGTTAATCAGCCAGTTAACTAAACCCACAGACAGACAGAAAGTACCTATTTTACTAACAGGCAGACTGTTTGACAGTTAGACTGACCAAAAGTTATATATTAACTATTACTCATTTTATGAGCAAAAATACAGTTGAAAATATCGTGAGGCCAAAAAAAAAAAAAAAGAATGTATAAATACAAAAATTACCTGTATGCTGACAGGAACTGCTCCTCGTCCAAATTCTTCTACCTTTCCAGTCTGTCCATCTGCATTGATTGAAACTATTTTCCAGGTGGGTACTGCTAAATTTGATCCCCCTCCTGAATGGTCATGGACCAGAACTTTCTTGAAACCGACTGGCACATAGACAATTCCATTCATGATTGTAGGGGTTGACAAGCTGCCAAGATTACTGAACTGAATGGTATCCACCATGGACTGGTTCACTGCAGGCCATGTTGCATTGACCTTGACATCATACCTGGGGTCAAGGATGATGGTACCATTTCTGGAAATGGTTATAACTTCTAACGGTTCTTGCGCAGCACCTGAATCAGCAAATAATAACAATTATATTAATATTGTACCCTTATAAACTGCATACAGTTAGGAACAGAGAATGAGCGGCAACAATGGAATCTACAATCTATTTAAATCATCACTAATCACTGGCATCATAAGGGCTAAAAGACTTAAATAGCTGGTGCGTATAGAGAGAATGGCAGAGATGACAGAGAGGCAAAAACTGCACACACACAAGAGTTGAATGAATGTAGACCCCAATGCAGATAAGAAGACTGAAGAAATAATATCTAAACAGACCTGTAAACACTTGGAGTCACAAACTGGAAAGTTAGGGCTAATTACAACAATACATGAATGCAGGTGATATCTGCTGCAATGAACCTCAAGTGCCTGGAATGCTGAAGAAAAAACATAATACTGAGGAAAGAAAATCTTTCAGAATGTTAAATATTTAAATTTATTCTGAAGCAGATTGATGTGCACAAGTATTTTGGCACCCTAGTTACTGCAGATGAAAGATTAATAAGAATTCAAATAGAGGGTGTTTTTAAAGTTTCAATACACATTGTACGCAGAATAAATTTGAAAACCAAAGTACATGATGACATCAAAAAATAGTTACTGCTATGGTCTAACGCTGCTTTGGGAAAGCTGGAAAGTACCAATTAAAAAGGCATTATAGCATTATAACCCCCTCCCCCCCCCCCCCCTTTCCTTGATAGAACCGTTCTGTTTTGAGTGTAAAGAATTACTCCAGCAGACGACAGTCATTCATTGCAGTACTGACTGGCTAAGTAGTGGAAAAGAAGATAATAACGTAAGCAATGTAAAAATAAAAGTTCCATTTTCATTGCTCCAGCCTAGGATGCTAGTCCACATATTATTATAGACCAGTTTGTTCTCAGTGTCTGATCACACCACTTTCCTTTACTCCCCATGTCATTTCCTGGTAGCCATTTTAGGCTGGTTTGACTCAGTAATCCAAGTCTATTTCTGAAATCTGCCTTGAATTAGATTTAAACTAACAATCAGCAAGCCATTAGGCAAACATACTAGCCACTGCAGAAAAGCTGTAACATGTAACAATAATAATAATAATAGATAAGAATAAGATTCTCATGAGACAAACCTCTAGGGTTGATAATGTCTGGCCTTGCCACTTCTGATTTCCCAACGATGACAGTTTGTTGAGTGCTGCCATTGTGACTAGTATTGGTAAACCAGTGCTGAAACCCCCACTCTCCGTTGTTGTTGTTCCAAACCTGAGAATCGTTGGAGAAACAATGGATGGTTAAAGTTAACAATGAGGTATTTACACAGTGTCATCATCATCATCATCTTAAGTGCCCTGCCAACTGGCGTAGGTGCTCATGCGTCTCAGATCATGATCCCTGTCTGGAACAGCTCTCATGATGATATCCCTCTATGCCATCGTTTCAGCCCATCCACCATCATCTCTCTTAGTCTGTCTCTACCCCTTTTTCCACTGATCCTTCCAGTTGTCACGATGTTCTCCAATGTCTCTCTTCTCATTATGTGGCTAAAGAACAGTGTTTTTCTCTTTCTTACTGAGTGTGGCTGTTGTATACAGATCTTTTAAGCAATTGTTATTAGATGCTCTGGCCGTCCAAGGTATTTGTAATATTCATCTCAGAAACCACATCTCTGTTTATACAAAGTGTATGATTTGAAAAACATATACATAAGGGTGAACTGCAAGGAAAAGTCTAGCAAACTTATCCTGGTTGGAATTCACATAGAAAGATTAGTTCACCTGGGTAGAGATTTAACATTGCAGCATTCCGACCATACTAGCTTTGTCACCATCCTCAACAGCTAGGGATGAGTCTTAATACTGATGGCACCCATTATCATCTCGTTAACTATATTTCTCAGTTTTCCCTGAGTCTCGTGTGATGCTCATAGCCAGTAGACACTCGCCAATGCATATTTTTTTTTTTCAAATAGAGGTGTTCAGTTCAGGTACAAAGTCAACAGGAAAGTCTCTATACCAACATCACACTAAAGAATACAATCTTCTAAATTTCCAACCAACAAGCCAAATCATTAAAATAAAAAATAAAAATAAAAATAAAAAAACAATTACCTCCCCTGAAGTTGTGTTTCTTTGTTTCCTGTACTTGAACTTAATGAGAAGATTGTCTCCCATGTCCTGCCCAATGGTCCCTGGGAAGGTCAGAGAACTGTCTCCATTAAAGTAGGCACTGCCGGAATCCGTTCTGATCACCCGGTGTATGATGGTTTGATGAAGTTGTGGGAAAATACCCTCGAACGTTAAGTTGATTGCAGGAGAACAGGCTATGAGAAGAAATCGTGCAACAGATATCAACAATGATTATCATCATCATCATGTTTCCTGCCCAGCAGCAAAGGTGCTGATGTCTCCTCACAGAACTCTGTCCTTGGTATTTTGAATAAATTCCACTGATGACATTCCACCATGCTATTGATTCAGGCCGCCAAGTATCATCTCTCTTTGTCTTCCTCTGCCTCTTTTACCACTGATCTTTCCAGTCATCACAATGTTTTTCAATGCCTCTCTTTTCATTACATTACTCAAGAACACCAAAAGCCTCTTTCTTATAGTTGTATACAGTTTTCTAATTTCATTAGCCATTTACAGGCAGTCATTGCTAGTCACTCTGTTTGGCCATGGCATTCGCATCATGTTTCTCAGAAACTCCATTTCTATGGCCTCCAAGTTCTTAATTGGCTCACATTATGCTTCATCCAGAGTGGCATGTTTCACTGCAGAGGACATGGGTGAGAAGTACTGTCTGGATTTTTTCACCGGATACACGGGTGTGTTGGGAAATGAATAGAGGTACAGACTTGCTGGCTCTGCACAACTTGTTGGAATACTGATACATGATAAGGCAGATGTGGTTAGTGCCTTGTGGGAGAGCGTGTATAGTTTGCAGGTGCAGATGGATCGCCACAGTCTGGTGAGACTGATGCAGGGGCGAGTGACAAGAGGTTCTGGCAGATGCTCAAGGCTCAGAGGAAAGGAAGATGGATGTTTAATCAGAATGCTACTGGCACCATTGGTATCAGAACTCTTTAAGGCTGCTGAAGATAGGGATGGAGCGCTTATGGGAATGCCCAGAGTGCTGTGATGTCCGTTCTTGAATTAACTCAACTCACATTATAAGATACACTGCCATATAGCAGCACTGGTTCAACATAACATTAAAGTACTCTTTTTCGTGTTTAATGAGAGAGATCTCTCTGATTTAGCAAATCCATACGTAGAGGGGAAAAAAACAGTCTTTACTACCAATAGTACAAATGTAGGGTCAGTGTGGAGTAGCTGGCCAAAATTGTAGACCTCTGGGCTTCATGAGGGAGACTCAGATTTAAATCCTCATTAAGGTGGAAGCACAGGAAGGACAGTTCGAAGAAGACGACCTAGAGGAAGCAAGAATGTGAAGAAGAAGAAAGAAGAAGCTGAAGAAGACGAAGCCAGAAGAAGAAGAAGAAGAAGAAGAACTGATGGCAAGAATGAAGAAGAAGAAGAAGAAGAAGAAGAAGAAGAAGAAGAAGAAGAAGAAGAA
>CAJHNH020000668.1:332082-407082 GCA_905116865.2 Candidula unifasciata
CAGGTTTCCTCGAAAGATAATATCAGCAGCAGCGGCACACAAAAAGCATAAATAGTTTTTTCATATAGGTGAGTGATGCAGTGTGGTGTGCTTGGTTATATAATGTTGCTATATCCATGTGTGGATTCCAGGGCTCCATTTGGGGGAGGAGGTGGGAATAATCTACTGTCCCCTATAACATGTTAAAGTTAGTTGCTTGCCCTTTTACAGCATACAGCAGAACCAACCCCAGCATTTTTGAATGTCTGTGATTTCACTAGGAAATTTTACTTTCAGTATTGTCATAGCCTAGAGTCACCGAGGTGTAGTGGCTAGACGTTCGCGTGTGGAATAGAAGGTCATGGGTTCGCTCCCTAGCGGGGCCTGACTTTTAAAAAAAAAAAGACCTTGACTCCCAGGTCGACCCAGCCTTGAGTGGGTACCAAGTGCAGTTCCGGGAAGTGAAGGTGGCCGGCGTGATGCTGACCACATCACCCACCTTGTGCCGATTGGTCTATAAAAATATAGGTCTAGCCCTATATGCCCTATAGCCATTTCTCGATACCACTGTTGAAACCAATACAAGGCAATCTGCTGCCAAATCGTCCACAGCTAGAATAAAATCCAACACCTTGGAATTATTAAATAAGTTAATAACACCTAAGCCACAGACGCAGACACGTAAAAGGTGACTTATGGGGGGGGGGGTGGTGGGGGGGGGGGGGGGTGGGGGTGGGGGGGGGGGGTGTCTATTCAAATGTGGAGTGCCTGTTGTTGTTGTTATCGATCCAGCGGCGCATGAGCTTTCGCCCTTTGGCCCAATGCCATGTAGTGGAATTTGCATGTTTTCACAAGCTGTTCTTTTCCTCCGTACAAGGTGTTCCACTTGTCTGGTCTCGGAGGGAGTAGCGTTCTTCTTGTCTCGGAGTGCCTGAGAGGCAGTGAACCAGCTATCTAAATACAAATAAACCAAATCTGCAAAATGAGTTTGCACACAAAACTCAAGTTCTGGAACAAATATGAAATTCAGAAATGGATGTACAACCAGAACTTTCTGCTGGAGTTTACAGCCAGTGAACATTAAAATGAAGAAGAAAGTAATGTTGCTAAAGACTTGGTTGTATCATGTTTACAGAACATTTCCTCATACCCATTTGTAGCCAGGTTTTTCCACAAGCCAGGGTAAATTGTTAAAATCTGTCTCCATGGAGAATTAAACATGTGGCCTACATGTCAAGAGTGTATGATGCTTATATGATATTACAATACACAGACAATGAATCACTCACCAGCCGGGCAGTCTACATATCTAGCATCCAGGCAGGACACAGCTACGTTGCTCCAGAACATTCCAAAAGGGCAGGACTTGATCTGAGGCTCATAACTGGCTCCCTGAGGCAGGCACATTACATATTTCTCACAGTCTGTAGGTAGGGGGTTGAACCCGACCCCACCTTCCACCAAGCACTGCTTACATAACTCTGAGGAACAAGTCACTTGTGTCAGTGGAGTTATCCTAAGCATTTCTGATTTTCCTGCCATAGCCTGAGCTATCTTATACACCTTGGAAACAAATGTTATTATATTTCTTCTCTGTCTTTATCTCTATCTATCTTTCTATCTATCTTTCTATCCATCCATCTATCTGTCTGTCTGTGACAGGCCCGAGGAGAAGATAGATTGTTGGCCTATTATAATTTTGGTTTGGCTGTACACGAACAAAAATCCGGCAAGTTCGTGAGGAAAAAACGACAGGACCTGAAAAAAAGGGCTTCTTGGTCTCTGTGTTCTTGGCCTGTGCTACAGTCAGTCCCCCTGTTGTCGCGTGACTGCACATGGTCTGAACAGAGCACAGGAAGCAGGTTAGTTTTGTATTAAAGAAAATAAACAGATGTTCAGTGTGATGGTTATATTCATTTACTTGATTCAAGATAGAGCTTGTAGTTCATGCACGTGGTCTTACTAGGTGTTACCCAAGTAGTCTTATGCTGTTGTGGTGTAATTCAGCTATTCACATATTTACTGCTGGAAAATGACCAACATGCATGGCCCCTGCACAGAAAACCCCTTGTCTTTTTTTTATTTTTCCTGTTTTTGCGGTTTAGTGGGGAACTACTTATTGTCGTAACCACATTTCTTTCCTCATCTCTCCCCACTACTTGATTTTCAGTTTCTTCTTCCTGTTAGCACATATGTCTGTCTGTCTGTCTGTCTGTCTGTCTGTCTGTCTGTCTGTCTGTCTGTCTGTCTGTCTGTCTGTCTGTCTGTCTTCTGTCTGTCTTCTGTCTGTCTCTCTCTCTCACCTTTTGTTTCTAGTCTCTCTCTTTCTCTCTTTTTCTCTCCCCCCCCCTCTCTCTCTCTCTCTCTCTACTCTCTCTCTCTCTCTCTCTCTCTCTTTCTCTCTCTCTCTCTCTCTCTCTCTCTCTCTCTCTCTCTCTCTCTCTCTCTCTCACTCTCTATCTGTCTCAATTTCTCTTGATTTGTTTCATTTGGCTTTTGTCCCAACCTCTTATTTCCATTTTCTATCCTATCCTATTAATTCCTCATTTCTTTTTTTTTTCCTCTTTCTCTAGCTCTCTTTTTCTTTGTCCCTTTCACTGCGCTTCTGTTTCATATTCTTTTTTTTTTCCTTGTCTCTCCTCTACCTCTCCCTATTCATCCTTTCTTACTCTTCCCCCCTCTTTAGAGTTCTCTTTCACTTTTTCCTCCAGCTTCTGTCTCATCCACTTCTTTTGTAATGTCTCCTTTCTCCATCAGCTCTCATGTGCACACACATACACACATGCACACACATACACACACTCTCTCTCTCTTTTCTATCTCACACACTCTCAGTCTGTCTCTCACACTAACATGTTTGCTCTTCTCCCTCTCTGTCTCTCTCTCTCTCAGTATATCTGTCCCTCACTTCTCTCTGCTCTTTCCTAATCTCTGTATGCCTCTTTGTCCATCTCAATCTCAATTCTTTCTCTCTATGTTTCTCATTTACAAAACTGACCTGGGACTGGTGGTCTTGTTGTTGTAGCCACAGGTGTCGTTGACCATGTGGCTGCTATGCTTGTGACTTGTATGGCTGCAGATAAAACATAAGGTATGTACATGTTGCATGGCTGTAGATAGAAAAATCCTGCCTGAACACCTTCTATGGCTGAAGTAGACAGAACATAAGGTATGTAGATGTTGTATAGCTGTAGATTGACCATAATGTATGTACATATTGTATGGACACAAATATAACAATTATGCCTGTTTACCTTCTAAGGCTGTGGACAGAACAGAAGGTATATACATGTTGTGTGGCTGTAGATTGAACATAATGTATGTACATGTTGTGTGGCTGTAGATGGAACATAATGTATGTACATGGTGTATGGATGCAGATAGAACAATTATGCCTGTATACCTTATATGGCTGTAGACAGAACATAATTATGTACATGTTGTGTGACTGTAGATGGAACATAATGTATGTACATATGTATGGATGCAGATAGAACAGTTGTGCCTGTATACCTTCTATGGCTGTAGATAGAACATAATATATGTACATGTTGTGTGGCTGTAAACAGAGCACAATATATGTACATGTTGTATGGCTGTATATAGAACAATTATGCCTGTACACCTTCTATGGCTGTAAACAGAACATAATGTATATACTTTTTGTATGACTGTAGACAGAACATTATGCATCTACAAGCTGTCTGGAAAAATTTGTTGAATCAATCAGTTGACTGGTCTGTCTCACCTGTTTTGTTGTTTCATTATCTCGTCTGTTATTTGTTCCATTACCTCACCTGAATTGTGTTTTGTTATCTTACCTGTTATTTCTTTCAATATTTCATCAATTAAGGTTTTTCCTTATTTTGCCTGTTATTTCTTTTATTATCTAACACGTTATACTCTCCATTATTTCACCAGTCATGTGTTTTATTAACTCACCTGTCACTATCTCCTCTGTTATGTGAATCATTATCTTACTTGGTATTTGCTTTCTTGTCTCCCCTGTTATTTGATTTAATTGTCTTATCTGTTATGTCTTTTTCTCACATGTTTTGTGTGTTATTATTTCTCTTTTCATTTCTTTCGTCCTTTACCTTACCTCTTGTTTCTTCCTTTATCTTTATCTCACTTGTTATTTCTTTCATTATCTCACCCATTATTTCTTCATTCCTTTCTCTCACCTGTTATTCCCTCCGTTATCTTACCAGTTATTCCTTTATTTTTTCTCACCTGTTATTTCATTTATTATCTCACCTGAACAGATGTTGTCCCTAAGCAGCTGCACCATCCCTACCAAGAACTTGAAGTCTGGGGCATCAAACAAACTCTGTGGGGAGCTGGCCATCTCTTCCACCTCCTGCCTCAGCACCCGATCACCCACACCCACCACAAAGATGGTGATTCCCTATAGTGGAGGCCAAGTAGGTAGATATTATTGCTACTTATACTACTACTACTACTACTACTACTACTACTACTACTACTACTACTACTACTACTACTACTACTACTACTACTACTACTACTACTAACTGCTGCTGCTTGTACTACCTACTGCTACTACTATTATTGCTTCTGTTGTTACTACTATTATTACTAGTAACTGCTGCTGCTGATAATACTAATCACTGCTACTCCTACTACTACTATTACTATTAATAATAATAATACTAAAATGCTGCTACTACTACTATTACTACTAACTGCTGCTGCTGCTACTGCTGTTACTACTATTTTTACTTTTACTACTACTAACTGCTACTACTACTACTATTATTAATATTATTAAACTGCTGCTGCTACTAATGTAACTATTATTATTACTATTACTACTACTAACTGCTACTGCTACTACTATTACCAATATTACAACTATTACTACTACTAACTGCTGCTGCTACTTCTATGACTACTTTTATTACTATTAATAACTGCTGATGCTACTGCTACTATTATTAATAACACTAAACTGCTGCTGCTGCTAATACTACTATTACTACTATTATTACTATTACTACAACTAACTGCTGCTGCTACTACTAACTGCTGCTTGTATTTATACTGATGGAAACCAAAAAACTTCAGAGCATGAAACGAAATGCTAAATTATTTTTCCATAGGAAACCACATTCCCCCCCCCCCCCCTCCCCCCCAGACCTTTGTAACAGAAAATATGACTATAAATTTAACTTCCTTTTCTCCTGCATTCACCTTTGAAAATGAGGCTGGCACTCTGTGTTATATCTTACAGCTAAGCTGTGATATCCGCAATGGAAACCCAAGATAGAAACCCAAGATGAAAACCAAGGATAAAAACCTAAAACTGAAACTCAAGATTGAAATGCAAGATAGAAACCCAAGATAGAAACCCAATTAAAGAAAAGGAAAGTCAGACGTAGATATAAGAGAACATCCAAACCAGTCATTATCAGCCATGTCCAAGCGGACTTGGGTAGGAGTAATGGCAGTGTGAGTGACCTCATCGACAGACTGTTCACGACCAGGTCAGGAACACTGAAAGTGAGCAGTCTGTCACAGAAGTTACACTATTTTGAAACTTCTGTCTCCACTCATACACCTACTGGATTAACAGGCATGCACCACCATACTGGACCTTCATTCGCTGATGAATTTCTTTAGGATTCACCCCTTCACTGATCAACAACAATAACAACAACAACAATAACAATAACAACAACAATAACAACAACAACAATAAAGAGATAATAGAACGCTGCTGCTCTTTGTTATATGTGAACAATGGGACTTCTTCTTCTCCAGCAAATCCAGCCCTTGAGATTTACTGCTGCTTCCTCTTCTTCTGCCTTTCTAGCCCCCAATGGAGCATAGTCCCTCAACCAACTCAAGCCAAGTCGTTTTATCTTTTGCTATCGCATGCAGCTTTCCCTATGTCTTCCCCATCTTTCTAACTTCATTCTCCAACTCCCTTCTCAATGTGTGTGTGTTTGTTTTTTTGTTTTTTTGGGGCTCTTCTTTATTCCTATGCCCCCGTGGCTTGCAATGCAAAGACATTCTAGTTATATTGCTCTCCGGTTTTCTCAAAGTGTGTCCTATCCAACGCCAGCGTCTTTTCTTCAGATCTTGGTACACTGGAGCTTGCTTAGTTTTCTCCCAAAGCTCTACATTAGTGATTCTATCATACCATTTGATTCCCTCTATTCTGCGCAGGAACCAGTTAATGAATTTCTGCAGTTTATTAGTAACTGCCTTAGTTGTTCTCCACATTTCCACCCCATACATTAGAATTAAAAATTTTAGGTTAAGTATTTCTTTTAATGTCTTTTTCACTGCTGCGGATATCACTCACACCCCTATCACAGTGTACGATTTTCATTTGAATTTCTTTCAAATTGCAGATACATCAATAAATGTATTTGCTTTTCAGCAGACTATCATTATTATTTTGCACCTGAAAAGTCCTAGGCCTATTGAGCACCTCCTGCCCTGCCTGCTTTAGGTCCTTTGTTAAACCGCTGCCCCCAGCACCTCTAATGTTGTCTTGTGTCAGTGCCCCTGCCTGCTGTAGGTCCTTTGTTAAACCGCTGCCCCCAGCACCTCTAATGTTGTCTTGTGTCAGTGCCCCTGCCTGCTGTAGGTCCTTTGTTAAACCGCTGCTCCCAGCACCTCTAATGTTGTCTTGTGTCAGTGCCCCTGCCTGCTGTAGGTCCTTTGTTAAACCGCTGCCCCCAGCACCTCTAATGTTGTCTTGTGTCAGTGCCCCTGCCTGCTGTAGTTCCTTTGTTAAACAGCTGCTCCACAGCACCTCTAATGTTGTCTTGTGTCAGTGCCCCTGCCTGCTGTAGGTCCTTTGTTAAACCGCTGCTCCCAGCACCTCTAATGTTGTCTTGTGTCAGTGCCCCTGCCTGCTGTAGGTCCTTTGTTAAACCGCTGCCCCCCAGCACCTCTAATGTTGTCTTGTGTCAGTGCTCCTGCCTGCTTTAGGTCCTTTGTTAAACCGCTGCCCCCAGCACCTCTAATGTTGTCTTGTGTCAGTGCCCCTACCTGCTGTAGGTCCTTTGTTAAACAGCTGCTCCCCAGCACCTCTAATGTTGTCTTGTGTCAGTGCCCCTGCCTGCTGTAGGTCCTTTGTTAAACCGCTGCTCCCAGCACCTCTAATGTTGTCTTGTGTCAGTGCCCCTGCCTGCTGTAGGTCCTTTGTTAAACCGCTGCCCCCCAGCACCTCTAATGTTGTCTTGTGTCAGTGCTCCTGCCTGCTTTAGGTCCTTTGTTAAACCGCTGCCCCCAGCACCTCTAATGTTGTCTTGTGTCAGTGCCCCTGTCTGCTTTAGGTATTTGTTAAACCGCTGCCCCCAGCACCTCTAATGTTGTCTTGTGTCAGTGCCCCTGCCTGTGCTAATTATTCACTCACCTCTCTTTTGGCCATGATGGCTTGGTCTCTGGTCTCTGATGGGTTGGAACTCATGCCGTCTGTGATAACAATGACGATGTGTGGGACCTGGAGTCGGCCGTGTGTGTTGAACATCTCTCTGACCTTTTGCAGGCCTAAAGCGGTGTTGGTTCTGCCAACTGGTGGCTGGATGAGGCCAGTCGCAGCTGATTTCAGCTGGTTCTTATCTGGGATGAGAACATTTGAAGTTAAAAGTTGAAGGCAAGAGGCAAGAAGCAGACAATGCTGCAAGTGGGATGACATCACCTAGAGATGTTTGAACAACAGTTTGAGAGAGTGTAGTATCAAGACAACAGGCATAGAGTGTTTGGGATCCACTGCAGCCAAGATTATGTGATTAGACTGCACCTGATTGATTGAAGATAAGAGAAATCATGTGTTCGAAGTTGGGCTGAGTTAACTTTGTTAGTACAAAGCATATGTTTTATTAAATCGTTGTATCCTTAAATTCCACTTTTTTAAATGGATGTTTGGGTCTGAGAACAATATCACAATTGGACCCCCAAAAATGAGAATGAATAACTAGGCTGAAGTGAGTGAGTGTAATAAGTGAATCAATCACAAGTGGCTCATAAAAGTAAATCACATCCGTTGAAGCCATCTACCCCTCCCCCTGCCCCTACCCCTTTTTTCCCCCACAATCCCCATGGCAAGTTGAATGATACGGAAAGAGTTAAAGTTTGATTTGTTTACTTAAGTACTTCCTTTTCTTATTTTCTCTTTGCGTTCACCTGCATGTAAATTGCAGTGGAAAGTTCTGGTTTGTACTTTAGTCTTGTTCCAGAACTTGAGTTTTGCGTGTACATCCGTTTTACAGATCTGGCTTAATATAAACTGCTGGTTCTTCGCCTCTCTAACAAATGCACAGAATGGAAAACTTTTGCGACATTCTTTTTTTGTTAGTAAGGCAGTGGGTATATTTTTCTTCCCCTTTCTATCCCACAATTGGTCCCCAAAAGACTACAGAGGAATATATAAGTATACAATAGAGAGGAGAAGAGATATTGACAGATACGTTTTGGTTGAAACAGTACAGAGAGCGAGAGAGAGTGAGAGAGAGAGAGAGTCGTGCGTACAGCACAAACACAGGGGGAAAGAGGGAGAGAGACACAACACATTCAAAAATTCTACGATGAGAGAGATAGCATAGGGACACGCACAGCGGTAGAGAATAGAGAGATGGGAGCAGAGAGCACAAAAATATGAAAAGAGAGAGTGAAAAAGAGAGACAGCACACGGGCACGCGCACACACACACACATATACACATACATAGACACACAAATACACACACACATGCGAGCGCAAAGAGAGAGGGAGAGAGGGAGAGTGAGAGATTATTGCACAGCAGACAGATAAATGGCACTTACCTTTGAAAGGCTGTAGTGGAACTACATCCCCGATATCAGACCCGTACACGACGATACCCACGTGAATGGAGTCGACACCGACATCGATACTGTTGATGAGGTAGGAGACGAACTGTTTACCTTTGACCCAGTCTGGGGGTGAGATGCTGTAGGAGCCATCAATCAGGAACACCAAGTCGGCCGGCATGGAGCAGGGAAACGCTGGGGGAAACAGAGTCAACGGTGAAACTTGGATGGATGGATGAACAGATGGATGGATTGATGGATGGACAGGCACCCGAAGGCTAGTGGAGTCCACGGTATGAACTTGATACTCTGCTGGGATTTTTTTTCTGTTCACGTGGACTTCTAGTAATTTCCCCTGGTCTACGGGTAGTGAGATCGGACGCCCGTGTGTATTGTTGCGCACGTAAAAAGATCTCTTGGCAGTTGGAAATCGACAGAAATAGACTAACGGCGCTGCCCTGGCAAAATTTTGAGTTGAAATCTACCCAAATATTTCAGGATCCTCGCCGGTGCTACGTAGCCCGTGCACTGTGCTAAGCTTCTTCGGACTAAGACTTTAGTTAGAAGTAGAACGAAGCACTTATGGGTTACTACCCGTGTGCCATGATGTTGATCCGTTTTTCAAATTTCAAACTTGGGCACTCACACACATATAGGTGGACAGACAGCGGAAGACGGGGGAGGGGGGGGGAAATACAGTAGCATTGTCGCACTAGCAACATACAGAGCAAGGCTATACAGCTCAATTAACTCAGGGATCAGGATGTTACAAATGGGAATCGTTTAAGGCCAGAAGCCGGTACCTAACATCGAAAGCTCACTAATAAATTCCATTTCGAAATTTCTTTTTTTTTTTTTTTCCATGTTCGCTCCGTCCCCGTCTTCAGTAGCAAACGAAGAGTTGCAATTCCGATGGCACCAGTTACTGTCTGGTTGTATATGCGTTTCGCCCTTCCCCTCAGTGTTGAGCGTCTGCCAGATCCCCTGGTAACTCCTCGCAGCGCCATTCTCCTCAGACCGTAATGATCTATCTGTGCTTCCGAACTGTTCACTCGCTCCTTAAAGGGCCCTCACAATATTTACCCTGCCATACATCAATTCATCACCAAGTGGTGCAGAGCCGGTCAGTATCTGCCTGCTCATTTCCCAACACAACAGCATAGCCTGGAGTAAATATCCAAAGGACGCTAACTACCCGGGACTTTTAAAGTGATGCTTGCCACTCTGCACGAAGCATGCCTATCTCCACCTTTCTCAGCATCTCTGTGAGTCAGTTACAAACACGGCATGTGTGTACCGCTGATTCTCAAGCAAGCGGAAGGTAGCAGTGACTGCCTCCATCTCCATTCTTAAAGTAGACGTTGTGATATTATATGCGAGGCTTTGTTGCACCAAGCGATGAGTAACACTAAGTTACATTGTATCCTCTGTCGGCCTTGTCTACACACAATATGTCTGACCTGTAATTGTCCTGTCTGCTCTTATTGGTGGAAGTCTAGTCATTGTTTGTCTTTCTCTCTCAATATATCGTAAACTAACTCATGACAGTAGGTACGTATGTGCGCGTTTACCTATATGCATGCATACATTTTCAAGACTGACTAATGGACAGGCAAACAGTTGAGAAGATGATATGTAGATATGCAGACAGACAAGCATGTAGATAGATGGATGGATGAATGGATGGATGGATGGACGAATGGATGGATAGACGAACGTATAAATAGACAGACAGAACGACAGACAGACAGAACGGTAAACAGAAAGACATATAAACTCACGTGGGATGACAGGACTAGTTGTTGGTACTACAGTTGTTGTTGAAGCTGATGTTATAGATTTCTTTGTGGTTGTAGCTGGAATAACTGCAATGTCAAGTTAGATAGATAATTCATACAATTCTCTCTCTCTCTCTCTCTCTCTCTCTCTCTCTCTCTCTCTCTCTCTCTCTCTCTCTCTCTCTCTATCTGTGTGTGTGTGTGTGTGTAAGGGCGTATGTGGTGTCAGTTATTGGTAGTACCTCTGCTTTGGGAGCCTGTCATGACTTTTTCAGGACAGCTTGATAACCTTTGGTCTAAAACGGACACTCAGCTTTCACCCTTGTCAGTATGCGACAGTGGCCAACTCCCGGGCAACGGCTTTGGCAGGCCGGCAAAACCAGGTGAGGGTAGCCGATGTTTTTTTTTGTTTTTTGTCACCACCGGTGAGTCAGGATCTGCCTATCCAATCTTACAAATACTACCGTCGGTAGATGGCGCGGAGGAAACCACACCAGTTCAACGGAGAAGACAGCGGCACTAGCAAAGCGCTGTGGAGCGCAAAGAGCATGGCGAGGCACGTAGCGCGACCTGGTCATCCACTGCACCTAGACCTATCTAAAGTCGTCTTGACTCGTGTCTTGCCACTGAACCCAGATATGATTCAGGGGAGGTCGACGAGACGGTGCAACCCTTCCTCACTCTAATCCAGGTCACCGCGCACAGTCACCCTTTCATCACCAAGGGCGCGGCTACATGTGAAGCACACAGACCAGCAAGACTGATTAGGAAAAGAATGGATAGAAAGGCGACTGCCGGAGATCCCCTCCCTGGCACAACACTCATTCCCTGTCCTCGCTGTCCAAGAACTGTTCAGGCACTCAGCGGCCTCATCAGTCATCTTCCTACTCATACTTGATGAAAAAAGTGGTCATCGTCATCTTCCATATTCGAATTGAGGCATGACACGCCGATTGGCAGGATATTAGCTTTTCACACAGGGGAGCCGACACAAATAAAACATTGAGGGATGGCTGGAGTGTGAGTAGAGGGGAATTAACGCTCGATACATTTTTAGGATGTGAGGGTGTAATGGACCAAAGCCTTATTTTACAGCGTAAAAATAATAATATTATTATCACAATAATGATCTGAATGGCAAATAAACAGTAATAGATGTGAAATATAATCAGTTAGTTAATCGACAGATTATCCTCATTGCAGATCGAATCATTCAGTCTATAAGTGCTCCGATGCCCTGCTCAGTAAATCCCGCAACGTGTAGCGGCTGATGACGACAGTTATGTACTGGTTTCTTATTCTCCTTTGGCTTCCTGCTTTTATGATCACACCACTTTTAACACGCTGCTCTTGCTGTCTGGTCATTGTTACAGATTCATGGACATCACTTAGTTCTCGCAAAAGACTTACTTCTTGTAGAGCATTCAGTATAACAACCTGGTCCATTGCTCGTCATCCATCCACAGTAGTCTTACCTGCAAGCCTATCAGCTTGCTCATTTCCTCGCACACCTGCATACCTGGCAGGAAAATGAAACTGATCTGTGTCAGCCCCTCAGAGAAATACAACAACTGTCTTCAGACCCAGACCATCATTATCTTCCTGGGCGTACTCGTTTAAATGTGAAATATGTTTGCAAATACTTACGATTACTTCTACACTTTATCTGCGGGTAGGGGCTGGTGGCTCAGATTGCCTGAGACCCTAAGTTTCGGCGCTGCTGACATCAAACATTACCTACCGATGAGTCTTCTTCTTCTTCTTCTTCTTCTTCTTCTTCTTCTTCTTCTTCTTCTTCTTCTTCTTCTTCTTCTTCTTCTTCTTCTTAAAGCCCATGCCGTGTGGCTTTGGTAGTCATGTCTATCCACAACCTTCTGCCTCGTGTACTTTCAATCAACTCTGACACAGATGACGTTCCATGCCATGACGTCAAACTGTCCAGCATCTTCTCGCTCGGTCTCCCGCTTCCTCTTCTGCCTCCCAGCTTTCCCACTGTCACTGTGTACTCCTGTTTTCTCATTCCCATCCTAAGACGAAAGAATGTAGATCGTCTCTTTCTGATGTGAGAAATCAGTTCTCTTCGTGGTCAGTTTCTCTCAAGACATCATCATTGGACAGATGGGTCTCTATAGATATAAATCTAGCACCATTTACCCAAAAACAACAAAGCAAGGAACAATGTCCCTTACCTTTACTTTTGTTACTCACCCACACATCTAGCTCACCCACACATCTAGCTCACCCACACATCTAGCTCACCCACACATCTAGCTCACCCACACATCTAGCTCACCCACACCTCTAGCTCGCCCACATATCTAGCTCACCCATCGGCTCAAACATACAAGCCAACCAGTCCGATAACACCCTACTCACTTTCACAAATGAGCTCCTGCAGCTGAGCCACCACGTCCCGTAGTTGAGCAAAGTCCTTGACCTGGAACAGTCTGTTGGTGTTCTCGTGCCCCGTGATCTCCACCAGCTCCTCCAGGAAAGTCTCGTTTCCCACTCCCAGGGCAATCATGGTCATGTGACGGTCCAGCCTAGCCCGTCGGGCTTCCTGCAACAGGAAATAAAGTTTTCATCATTAGACCAACAGTGTATCCAGACAGACCATATGATGTGAGGCTATGTATTTCAGTGGAATTAATTCGGCCTTTCTGCTTCATTGTATATTCATGTGAGTCTGTAGTTATGTTATCACATTCAGGGTCACTGCGCACTGGACATTCCCAAGCACGCTCAGTCCTCAGATGCAGCAGTCACCCCCAGGTACCTCTACTGATTGTTCCCATGTTGTTCATAGTTGTCTTGTGTCTTGACGCTGAAAACGACATAGACACGCTTCATCATTCTTTACTTCCACGTCACGAAACCTTGTTGCTACTTTGTGGTAGTGCACACGAGATCTACGAAATATGACTGGCAATCAAATGTGCTATGTATGTGTTTGTGTTCGCATTATTCAAATTCACTATAGAAAAACATGTCTGCTCTGTGGCTAAGTCGATGTGAACGTTTCGTAATGCCGGGTTCGATCCCAGCTGCGGGCAATGCGCCTTGCGTTGGTTTCAAAAGTGGTATCAAGAAAGACGACCGCCCAGAGAGCAATGGCAAACTACTGGACGTAAATTTGCCTAGAAAAACCACACAACAGCCAGGGGCTGTTGGGGTTGGTTCTGCAACGTCCTGTAAAGGATACGCATCTAACCTATAGGAAAACATTGTTTTGAAATTTTTCATTGTCGTGTAAACATTATAATTATCGTTGAAAGCGGCATCGTCGCAGGTGTTGCTGTTAACATCTTTATCATCATCTTCATCATCATTGCTTTCTTCTTCTCATCCTCATCCTCCTCCTCCCCCTTCTTCTTCTTCTTCTTCTTCTTCTTCTTCTTCTTAGCGTTCATCAGCTGTAAACTATGTCGGAAAGGTCTGGTTAGTCCACCTCTGGACTTTGGTCTTGTTCCAGAAATTGCGTTTTGCATGCGCATCCATTTGACAGACATGGCTTATTTGTATGTAGTCTATGGCTCCTCGCCTCTCAGGCACTCCAACTTCGAAGAAAACTCCACTAATTAGTCGCTTTGTACGACATGCTTATTAGGTAGACAGTGCGTCGGCTTAAATAACTACAATTCTTACCTGCCCAGGACTGCAGAACAAACCCGATCAATTCTTGGGCTAGTCGTTAATTATAACCTCCTAAGTGGTTGAAAGGGATATAAGAGATCTGCCCAGTAGGATTGCCGTCCGTGATATGACTTTGAGTCGCAGGGATGTTAAACCTTCAGGCAAAAGTCCGAAGGAGGGAAGTCAGTCGGTTAGGGACTAGTATCACAGCAACCCCGTATAGTTGGGAGCCTCCATGGTGTAGTAGCTAGACGCTCGCCTGCGGATCCGAAGGTTCTGGCAGAGCCGAGCTATTTTCAGAAATGACATTAGCTCCTAGGTCGACCTAGCTTTAAATAGGTACCAGGTAACATTCAGGGAAATAAAGACGGCCGACAGGGTATTGAGCACATAGCCCACCGAGTGCCGATTGGTCTATAAAATATATCTATAGAATAATATATTATATCTAGCCCTGTGTGCCCAATAGTATAAAAGCATGGGACAGGATTCTTTGTTTCGGACATTCACAGATGCTCCGATATCCTCCTCAGCAGCTTCAGTGGGTCCATTAACAAAAAGACGTGTGCCTTTAGTGAAATATTTCGGCCTGGCAGCTTCAGGTTGTACCCTCATATCCACCAACCCGGACATGGATATAGAGCCGGACATATCAAATTATTATGCCACATGCCATTATCGTTTTTGCCGTATTTATTTATTTGCAGATCCTGTCCATTGCCAGGCCAGGTATAACAGTTTTCGCTATTCTGTGATCATACCTTAAAGATAAAAACAAAATGAAATCAGCAAAAACAACACCTGCACAGCAACCCCTACCGTAGTTCCCTATTCTTACCCTGATGGTAGCCGAAACATCCGTCGACCTTCCGTCTGTGATGATCACCCCAATCTGCTTGGCGCCAGCCTCAATCCGCCCTTGGTTTTCGGACATCTCAATCATTTTACTGATGGCTTTGGCAGTGTCGGTTCCTGGATACAGAACATAAGGGATGTACACAAACTGGCGATTCAGCAATGTGATATACATATATCCATCATTTCACTATTGTTGTAGTAGTTAACAAAATATTTTTAGTTCTTATAAGAACTAATTCTGGCAGAGATCGAAAATGCCACAGATTTCGAATATTTGGGCTCATTATTGGACAATACGTCGGCTCTGTGGCTAAGTCGTTGAGAACGCTTCGTAATGCCGGGGTGCCGGGTTCGATCCCAGCAGCAGGCCATGCGCCTTGCTTTGGTTTCGACAGTGGTTTCAGGGGGCTGACCGTCCAGAGAGCAATGGCAAACTACTGGACGTAAATTTGCCTAGAGAAACCACACAACAGCCTGGGGCTGCTGCGGGTGGTTCTGCAACGTCCTGTAAAGGATACGCAACTAACCATTGGACAATACTGGCGACTGCACCAAAGAAGTTAGAAAAAAATTGCTCTGGCAGTGCGGAGACTAAACTGTACAAAGATATATGGCACAACGCCTGCAAGCAAGTTAAAGTAAACATTCTGAGATCATGCAACTTCTCCGTGGCAACTTACAGATGTGAGTCATAAGCTCTTACTGAATCCTATGAGCCAAAAATCGGAGCTTTTGCAATAAAAAGCTAAAGAAAGATTGTTTGAACACCGTGGACCAAGAAGAGGGCAAACACCGACATCTTGCATGACCTCAGCATCGAGGAGAATTGGCTTATAAACAGCATCCTATCCCGAAGGATCATGTACTTTAGCCACGTCAAGAGCCATCGCGGCAAAGAGAAAACAAAACGACGGTGGAAGATACAGTTTCTAGAAAAGGAGTCAGAGGCAGACCTCCACAAAGGTAAATACAAGACATTACAGATGCATTGGTTTTGAAAGCACATAACGTTGGAAAATTAGCTAGAGAAAAAGAAACTCTCAGGCGTGCCTTAAAGAGTGACTTTCCCTAAAGAACTTTCACTCTATATAGGGATGGGGGGAGGGGGGGCTGCGTGGTCTCGAGGCATAGTGTCCGCCTCGAGTGCTAGAGGTTCCGGATTCAATCCCCGGTAAGGGCTGGGATTTTTTCACTTGGACTTGTAATTCCCCCGGGTCTTGGAGTAGTGGAATCGGACGGCCGTGTGTATTATTAAGCACGTAAAAAGTTCCTTGGCAGTTGGAAATCGAAAAGAGTAGCCTGACGGCGCTGCCCAGGCAAAAATTTGGAGTTAAAAATGTACCTAAAGTATTTCAGGATCCCCTCCGGTGTTACAGAGCCTGTGCACTGTGCTGAGCTTCTTCGGACTCACACTTGAGTTAAAAGAAGAACGGAGCACTTATGGATTACTACCCGTGTGCCATGATGTTGATCCGTTGTTCAAACTTTAAACTTCGAGCATTGTATTTGCATTTTTTTTTTTTAAAGGTAGTTGCGTATCCTTTACATAAGGTTGCAAAACTAGCTCCTAAATGTTTTTGATTGTTTTGGGGTTTTACTTGGACATTTTATGTTTAGTAGTCTGACAATGTCTAAGCGGTCTATGACCCACACAACTCTCGAAATCAGCGCAAAGTGATCTGTTACCGAATCGCATGCACCTGGAATCGAACTGGGTATCTAGGAATTACCAAGCGCCTTCGCAACCTCATAAACCACTGACGCCGAATAAGGCTGTATTGTACGAATGCTATTTTGATCGACGTCACTGCATATGAAGATTGTCAAACTTGGTTCAGGAATGATGCAATTGTTAAAAGCATTAATTAACATCTAGGCCGCTGAGCCTTACAAACACCCCTAAAAAACAATGTGGGGGATAAACTAGAGACATGGAAATCAAGCTAACAAGTTGTCAATAGTTTTTGACAATACGCAGAAGCAAGTACAAAATCTACGTGTTAGCAATAATATTCACCTTGGTTTATCTGCTCCGCCTGTTGAAGCAGACCTTTCAGTTGACTCTTCGTTTTGAAAGGTTGGAGGTCAATCACCTGGAGAAGGTAAGGAATCAACAAGTAAAATACCTTTTTACACGCCATCGGTGTATCGGGGACATTCTCCGCCCCCTTTTTCTCCACCACGATTTTAGTCTGTAACATTCACATATTAAAGATGAGAATCAAACAGGTATAAACCCTGAAAACCCCATTTCAGCCCTATTGCTATTTGGTAGTTATAATAAGAAATAATTTGTAGTCTAATATGGATGGGCCTGAAGTGTGCAAATAAAGCAAAAGGGCGCGTTTTTACGTCTCCAGACGTATCGCCTAACAGGACTAGACCTATATTTTATAGATCAATCCACACTTGGTGGGCGACGTGGTCAGCGTCACATGGCCGCCTTTACTTCCCAGAGCTTTACCTGGTACCCATTTAAGATGCAGGACAGCTTGACATTGCGGTGTGAATGATAGAGTTGAATAGAAGGACACAAACATTCATTTTAGTGTCCTGTTTATTTTTTTTTATAATGTCCCGTTTTTGTCACCCCATTGTCCCTTTTAGTCACCTAATGTCCTAAATGTTCTGCTCAGCGCTCCCCACCCCCGCCCCCTTCATCCCATTGTCCTGTTTTGTCACCTCAATGTCATTTACCGTTTTTGTCAACCTAATGTCATAACACGGTGATGTAACCACAATGTCCTGTTCTGTCAGCTTTAGTGTCAGGTCACATATTTGTCACCCTAAAGTCTTGTTCCGTTTTTGTCACCCCAATATCAGGTCCCATCATTGTCACCCTAATATCAGGTCCCATCTTTGTCACCCTAATATCAGGTCCCATCATTGTCACCCTAATATCAGGTCCCATCGTTGTCATCCTAATGTCTCGTTTTTGTCGCCGCAGTGTCATATTTTCTCACCCTACTGTTCTGTTGTTATCACTCCGATAAACAGTTCCTAAAACCCAAACTGCCATACCCCTTGTCACTCCACTGTTATTTCTATATACCCCTTTGTCCCTTTTTTATTTTAACCTCCAGTTGTTTTTTTCCCCGGCAATCTCCTAGAATCCAAGAGTTCCAGGGGAAAGTTCATTCTTATACTGGTATTACGATTTGAAATTAGCATCGACTAAATCTAACTCTAACCCCCCTATAATATTAGACTTTCCCCTGGAGCTCTCGGATTCCCCGAGATGGGGTGAACTGAAGCGTAAAAGAAGCCAACCTCCTGCTTTTGTTATCACAGTCTGTGGTTTCTGTTGTCATCCAATATCACGTTCTGTCACCCTGTGCCCTTTTTTCCCTCTCATTCCGTCGATTTTGACTCAAGAAAGTATGGTGGCTAGGCTAATTAAACGAGAATGATACAAATATGTATTTCCATGTGCTAGCGCCACCTACCTGACCCAACTCGGTACTGTAGACGATGACCCCCACGTGGATGGCGTACCTGTCCACTTCCAGGTTGTCTATCAGCACGGACACAAAGTCTTTCTCCTGTTCCCATTCCGTGGGCTTGATGCTGTCGGAGGCGTCCATCAGGAAGACCACGTCAGCGGGTACGTCACAGCGCCGTTCTGGGGATACGGACCATCAGTGGCTACATTGCATACATTACATGCTCGCAGGGCGATAGGTTGACTGGGTGGCTGACTGGCTGAATTGTTTATTGCTTTGCTAATTTATTGTTTCAATAATTTGACGAGTGATTCTGCTGGGAGATACAAGCCAAAAGAGATGCTTGAAAAATCAAAAGTGGAAACAGAAAAAGAAGATGATGATGATGATGAAGGAACAGGAGGAGGAAGAGAAGAAGTAGGAAAACAAAAAGGAGGAGGATAAGAACAAGGAAGCTGAGAATAAGAAAGAGCAGGAGAAGAATGAGTAAAAATAAAGAAACAAATTAACATGTTATACTGACCTTGGCCTTTGCTGTATTCCAGGGACATAACCAAAAGTAGTAATATGCGAACAGTTCCCATAACTCTCGTTGTTCTTTGCATATGAAATTAGGAATAAAGATATAGTTATCAGGTAATGAGTACAGTAATAACAGATAATTTATAAACCATTACTTACTCTTAAAATATGTTACACTTACTGATTTTTTTTTTTTCTGTCTCAATCTGCAGTTAAAGTTTAAAGTTATTTATTTTCTTGATATTGTTTAACCGTTGACATTTCTAGCTGTCACGAGGTATACCAACGCATTAAATGAATAATATACTCCTACTTGACCAGGACATCACACAAAACGATAAACACCTGCTGACACAAAGTGCCACCATACGGATGAGATTACCAGGGGAGAGGTCCCGGAAACTCCGTGCAACCATCAGGTTATATTAGTGTCCTGCACTTAATCTCCTTTGCTTGTCTTTCGTCTAATGTTATGACTTCCGATAAATACCTTAATGTTTTGACTCTGTTAATCACGTGTCCTCTGTTTATAACATAGCCGCTTGTTGCTATCTTTTTTCTTTGATGTTAACATTGTTTCTAATTTCTTGATTTTCATGAAAACTACAAACACAATAAACAAAATAACATGGCATGTTGGTATGTTAAAGTTTAAATAATTAAATGATCATTATATTAATAGGTTATTGATATAGTAAACAACAATTGCTTACATTGCGTTGGTTTGTTTCGAAATAACCTTGCTGTTTGAGTTTTCAAATTACTAACCAAGTGGTCACAGACAGAGTTGCTTATCGCATCCCATGCAGAGAAAAGATGATGGACACACAAAAAAAAGGGGGGGGGGGTGGAAGAATTGCTTAGAACCTGCACGCCTTGTAGCTCTACCAGACGAACCAGTTAGGGTAACATGTTGCCTGTTGTGAAATAAATACATCTCTGTCAAAATATCAGTAAAGCACTTGGGCGTATGAAGAAAAGTGGTTCTGTTTGGTTTGGTTTACGCATGTTCATTTGGCCTACTCAGGCAACCAGTCTCCTGCTACATTCTCCACAAGAAACATTTAATTACCACGCACGATTTGAAAATGGGGGGGGGGGGGGGGGGGGGGGTGAGGGCATACATGTGAGGTCACAGATCGCTTTGTTTTGAGTTGCGCTGTGTTAAGAATATATTTTCTAGCTCTTGGGACATTCCCATATGCGCTCAGGTGCAGCACCAGTTAATCTGTCTGCCTGTTAATTTTCCAAATAAACCTGCATGCCCAGAGAAAAAGGACGCTTACAACGGGGACGACTTGTTTTATATTAAAGTTACAAGTCAATTGCAAATCCTTTTGGGGACTTTGCAAACTATCTCCAACCTTTCTCGACTGGTGTGCGGTTTTTCAGACAATTTTATGTTAAGTAGTTTACAACGGGGCAACCGTCACCGTGATGTAGTGGCTAGTCGGATCTGAAGGTCTTTGGTTTAGTTCTTAACAGGCCCCATTCTTCTTCTTCTTTTTCGGCGTTCTGAGCCTTTGAGATGAAATCAGCGTCCATTCATCTCTGTGGTTGACCTTTCATTTCCAGTTTGAGTTGAAATGGTGCAGATATCACCAGGCTCCATTCATCTCTGTGGTTGACCTTTCATTTCCAGTTTGAGTTGAAATGGTGCAGATATCACCAGGCTCCATTCATCTCTGTTGTTGGTCTTTCCTGTCCACTTGGTAGCTCCAGTGTTTGTAGATCTACCTGCATATTATCTCTCAACAGTTGTCTTGGTCACCCATTCAACAATTTTAGTTTGACGACAGTTCCCCCCCCCCCCTCTCTCTCTCTCTCTCTGTTATCGCTCATACTCTCTGTGTGTGTCCAACCCATTGCAGTCTGTTAGCCCTCGTAAAACTAGAAATTAATGATGGTTTAAACAGATGATGAATTTCATTGTTGCTTCTCATTCTCCGTTTTTCGTCGTTTGTCCCCTTACATAAACTGTAATGTTTATTGCAACAATACATGTACTGACGATTTGATCAACATTTTAGTAAAAGGAAAACAACTAGAAAACTGGGTGACAACTGACTAGCTTGATAGGGAAAAAGAGCAAGAGAAAGACACACACAAAATACCTAGATGCCTTGGTTACATGAATGGTGTGGTGATGGTGTGGAATGTCTAAGCATGAGCGCCCAAGATTATCAGCATGGCACATGATGATAGTAATTTTTTTAAAACCTAAATCGTAATAGTATATTAGCTACATTCATCAACCAAAATAGACATTCTTTCTGGGCTTATTCACGTCCAACTTGTTACCAGACGAGTCCTCTCAAATATTTCTAGTTGTCAGGACATTTCTTTTAAGTTCAGATTACAAACAAACAAGCCATGTCTTGCTGATATAATTCCAAACTGGTCGAACCAGCGAAACTGTCCTGGCTAGATTGTAAAAGCTTTTGGACAGAGAGCAGGAGTCACTGTTTTGTAGTTAACTCTGACATGACAGCGAACTCTGATTTTCAGAGTCTGTTGTTTCTGAATCTGTTGATTTTCCTCTTTTTCTTCGGATTTCTTCTTTCTTCTTTTGTCGTCTCACTTTTACCAGGTTGTAACCCAGTGTATTTATGTATTTGTCTTGCGCTTCTCAAGTGACTTGAGTGATGAAGTGATGGATTTGTTCAACATTTTGCAGGTTTCATCTATACTATTTGTCCATCTCTTCGCCCGGCTCGCTAGCGCAGTTTGTCAAACTGGACTGTGTGGCGACCGGGTGACGAACTTCTTGTGGCCCGGCAGAAAAGCCACATTTCTCCCAGATTTACGGTATTTATCATGGAATCAAGGCCGAACGGTTGCGATATCCATAGTACCGAGTTTCTGGATAGTCATTTTATTTGCATCATGATCAACATCGTTATTCCATCTTTCCAGGTTTTTGATACTTTAAAAAAAAAACCATCTCTTTCTTGGTTTCTTCGCATTTAATGGCTGTAAACTACAGCGGAACGTTGTGGTTGTTCGTCCACTTCTGGAATCTAGCCCTGTTACAAACCCTGGGATTTGCGTGCCTCGTATGCAGACTATTTGTTCCTTGTCTCTCAGGCAGATGCACTCCTACTTCAAATAAAGTTTCTAATTAGTTGACTTTTACGACATGCTTGTTGGAGTGGCAGTGGGTCGATTCTTGTTTTTACTACACTGGAGCCCCAGAACCCAAACAGGGACGTCGATTTTGATTCTGCTGTTACTGATTTTTCTGAGTCTGTTGCATGCACCATGTCTTCTTCTTCTCCTCCTCCTTTGCGTGCACATGCTGTAAACTTCCACTGTTTCTTCGTCTACTTCGGTTTTGTGTGCACATCAGTTTTACAGATTTGACTTACTTGTAGGTAGACTAGTCGTTCCTAACCTCTCAGGATGAGGCTCTCTGACTTCGAAAGGAGCACCCCTAACTAGTCGCCCTCTGCGGCATGCTTGTTAGGGGCAGTGGGTCTATTCTATTTTTTTTTCCTCAAACAGAGGAGTGGGGGGGGGGGTGTCGCGTAGTCTCTACACGGGGAATATGCATCATGTGAGGTTCAGTGGCTAGAGGGTTTGTTTTCTGGTCCAATTCTCATGTGGTTTAATTCCCTTGGAGGTGATCAGATTTTTAATGAAGCTGGGTCCCCAGGTCCAGTCAGCCTAATGAGTTCTGGGAAGTAAATACGGCCGGTAATTGCATCCCTCAATGAGTGCCAGCTGGTCTCTAACAACGTGAGGTTTGAGAGAGAGAGAGAGAGAGAGAGAGAGAGAGAGAGAGAGAGAGAGAGAGAGAGAGAGAGAGAGAGACACCACACTGAGAAAGAGACACACAAATCTACCTCCAAGTTGTGAGAGGTGAGAAAAGTCAACAACGAATGACCTCCTGTCAGAAATGGGTATTAAACAAGAACAAGCATGCCGAAACTGGTCGTGGGGCAAACAGAGAAAAAATACCAATCAACTCCTACTGGGTACGTTGAGCATGGAGACAGTGAGATGACTGCTGCATCGGGGAGGCCAATGTGCTTGGATGCTGATTAAGACAACAAGTAACACGTAAGAGGGGAGTTGAGGTGGAGTACATGGAATTTGTTGCCTCATGTCATATCTGTACTTGCATTTCTTTCTGGTATCCGTGCCATTATGTGGTCGTAAGACGAAACAAAATAATCAAGGCAGAAATCTAAGGTGAATTAAGTTAAAAAAAACCAACATCCCAGCATTCAGGACCCTCCAATGTGTGCTCCATCTCTATCTTCTGCAGCAGGCGAAAAGTATCAGTTTGGTTGTACAGACAGCAGTCTGATTGTATGTCTGCCCTTCCTTTCCTCTGAGTGTTGACCGGATCCCCAGGTCATTCCTTAATGCACCATTCTCTCCACACTGTAATAATCCAGACGTGGATCGAGTCATTGCAAAACTCCACTGAGCGTGGAGTTGCCTTCTTCTTTGTCCCACGGAATGCGGGTGTTGTTGGCAAAGAAAGAGCCGACAGATTAACCGGCTATGCCTTAGTTTCAGAGGGTCGGCCCATGAATCATGCTGACATTGTTAGTGCCATTAGAGAGGTAGGACGTTCGAAGGATTTTGGGAGCTGCATATCCACATCTTTGCCAAGAGTGTAAGAACTGGGACTAAAGGTCGCAATAGCCAGGGACCAGAAGCATTAGAGGTCTTGTCAACCAACATAGGACTGGGACTATCAACCGTGGATGCTGATGCATATGTTAAAGGGTAAATCTGAGCATCTATGGACATGTCTGAAGTGCCGTGAAGATAGTCCAAATCATAACTCATTACTGTTATTATTTTTTTGTGCTTCCAGATTGTTTGTTTGCTCCCTTGATCAAGCTTGTCATGCATCAAGACTTTATCCAGTGGTGATGCACCAGCCAATCTATCCAAATGTGTATTTCCCAACACACATGAGTTTACTGGAGAAAATATTTAAACTACCAGTGACCTCTAAAGTAATGCTTTATATCAAAGGAGTCACTGAAGGTGTCACTCAAATATAAAGGGAACAATGACACTTTATTTCAGAAATATGAAAGTATCATTCACACACACACACAGGACAACAATAGAAATGTCACATTTGAAAATGGTATTGAAACAGACACATAAATGTCATTAAAATAAGAGGGCAATTAGAAAGTAATGATCAACTTTTTTTCATACTGTTCTTGCAAAATACATTAAATTCATTCACAATAAAACCACACATGTTCTGTACACATCATAATTAGGCCACAAGCCTTGTACAACTTGCCTGAATCAGGTTTTGCTGTTCATTTAGTCATTTTATTTACATCAGGATCAACATCCTCATTCCATCTTTCCAGGTTCTGAAGCTCTAACTCTCTGAACGCAGTGACCAACAGATCTCCTGTCAGCTGCACAACTTCTATACCCAGTGTACACACATTTATGAATGTTCAATTTCTTTTGTCTACTAATAGAGCGTCTAAAGATTTTGCTGTTTGTAATGAATTGTCCTCATGTACCATTTTAACAGACTAGTGCAGCTGTTCTTTTTGTCGGAATGCGGTACCATTTCATTTATACAGAACAGGATTTCAAATTTAAAGTGTGCAAAAATTCATGTTTATGTTTCACTGTGTACAAAAATGTGGGGTATTACTTTCTGAATGTCCTTCATCACACAAATGGGAAGCTAGCATTCTAATTCACAGGTTTTCAAAGTGTCATTTTAATGCATATAAATGAAGTAAACCTGATAAGAAAGCAATTCAACTGGCACCAGAAATAAATCAAGCAGCAAGCAAACAGTCAGGAAAGACTTGGGTATATACAATTAAAAAATTTTTTTAAAGGGGGCGGGGTGGAGAGAGATGTGCAAAGGAAGGGTATAGAGAGGGGAACAAAAACTGAGATATTTTATAAATCACCTACAAGAGTCTTTGATCTTGTTTGATGTTAACTAAATATCTTCTTCTCAAAGTCCCTGCCATGTGGCAGATGATTCTCGATGCTATGATGTCAAACTGTCCAGCATCTTTTCTCTTGGTCTCCCTCTGCCTCTCCCCCCTTCTTCTTTCTTACTGTCACGATGAACTCAAGTTTTCTCCTTCTCATCACATGACCAAAGAATGTAGATTGTCTCTTTCTGACGCGGACAATCAGTTCTCTTTGTGAGTCTGTTTCTTTCAAGACATCTTCACTTCTCCTTTTATCTGCCCAGGGCCTCCTTATCAATCCTCTATAAAACCACATCTCTGTAGCTTCCAGATGAGTTTTCACTAATCTACCAACTGTCCATGAAGAAGAAGAAACATCTTACACAGGCACACAAAGTAGTGGCTGTCACCGGAGTGCTGCCTTAATTTATTTGAATCAATTTAGTCACATCTTTTTCTATTAAATGTGTTTTCCCACCTTACTTTACATGAGCTGAGTTGAGAACTGACTACACTGCAGCCAGGATATTCTCATAAGTTCTCTGTCCTCCTTGTAGGCAGTCAATGCTGAGTTACAATTCCAATAATACCATTACACAGTCTGACTGTATATTCATCTAGCCTTACTCTATCATTTGTTTAAACTTATCTATCAAAATATCATATCGGTCCTAAATTAGCCTATAAAATGTCATATTTGTATGACCTTATTCTATCAAATGTCATATTTGCCCCACCTCATTCTATTAGATGTCATATTTTTCCCAATTTATTTTATCAAATGTCCTATCTACTTTACCTTATTCTATCAAATTTTAATATTTGTCCCACCTTATTCTGTCAAATGAAAAAAGCCTTGCCGACTGGCGTGGGCGATCACATCTGTCACAATTTATTCTATCAAATGTGATATATTGTCCCACCTTATTCTATCAAATATCACATTTGTCACATTTATTCAATCAAATGTGATATACGTCTCACCTTATTCTATCAAATATCATATTTGTCACATTTATTCTATCAAATGTGATATATGTCCCACCTTATTCTATCAAATATCAGATTTGTCACATTTATTCTATCAAATGTGATATATGTCCCACCTTATTCTATCAAATATCAGATTTGTCACATTTATTCTATCAAATGTGATATACGTCCCACCTTTTTCTATCAAATATCACATTTGTTACATTTATTCTTTCAAATGTGATATACGTCCCATCTTATTCCATCAAATATCATATTTACCACATTTATTCTATCCAATGTGATATACATGGAACCTTATTCTATCAAATATCACATTTGTCACACTTATTCTATCAAATGTGATATACGTCCCACCTTATTCTATCAAATATCATGTATCTTTTCTGTCTTTTGTATTTTCTTCCTCTAAATCTATGAGTGCCAATCAGTATGTGTGAATATATCAAAGTATCAAGCTACTCTAGGAAAAAACATATATTCTAAATAAGTTTTCATCTGATTAGTAATAAAGTAAAAAAAAAAGATAACAAAAAACGATAAGAGTCAACAAATGCTAGGGTTGGTTTTGACACAACCTGTAAAGGACAGGCAAGCAACTTTTTTAAATGAAGTAAACTGAAAAGAAAAATGCTCTTGAGGCTGGAAGCAATGATTAAACAAACAAAGAGAACAAAGCAAATTCATAAAAAAACCATTGGTGTAATTGTTTGAAGAGACAACATCAGGTTTCTGCAAATGACAGTAGAGAAACCTGCAAGCACTGACTTATCTGACTTACTAAGCAGAAGCCTTTGATATGTGCCTGTATGGTGTTGGGTCGAATCTAATAGTGAGAACAGGGATTCCAGGATGAGATTAATGTGACTAGATATTCACCTCATCGCACCACCTTATCATACTGTACATCATAACACTGTAGCCCATTACACAGTACCTTACCATACTATACCTCATCACACTGTACCTCATTATACTGTACCTCATTACACTGTACCTCATTAAACTGTACCTCACTACTGTTCCTCATGATACTGTATTTCACTAAGCTGTAGCTCACCACACTTTACCTCATGATACTGTACCTTAACAAGCTGTAGCTCACCACACTTTACCTCATGATACTGTACCTCACCAAGCTGTAGCTCATCACACTGTACCTTATGATACTGTACCTCACCAAGCTGTAGCTCATCACACTTTACCTCATGATACTGTACCTCACCAAGCTGTAGCTCACCACACTTTACCTCATGATACTGTACCTCACCAAGCTGTAGCTCACCACACTTTACCTCATGATACTGTACCTCACCAAGCTGTAGCTCATCACACTTTACCTCATGATACTGTACCTCACCAAGCTGTAGCTCACCACACTTTACCTCATGATACTGTAGCTCACCAAGCTGTAGCTCATCACACTTTACCTCATGATACTGTACCTCCCCAAGCTGTAGCTCATCACACTTTACCTCATGATACTGTACCAAACCAAGCTGTAGCTCACCACACTTTACCTCATGATACTGTACCTCACCAAGCTGTAGCTCACCACACTTTACCTCATGATACTGTACCTCACCAAGCTGTAGCTCATCACACTTTACCTCATGATACTGTACCTCACTAAGCTGTAGCTCACCACACTGTACCTTATGATACTGTACCTCACCAAGCTCTATCTCACCACACTGTACCTCACCAAGCTGTAGCTCATCACACTGTACCTTATGATACTGTACCTCACCAAGCTGTAGATCACCAAACTATAACTCATGATACTGTACCTTACCAAGCTGTAGCTCACCACACTGTACCTCATGATACTGTACCTCACAAAGCTGTAGATCACCACACTTTACCTCATGATACTGTACCTCACAAAGCTGTAGATCACCACACTGTACCTCATGATACTGTACCTCACAAAGCTGTAGATCACCACACTTTAACTCATGATACTGTACCTCACCAAGCTGTAGCTGACCACACTGTACCTCATGATACTGTACCTTAACAAGCTGTAGCTCACCACACTGTACCTCATGATACTGTACCTCACCAAGCTGTAGCTCATCACACTGTACCTCATGATACTGTACCTCACAAAGCTGTAGCTCACTAAGCTGTAGCTCGCTCACCACACTGTACCTCACCAAGCTGTAGCTCATGATACTGTACCTCACCAAGCTGTAACTCATGATACTGTACCTCACCAAGCTGTAGCTCAACACACTGTACCTCACTAAACTGTAGCTCACCACACTGTACCTCACTAAGCTGTAGCTCACCACACTGTACCTTATGATACTGTACCTCACCAAGCTCTATCTCAACACACTGTACCTCACCAAGCTGTAGCTCATCACACTGTACCTTATGATACTGTACCTCACCAAGCTCTATCTCACCACACTGTACCTCACCAAGCTGTAGATCACCACACTATACCTCATGATACTGTACCTCACCAAGCTGTAGCTGACCACACTGTACCTCATAATACTGTACCTCACCAAGCTGTAGCTCACCACACTGTACCTCATGATACTGTACCTCACCAAGCTGTAGCTCACCACACTGTACCTCATGATACTGTACCTCACCAAGCTATAGCTCAACACACTGTACCTCATGATACTGTACCTCACCAAGCTATAGCTCACCACACTGTACCTCATGATACTGTACCTCCCCAAGCTGTAGCTCACCACACTTTACCTCATGATACTGTACCTCCCCAAGCTGTAGCTCACCACACTGTACCTCATGATACTGTACCTCACCAAGCTGTAGCTCATCACACTGTACCTCATGATACTGTACCTCCCCAAGCTGTAGCTCATCACACTTTACCTCATGATACTGTACCTCACCAAGCTCTAGCCCACCACACTGTACCTCATGATACTGTACCTCACCAAGCTGTAGCTCACCACACAGTACTTCATCCCACTGCAACTCACCCTGTTGTATTTTGCCACACCTTACCTCATCACAATTAATCTCACCACACCTTGCCTCACCTCAGTGAATCTCAACACACATTACCTCATCACAATGAAGCTCTCAACACATATTACCTCACCACAATGAATCTCAACACACTATACCTCACCACAATGAATCTCAACACACCATACCTCACCACAATGAATCTCAACACACCATACCTCACCACAATGAATCTCAACACACTATACCTCACCACAATGAATCTCAACACACCTTACCTTACCACAATTAATCTCAACACACCTTATCTCACCACAATGAATCTACACAAACATTACCTTACCACACTACAACTCACCATGTTGTCTTTTACCACACCTTACCTCACCAATATGTATCTCAACACACCACACCTCACCACGCTGTATTTCACCACTGCATATTAACTCAGAACAGCATACCTTTATCTCGCCACACTGTATTACACCACACACTGAACCTCACCACACTGTATTACACCACACACTGAACCTTACCACACTGTATTACACCACACACTGAACCTCACCACACTGTATTACACCACACACTGAACCTCACCACACTGTATTACACCACACACTGAACCTTACCACACTGTATTATACCACACACTGAACCTCACCACACTGTATTACACCACACACTGAACCTTACCACACTGTATTATACCACACACTGAACCTCACCACACTGTATTACACCACACACTGAACCTTACCACACTGTATTATACCACACACTGAACCTCACCACACTGTATTACACCACACATTCAACCTTACCACACTGTATTATACCACACACTGAACCTCACCACACTGTATTATACCACACACTGAACCTCACCACACTGTATTATACCACACACTGAACTTCACCACACTGTATTATACCACACTGTGAACCTCACCACACTGTATTACACCACACACTGAACCTCACCACACTGTATTATACCACACACTGAACCTCACCACACTGTATTATACCACACACTGAACCTCACCACACTGTATTATACCACACACTGAACCTCACCACACTGTATTATACCACACACTGAACTTCACCACACTGTATTATACCACACTGTGAACCTCACCACACTGTATTACACCACACACTGAACCTCACCACAAGGTATCTCACTACACTGAAACTTATTTTACCATCATTCTGTTTATTTGAACAATTCTTATAATTAACAATAAGCTAACACAGTGCAAGATATGATCTCCGTGAACCATCATGGGGTCAGGTCAACCACTGATGGGGTTGGGTAAACAATTCATGAGTTTATAGGAACCATTCACAGAATTACAGGAACTATTCATAGGATCATGTTAATCATTCATGAGGTCATATGAACCATTCATGGGGTCACATTAACCATTCAGGGGTCATGTGAATCATTCATGGGGTCACATTAGCTATTCATGGGGTCATGTGAACCATTCATAGGGTTACGTTAGCCATTCATGGGGTCATGTGAACCATTCATAGTCACATTAACCATTCATGGGGTCATGTGAACCATTCATAGGGTCACATTAACCATTCATGGGGTCATGTGAACCATTCATAGGGTCACGTTAACCATTCATGGGGTCAGGTGAACCACTCATAGGGTCACATTAATCATTCATGAGGGCATCTAAACCATTCTTAGGGTTAGGTAAACCATTCATGGGGTCATGTTAACCATTCATGGGGTCATGTTAACCATTCATGGGATCACAGGAACCATTCATGGGGTGACATTAACTGTTCACTGGGGTAACCAGCATAGAGCTAAACATTGCATCATATTCTGTTTACACAATTCTCAAACACATACACACACATACATACATATTAAGTACAGGCACCTTCAATCTATTAACCATATGTCCATGTAAAAACACACCTACATATACATTTTCTGAGATACTTGGCAACTCAAGCAGTAATACAAAAGAAAAAAGACGCATGCACATAATCAGTTTATATATAAAAATAAACAAACACACATATTAAACTCAAACATATAACATATAAGACTAACCAAATTACGTACATAAATATGTGTAAGTTACATGCTTCACCACTGATTATGTGGTAGAAGGGAACACACAAGTAGTGTTTATGTTACTAAACATTTATGTTCTATGCTATAAACAACATAAAATAATTTTTATCATAAACAGAACAAACAAGCGTCTATGTGGCTTAGAGAAAGCTTTTCACAATCCTCAACATTCCAGGGTTTGTTATCTGCAGCCAACACATTAGGAAAAAAAACATTCTTGTGTTCTTTAGACAGCAGTATGAGAGTCAAACCATGAAAGAGATTGGGGTCTCAGCGCATTACTCAGGGTCTCCTCGACTTATGACTAAGTTCCCTTTTAACTAACAGGTCATAAGTCGAACTGGTCATAAGTCGATTTATATTTTTTGCAACATTTTTTTCATTCAAATGTGTTGTAAAAAAATTGTACGCAAGATACAAAAATTAATCTATCTGTGCATAATTATTGTACATAATGTGAAAAATACATAATAACATGTACTCTACTACATCGGTTCCAAGAGCTTTTGACACTTCTTATGCAGGTATCTTTATTTATTATTATTTTGTTTTAATGGTCATAAGTGTGTATGGTCATGTCCCACAGGTCAAAAGTCACACCGGTCATAAGTCACACAGGTCATTAGTTGCATAAGTCGCAAGTCAAGGAGAAGGGTATTCCCAAGTCAGCAAGGCATGCCTATACCCACTACAGCCAACTTCCATTGTGGAGTTATCAACCGTTTTTTTAATTTGATTACAATAAACAACTAATTTACTGTGAACTGAATCTGTACTCCTCAACCACATATACTAGCAGGAAGTAGCCAGGCTGTAGTGCTGATCCAACAAATTCCATTTTGCTAACTTCTTCTTCTGCCCTTCATCCTCCAATGAAGCACAATTCCTCAACTAACCCACACCAAGATGTCCTATACTTTGCTATTACAGGAAGTTGACCCCATGTCTTCTCTATCGTTTTCAATTCCCCCTCTAGCTTCCTTCTCCGTGTGTATGTGTGTGCATGTGTGTGTATTTTTATTTTTATTTTGGTACTTTTATTTCTATGCCCCTGTGGATTCCAGTGCAAACACATTCTAGCTATATTGTTCTCAGGGTTTCTCAACATGTATCCAGCACCAGAGTTAGCCTGCAGGCTCAGGAACTGCTCACACTTACCTACATGGTCTTAGGTTTGAATCCCCATTGATGACCTGGGCTCTCAGGTTGATCCAGGCTAATAATGAGTTGACTCTTTTAGTTCCAAGGAACGCATCATACGTTCATAGGTTCTTACCTAGAAGCCCAGTGAACACAAGATGCACTGATTTTTATGTCTCTCTTTACCACATCTTGGGCCTCTGATGCTAAACCCCCGGGATTGCCCGTCTCTCTAGCGAAGTTGGCTAAACCGGATTTCGCGGTGAGCGGGTGACGAACTCCTTGTGGTCCGGGTTCACTCCCGGGGGTGGGCAGAAAAGCCACATTTTCTCCCAGATTTACGGTATTTAAAATGGAATCAAGGCCGAAAGGTTGCGATATCCATAATACCGAGCCTAAGGGTTAACAACTCATGGCTTCTGGATACTAAAACAAACAAACAAACAAACAAACCCCCGGGACTGAAAAAGTTAATGGAAATATTCTGGGAAGTAAAGGCAGCTGGTGTGGTAAGGATCATATCACCTGTTTAGTACAGTGGTGTTAAACACAGACTCGTTTACAAAAATATGGGGCTACAACAAAAATGTAGAATACACCTCAAGGGATGGACAGGTTCTTGACTTGTTTCTTCCTCCTTCTTAATTCTGGCAATCTCATCAGCCAATAAAAGTAAAGCTCACATTCTAATCTGCCAGTCTCATCAGCCAATACAATTAAAGCTTACATTTCAATCTGCCAACATCATCAGCCAATACAATTAGAGCTTACATTTAAACTTGCCAAGCACATCATCAAATCTGAAGAAAAAAAAGCTGTGCATAATAGCAAATCAAACTGATCATGTTAGCACATCCATTTGCACAGAGGACTCAAGGTTACACTAGGCTGGTCTGGCCATTAAAGGCACCTTCATTATAACTTTCTTGGAGGCTGAACGGCTATCTAATCTTGCCCTATTGGTCTGCCCAGCAGTGAGACTTTCTCAGTCTTACAGTGCCAAACCTCCAAGTGGTGTCTGGCTACTATCCAGATTGAGATCTTTCAAACCTCCAGGTGCTGTCTGGCTACCATCCAGATTAAAATCTTTCAAACCTCCAGGTGCTGTCTGGCTACCATCTAGACTGAGGTATTTCAAACCTCCAGGTGCTGTGTGGCTACCATCCAGATCCAGATCTTTCAAACCTCCAGGTGCTGTGTGGCTACTATCCAGATTGAGATCTTTCAAACCTCCAGGTGCTGTCTGGCTACCATCTAGATTAAGATCTTTCAAACCTCCAGGTGCTGTCTGGCTACCATCCAGATTAAAATCTTTCAAACCTCCAGGTGCTGTCTGGCTACCATCCAGACTGAGGTCTTTCAAACCTCCAGGTGCTGTGTGGCTACCATCCAGATTGAGATCTTTCAAACCTTCAGGTGCTGTCTGGCTACCATTCAGATTGAGATCTTTCAAACCTCCGGGTGCTGTATGGCTACCATCCAGATTGAGAACTTTCAAACCTCTAGGCGCTGTCTGGCTACCATCCAGATTGAGATCTTTCAAACCTCCAGGTGCTGTCTGGCTACCATCCAGATTGGGATCTTTCAAACCTCCAGGTGCTGTGTGGCTACCATCCAGATTGAGATCTTTCAAACCTCCAGGTGCTGTGTGGCTACCATCCAGATTGAGATCTTTCAAACCTCCAAGTTCTGTGTGGCTACCACCCAGATTGAGATCTTTCAAATCTCCAGGTGCTGTCTGGCTACCATCCAGATTGAGATCTTTCAAACCTCCAGGTGCTGTGTGGCTACCATCCAGATTGGAATCTTTCAAACCTCCAGGTGCTGTGTGGCTACCATCCAGATTGAGATCTTTCAAACCTTCAGGTGCTGTGTGGCTACCATCCAGATTGAGATCTTTCAAACCTCCAAGTTTTGTGTGGCTACCACCCAGATTGAGATCTCCTGATCTCAGGGTGTCAAACCTTTCTAAGTAGCAGACCAAAGGGGATAAACCAAGGCATACACACACTGATCACTACTGCAGCCAATGATAGTAAGTCAAGCTTACACATCAAACCAACAATAATTTTTCTAACCAATAAAATTAAAGCTGTTACATGTAAGTAACACAGTCATGATTCAACACCAAAAGAGAGTCATTAGCCAGCCACCTGTAATTTACACAAATGTTTACATCTGTTATAAAGAAGCAACAACAACAAAATGAGCAGTTTATTATGTACAAAGTTGATACATTTGATATAAATTCATAATATATTTGACAAACAGAAAACAGGTAAATTACAAACATACAAAACATATATATTTACTGTAGAACATAAAATAACCTGTAGAAAAAGTGACTATAAAACACCAAAGCATTCACAGTACCGCTGATAATTGAGACTTTGAGGCTGCAGAACTGTAACAGTCAGGCAACAGAGCTATATTAGCAATTATAATGATAATAAAGCAAGCATTCTTTGACAAATCATCAAGAAGGCTACACTAACAATTATAATGCTAATAAAACATCAACAGGCTACTCTGACAATTTTAATGATAATAAAATACCAACAACAGGGCTATTCAGACAATTATAGTGATAATTTAACATCAACATCAGGGCTACAGAGACAATTATAATGATATTTCCCCTTGGCGACACAGACCATTATAATTATAATTTAACATCAACAGCATGGCTATACGGATTATTATAATTACAATTTAACATCAACAATGGGGAGACATGAACCATTATAATTTAACAACAACAGGGCTACTGAAACAATTTTAATTATAATATAAAATCAATGACAGGGACATACAGACAATAAATCTATAACACCAACAACAGGGATACACGGACGGTTACATTGACAATAAAGCAACAACATCTATTTTGTCAATTACAACAATGAAAACATTGCATCTACCTTCATAATAATAAATCAACAGGGCTATGATGCTTAAATAATTGTGACAATCATGATACTAAATATATCAGATGATTTCATAGAGTTTACTGAGACGGTCGACTCTTGTGGCATTATTTATTTGGTTTTATTATTTTCTTTTAATGGTCTTCTTCTTTTGCTCTCTATCCCCAATGGAGCATAAGCCATCAAGCAACTGACGTCATGTGTGGCCCTTTCACCTGCCACTTCTTACAGCCCACTTCATGTCCTCCCTGCATTATTCACCTCTGTTTCTATCCCTTCTTCCCATGTTTGTCCGTACTTTGTTTTCCATAATCCCAAAATGTTAATCCCATAATATTCAATTTCTATGACCACTTTTTTACAATCCTTACCAATTTATACATTGTCTGACAGTCTGAGGAGAATGGCGCTGCGAGGAGTTACCAAGGTATCTGGATGACACTCAACACTCAAGGGAAAGGCAAGACGGATATACAATCAGATAGTTACTGGTGCCATTGGAATTGTAACTCTTCATTTGCTGCTGAAGATGGGGACAGAGCGCTTAGGGGGAGGGGGGTGTCCCGGGTGCTATTGATGTTGATTCTTAATTCAAAATTCAACATACATTGTTTGAACATTCCAGGTGTCAATTCTCTTCAGGGTAGATGTCCCTTATATAATGCTGGGGCCATTGAAAGAAACAAACAATACAGTATCCCCCCCCCCCCCTTTCCCCAGTCTTTCCCTATTTTCAGGAAAACACTGCAGAAATACTTTAATCTGCCATATCAGTTGTCAGAGGTAGCCAAAGGTGACAAAAATAACACTGGCTAGCTCAGCCCATATAAAACATTACCCAGTACCAATTTTAGGTCAAGTCGACCAGTGAACCAAGGCCAATTCTGACAAACTTCTGTTTATTTATGTAAAAAAATCTGACTTGATGCGGATTTGAACACAAGAGCTTTGGATCAGCAGATGAGAGTCTAACCACTATGCTTAGGTAGCTCCCAATAATGTTGTGCTAGCCAGATATTTATCTGAGTGATGTGGTAAAAATGTTTACATCCTCGATTTTTCCTAGTTCACATTTTTTACAAGCAAGAGATGAGAAAGAATTGCTTCAGCAGCATAGAGATTAAACAGCAGGCTGTGTTTGCAAAATCACTTTCACGTTTGTCCCAGGTCATGCTGGTGTGAAAGGCAATGAGAAAGCAGATGCTCTGGCTGGCAGTGCAACTATTAGGAATGGGCCCTCTATGGACAGGAGAAACATCATCAATGCCATACAAGAGACTAAACGCTGTGAGGCTTTCAGGGTTGTGGAAAATGATTTTTCACTGAATAGACTGTATAACCTGGGTGTACAAATTGGAGCAGAGAAACAGAAAAACCATGTGGCAGCCACCAGTCGTTACATCAACCAGAAAAGAATGGGATTTGTTACCATAAAATCAGTGGGCGACATACTCAGGAGATCAGAGTACTTATGGTTGTGCGCAATGAAGATTATTTTTAAATGAACAATGAAAGAGATTAAACAGCCTGATTTGGCAGCCAGGGCCACACTGTCTGCAAATGCCAGCTCTGATATACATCTCATGGTCTCATATTCCAGCGCCCTATTAAATAATGTCTTCTCCTTACAGGTCTTGATGACATCATCCATCAGAAGAAGGAAAGGGTAATAAACAGCCAGACAGTTTGGCTGAATCTGCACCACTGGTGGTGAATTGATGATACGCGACAAGGCAGATGTGGTCAAGGCCTTTTAAGAACAAGCAATGGAATTAGTAGAGATAGAAGGTTATTATGGCCTGGAGAGGATGAGGCATCTGGGTGCTGGCCGGCTCACTACACTCAGAGGAAAAGCAAGACGGACATTTAACCAGATAGTGACCTGTACCATCAGTACTGGAACTCTGCGCTGGCTGCTGAAGATGAGGATGGAGCACAAATGGAGTGATATATAAACTTTGTTTTGTGTGAAGATACTTATTTTTATGGAAGTCAGTATCTTCACCAAATAATAGTGCTCTGTTATGATGCTTTAAAAGATTCTTGAGAACAAAATCTAACGTATAGGTTGAGTTTATATTTTACTTACTCATTTCTAAGTGATTCATATTCATATGTGATTCATTCTGGATATATTTTAACAAGTTTTCTTTGAGTGCCATGGTGGTAAGTGGAATTTTTTATATTTTACTAATTTTCCTAAACATACCGTCTGTTTTTGTACTAATATCTAATTACTAACACAATTATTTGTTGTATTCTATAATTATTCCTCAACAATCCTTGGTCATTCTGATGTATAATATGTGTATGTTGAGCGGCAATTGAATTAGTATGGTCTGTTTTAACGTGTTACACTTATGAAATTTAAAAAATTGCATTACCACCCCTTGGTGTTAAACCCCCTGGGACTCAAAGTTAAATGTTTCTGAATTTTCATTTCCTGTTCTTATATTACTTCTTCAGCTCTTGTACTGCACTGATCCTCAGAAAATGAAATGAAACAAAATATAAATATCTAACAGGGACTACATACATCAAAACTGATAAACACCAACACAGGAACTAATGAACAAAGGCAAAAATTAACACTTACAATAAATACTTATCATTATCCTTATCATCATCATCATTATCATAGTCACTTTTATTATCATCACCATCATTATCCTGTCAGGTCATTGTATATTACATAGGGCAAGCACAGTATATTCTTCTATTCCATTTTATCCTGTATAATCCTTTCAATATCACAGATGGAATCCAATACAGCACTCTTGGGCCTTTTTCAGCAACATTCATCTTAGGGTTTCTTATGGTGATCATTATTTCCTCAAACCACTTGTTTTATATTTCCGTGCCTGTTTAGTTACTCTCTGTCTCCTCATGATGTACCCAATACATTGCCTTTTTTAAATTTGTTTATAACTGTTGGTACAAGCAACTGTCTACACATTTCTCTTATTTCGTTGCTCTTATTTAATTAATCCTTTTACTTCTTCTGCGTTCTTCCAAAGACATAAATACATTGTGCTTATTTACATCACGACTGTGATTTTGAAGGATGCACCTTCCAGCCAACACATCCAAAAAGTTCTAGCCCAGGTTAGCCTTCCAGGTTACTTTCGCAGGACACTGCAGTCTCATTGCTGTGTGGTCAGCTTTGTTTTCTAGTTCACTGATCGGTCTGGAGACACTAGGTGATGCTGGTCAGTCCTCAAGACAAGGCAGGGGCAGAACATAAGCATCCCCCGCCATCCAAGGAGATTTTCATAAATGCAGAGCCAATATATTTTTACTGGGCTTACCAAAGCAACAATTGTCTTGTTCTGCACATGACTGATTAACATCACTTCCGTATATGCAGCCTCCTGTTGGAATTCATCACATTTAGTGCTCATGACTCTCCTTAGGCAGACATTTTTGATTAATTTAACTTTCATTCTATATCTTCATTGGTAGACACTCAGGGTAATATAAAAACATTTCATACCAAAACTAATAATAATTATGAGAGAATATTGTGCTGAGATGTGCGTCATCTCTGACACGAAGTGCACAGTGCTGTTTGACCTGGTATATAGTCACGACAAGGACACAGCCGCTGGAGTGTGTCCATCCCGCCCACACAGCTGAAGAGCAACGGTTCATCTTGCGTGGTACAGGCCCGACTTTTCGTGTCAAAGGCAGGGTAGTAGATGTTTGCTGAGTGTGTCATCGACTGGCAGTCTGTGTGGTTGCCCAGCATCTCCTTGGTGTTGAGTTCGGGGAAGTAGCTTGGTGCACAAATCCTGCCTGGATTACAATACATGGTCAGCTACTGTGGTATTTGGTAAGATACTAGATATTGTAGTTGTGGCAGCAGTAGGAAAAGTAGCATAGTAGTAGCAGTAGCACTGTAGTAACAGTATCACTGCAGCAATAGTAGCATTGTAGTAGCAGTAGCACTGTAGTAACAGTATCACTGCAGCAATAGTAGCATTGTAGTAGCAGGAGCACTGTAGTAACAGTATCACTGCAGCAATAGTAGCATTGTAGTAACAGTATCACTGCAGCAATAGTAGCATTGTAGTAACAGTATCACTGCAGCAATAGTAGCATTGTAGTAACAGTATCACTGCAGCAATAGTAGCATTGTAGTAACAGTATCACCGCAGCAATAGTAGCATTGTAGTAACAGTATCACTGCAGCAATAGTAGCATTGTAGTAACAGTATCACTGCAGCAATAGTAGCATTGTAGTAGCAGTAGCACTGTAGTAACAGTATCACTGCAGCAATAGTAGCATTGTAGTAACAGTGGACAGATTGGCCAGAAGCGGCAGTGACATGGTACAACCAGATAGCGACTTAACCCACCAAGAGATGAAAACATTAATACAATCTAGTATCCAAGAAAGGTGGCTGGATACCCACACCAGATTTTCTCCCCAAGACTCACTTCATCACCTCTCTAGAGAGGGACAGTGTATTATATTCAGACTAAGGACTGAGCACAACAGATTTCGTCAACATATGTTCAAATTTTTCGGTGTAGGAAATACGGAGACGTATCCCTGCAGCGTGGCACCCGAAAATGCTGAGCATGTGCTACAACACTGTCAACTGTATGCTGACAACAGAGACGCAATCTGGCCTGTTCCAACCACAATGAAGACAAAACTGTATGGTACACAAGAGGATATGGATTGCACGATAGCTTTCATAAAGGCTACTGGCCTCCTGATATAAGTTTTCTGACAGAAGGATCGAAGAAGAAGAAGAAGAAGACTGCAGCAATAGTAGCACTCTAGTAACAGTAGCACTGTAGTAACAGTATCACTGTAGCAAAAATAGCATTGTAGCAGTAATAGCATATTACTCGACCACTGTGACTAGTGGCTCATTCTTAGATGTTTTATGCCAAGGTTTGATCTTATTCCACTTTTAAATGGAGAGTGAAAACAACTGATTTGTGAGTCAATTTGATTGAAAGTAACTTGTTAACATAAAAAGGGAATTATTCTGTATGGAAAAGAAATTCCAGTTGACAAATACACCTATCATCATCATCCTGTGGCATTTAATAACATTTACATGGAATAAATCAAAGTTCATGTTGGCCTATCATCCGTAGTTATTATGGACTCGAAGATAGCACAGTAGTGTTTGTTGCTGTCGGGCCAGTGTGATAACTTATGCAGGACACAAAGTATTAGCAACACATCCAGCAATTGGAAGACAAAGTGGCATATCAACAGAAAAGCCTAGACTAAACTTTGTAACTTCTTTAGATTCTCCAACCTCTAAGCAACAGCAGATGTCATATTAGCAGAAAACCACAAGTCTGTGACATCAGATTTAACAAACTACAGCTGTGTACATGTGTTTTTGTTTCTGTGTCTGGTTAGCTGTAAGGTGCGATGCAAAGTTTTTGTTTCTGTGTCAGGTTAGCTGTAAGGTGCGATGCAAAGTTTTTGTTTCTGTGTTTGGTTAGCTGTAAGGTGCGATGCAAAGTTTTTGTTTCTGTGTTTGGTTAGCTGTAAGGTGCGATGCAAAGTTTTTGTTTCTGTGTTTGGTTAGCTGTAAGGTGGGATGCAAAGTTTTTGTTTCTGTGTTTGGTTAGCTGTAAGGTGGGATGCAAAGTTTTTGTTTCTGTGTTTGGTTAGCTGTAAGGTGCGATGCAAAGTTTTTGTTTCTGTGTCTGGTTAGCTGTAAGGTGGGATGCAAAGTTTTTGTTTCTGTGTCTGGTTAGCTGTAAGGTGCGATGCAAAGTATTTGTTTCTGTGGTTAGCTGTGAGGTGCGATGCAAAGTTTTTGTTTCTGTTGTTAGCTGTAAGGTGCGATGCAAAGTTTTTGTTTCTGTTGTTAGCTGTAAGGTGCGATGCAAAGTTTTGTTTCTGTGTCTGGTTAGCTGTAAGGTGCGATGCAAAGTTTTGTTTCTGTGTCTGGTTAGCTGTAAGGTGCGATGCAAAGTATTTGTTTCTGTGGTTAGCTGTAAGGTGCGATGCAAAGTTTTTGTTTCTGTGTCTGGTTAGCTGTAAGGTGCGATGCAAAGTATTTGTTTCTGTGGTTAGCTGTAAGGTGCGATGCAAAGTTTTTGTTTCTGTGTCTGGTTAGCTGTAAGGTGCGATGCAAAGTATTTGTTTCTGTGGTTAGCTGTAAGGTGCGATGCAAAGTTTTTGTTTCTGTGTCTGGTTAGCTGTAAGGTGCGATGCAAAGTATTTGTTTCTGTGGTTAGCTGTAAGGTGCGATGCAAAATTTTTGTTTCTGTGTTTGTTTAGCTGTAAGGTGCGATGCAAAACGATTTCCCCTCTTCTGGTGGGCCGCGGGTGTAAAACAGGTTGAGGAACACTGCTCTATAGAACACTACAGAACTAATCCCACCATTTGTATTGCTCTTGTGGTTTCACTGTCGCCATCTGTAGCTTGGGCATTGTTAATGCTCTTTGTAATGCTTGGGTGCCAGGCTCGATCCCAGCTGCAGTCAATTTGGCAGCAGACTGCCTTGCAATGGTTTTTCAGCACTGGTATCAAATTAGGGGTGAACAGATATATGACAAGGCAGATGTGCTTAAGGCGCTTTGGGAACGAGCAAAGGAATCAGTAGAGAAACAAGATTATTATGGCCAGGAGAGAATGAGGCACCTGGGTGTAACCAGAGGGTCTGGCCAGCTAACTACAGGAAAGGCAAGATGCCAGATTGTGACCGGTTCCATTAGTATTGGAACTCTGCGCTGGCTGCTGAGGATAAGGACAAGGCACACATAGGAATGCCCTGAGAGCTGTGATGTCAATTCTTGACTCAACTCAACTCAAATCAACTGGTATCAAGAGCCAACCATCCTAAAAGCAATGGCAAACTACTGGACATAAGGTCGCCTAAAAAACCAAAACAGATAAAATGTTTGGGTTGGTCTGCAACGTCCTGTAAAGGATTCACAGCTAACTTGTGGTTTCACTAGGAAATTTTACAATCAGTAGTTTGCCATTGCTTCTTAATGATTGGCTCTAGATACCATGTTTAAACCAAGGTGGTTTGCTACCAGATCACCCGAAGCTGGATTGAACCCGGCACTCCAGAACTGAAAAGCTTACAAGCATGGCTAACAAGTATGACATAAATGGCAACTAATTAGGGGTTTGTTGAAGTCGGATGTACTGGACCAAAAAGTTTAGATACTGCAGCCTAGCTGTAAAGCACAAACACAATGTGCCAGATGCATTTCTGAGTGGGAAGAAAGTCCACCACCCTTAGAACATGAGGCCAGTGACTGAACCACAGTGTGCCTATCAAACAGGACCACAAACACTTTAGAACATTCTGCAGACCTGCCCACTCTACCAACAACTTCGAAAAGACACCTGGCCTCAAGAGCAAAGTGTGCAGAGCAAGCTATGGGGTACCATGAAGGACCTGCTGCTGACATGCAAGTTCATAGAGACAACCCACCTGATGGTCTGATCTGAGCATATGAAACCGAATGCAAAGAAGAAGAAAAAGAACCACTTTGTCGTGGAGATTCCTGTGTGTTAGTAACAGAAGTCATCTTCTGGATTTCTAGAAATACTAATTTACAAAGACCTTCTTTCTCTTTTCTGTTCACCATTAAAAGAGTAGCTAGCATGCTGTGTTGTGGTTTACAGCAAGGCTGTGATATCTGCACTCTTCGGCCCAATACATCCAATTTCAGTAAACCCCTAACAAGTGCCTTCTACAACATGCCTGTTAAGGGGGCTGTGGTTCTATTGTCCCCATCCCCCCCCCCCCCTTTCCAAAACAGGATCTGGGAACCCATACAGGAAAATACATAGAAGATATCCATTGCCAAGGCCCACCAAAGCAGACCTACCTTTTACCCAGCATGCATCCTTGCAAGACTTCCCTGGCTCGCCGAACACTATCTCCACTGACTGCCTTGGAGGCCAACGCACCTGGTTGCGTTGGAATGAGCAGAAGTTCTGGTTTTCAATAAAGACATTCATGCGCTGCAGCATTCCTTCCTCTGTGTATTCATAGGGCAGGAATGAGGAAAACTGTCAATGGAATCATAGAAAAAAAAAATGTTACTTATTAGTCGTTGTCCATATCTTCATCAGTCCAACCTATCTGTGCTCCATCCTACAATGCAGCGGCCATCTCAGTGTCACTATGCTCACCATATGTTTATTGGCACAACTTCTTTCTTTGCCCCCCTCCCCCCCCCCCCCCCTCAAAACCAGTTTCAGCAAGTCTGTCGTCATTCAATACACATTTCCAACAGGCAGTTGATCATCTCTTGATTCTTCTGTCTCAATGCCTTTGGAATGTTCTGCACTCATTATGTCTGACCTGTCCACACTTCTTCCTCCCCAAACTACAGCAGACATGGCCAGCCTGTCAGCTCTTTCATTTCTTCAGTTTCTTCAGGTGGGATGCTATACTCAAATTCTAGTCAGAGTTTGCCGACTCATATCTGATAAGCTTACAATCAAATGTGCTGGCATTCACATATGATCAGAATTATGAAACAAACAAATACTTTTTAATAAAACACTGTACATTTTAGAAATGTCTTTTCTTCCTCATACTATTGCTCTTTTATTTTAAGCATATCATATATTTTCCCTACATTTATTACATTAGTACCTTGTGATTTGAGACAATCTGACACCTTATAATTAGTGAATTATCACACCTTATAATTAGTGAATTATCACACTTTGTGATTGGAGAGAATCTGATACCTTAGAAATTATCATACTTGTGATTGGAGAGAATCTGATACTTTAGAAATATCATACCTTTTGACTGGAGAGAATCTGATACCTTAGAAATATCATACCTTTTGACTGGAGAGAATCTGATACCTTAGAAATTATCATACCTTGTTATTGGAGAGAATTCGATCAACAATGGCTGCCACTTCCTTTGTATTGTTTATGTTTATGGTGTAAACATATGGTTCTCCAATAAAAGTCTCGGCATACGGATGCTGGGAAACGATCTGGATACACAAGGAAAACATAGAATCAAGGTTGAATTGTTAGGCACTGTTCATTATTATACCTCCTTTCTTATTCTGCCCACTTCTCTTATCCTGCCTCCTTCTCTTACTTTTCATCTACCTGGCCCTCCTCTTCCTTCTCCTATATTTCTTGAATTGAACAAATATGAACAATGTTGAAACAGAGATAAATAAAAACAAAGCGAATATAAAATTGAAATTTTAAAAAGTTACAATTGAGCAAATTAAAACAAGTGAAACAAAGTTAAAATAGAAACGAAGTTATAAATGAGAAAAGTTAAAATTAAAATAACTGAGTCAAAATGGTGCCAAGATAAACTGAAACAAAGTTTAAATAACTAAGTTAAGAAATAGACCAAACAAATAGAAACTGAATTAAAAAAGAAAGAAAACAAAGTTAAAATAACTGAGTTAAATGTTGAATGTTGAATTAAGAATCCACATCACAGCACTCGGGACACCCCCATAAGCATTCTGTCCCCATCTTCAGCAGCAAGTGAAGAGTTAAAATTCCAATGGTACCAGTAACTGTCTGACTGTATATCTGTCTCGCCTTTCCCCTGAGTATCCCTTGTAACTCCTCGCAGTGCCATTCTCCGCAAACCGTAATGATCTGTCTGTTCCTCTGCACTGTTCACTCACTCCCAAAGGGCCCTAACAACATCCAGCCTGTAATATATAAATTCATCTACAAGTGGTGCAGAACCTGCCAGTCTATCTACCTGCTCATTTCCCAACACACCGGCATGACCTGAATAGAATAACTAAAGGATGCTAACTACCCGGGAACTCTGAAGTGATGCTCGCAACCCTGCACAAAGCATGCCTGTCTCCACCTTTCCCAGCATGCTCTGTGAGCCAGTTACAAACATGACATGTGTGTACAGCTGATTCTCAAGCCAGCGGACGGGTGCAGTGACTGCCTCCACCTCCATTCTCAAACTAGACGTTGTGATATAACTGAGTTAAAATAGACTCAAATTAACAACACTTTTAACTTTGTTTTATTTCACTTTGTTTTAATTTGTGTCTTTTGTAACTGAGTTAAAATAGGCACAAATTAAAACAAAGTTAAAATAAGGAAAGATTTAAAACTAAATTTTTTTTTTTTTTAAATCAGAAGAAAAGTCAGACAATAAAAAATATGAACAATGTGAAACACAGTACACACAGGAATAAAAATCATTAAGAAGTTGGAACTTGAAAAGTGCAAGAGGAATAGAATGCTGTATATGCATAATTCCCAAATTAGGAAATTTAGTTGCATATCCTTTTCTGGACTTTGCAGAATTATTTATTTTTTTTTTTTTTTCGTTTTTCGGGATGCTGACCATATCACCCATCTTGTGCAGATTATTGGTCTTTAAAAGATAGGTCTAGCTCTATATGCCCTATACGCCTAAATGCGTGGAAAAGGGTCCTTTACTTACTTTACTTTACTAAAATTAAAAAGCACAAAATCTTTTTTTTTTTAAATAACAACAAAAGAGATGAGATGTAGATGAGCTGCTAGAGTAACAAGAAAAGATAACATTAGAGGTGAAGAAATTCGTTTTTTTTTTAAATTAACTAGGCCCTGTAACCAGTCATTCAGTTTATTAGAGAACAACAGTTGAGATGTTTTGGCCATATGACCAGAATGCTCTGGTACCAGCTGCAGCTGCTACAGAGAGCTAGATGGAACAACAGAGTGAAGGGAAGACCATGCAAAATATATAGAACGACAGAATCAAGAACAGCCTTAAACAAATTGATTTTAACACATTCGAAAAAAAACATGCAGAAGACCCTCACATTGTTCCCCTATAAAAAAAAAAAAAGAAGAGAAGGAGATTCTGAAAAATGAATTTGGATCCTGTGCTACAGAGTGCATTATTTGTGCTGAGATTTTCCTTGCATGATATGGAGGAGGAGGAGACAGGAGCATTCATGGATGAGATACCAATATGATCTTTTATAAACCAGAAGAAAACTAATGAATTCACTATGATCATCACTATACAACAGCTCACTTCTCTCTGTGTTGGCTTCCCCTTGAAGAATTTGTTGTTCTTGCTACTGTGTGGAGGATCAAACTTTGGGTTCAGAAACACGGCTCCATTAGCGATGGCTTCCAAGGGTGCTGGACCCTCGTAGGGAAACCCCAACCCAACAAATATCTGAAACAATTCGAAAACCAGAGAGTTACCAGAGCCAGTAGGGGAAGAAAAGAACAGTGAGCCTGTAGCATATCATGACTACGAGAGAGGGGCTCACGAAGGTTAATGTCATACCCACTGCCTCATTCCTATAAGTGCTCCATCACCATCTTCAGCAGAGAGTGCAGAGGTTCCAGTCCTGATGGTATCAGCATTGGTCTCACTGTAAGTCTATTTTGCATTTTTCTGAAGTGTTGGGTGTTTGCCAGATGCCCTGGTCACTCCCCACTGACCAATTCTCTCCAGAACTTTATGATCTATTTGTGCCTCTCCATTTTTCACTTCCTTTTTAAAGGGCATTTCCCACATCTAGAACACCATTCAGCAATTTACCACCATGTAGAGCATTCACATAAGTGCTCCGACTGTATCTTTAGCAGCCAGTGCAAAGGACAAATTCTGATGGAATTGCAGTAGCAGTCTGACTGCATGTTTTGTGTTTCCCCTGAGTGGAGCATTGACCAGATTCTCTGGTCACTCACTACTACATCATTCTCTCCAGATCTTGAAGATCTTTCTGTGTTCCTCTGCACTGTTCACTTGCTTCCACCACAGGGCCCTGACCATATCTAGCATTTCATGCCTAAATATACCACCCAGTGGAGAAGTACAAGTAAATCTGCCTGCCTGTTCATTTCCCAACACACCAGCATAGCTTGGAAAAAATATCACTTGGAAAAATGCCACTTTGCACAGAGCATACCTGTTTCCATCTTTCTTAGCATATTTTGTGAGACTGTTACACTCACAATCTGCATGTGCAGCTGCTTCTTAAACCTTTGTATAGTACCCTCACCTTAGTTTTGTATAAATTTTCTCATCTAAGATTTATATACTTATTCTCACCTTAGCTATATGTATGTGTGTGTGTGTGTTTATACACACATACATATACACACCCATCCACCCCACACATGCATGCATGCATGCACACACACACACACACACATTTTTCTTACCTTAGCTTTCTGTAGCAGTTTATGGAGGTCGACGCCCGTTAAAATCCCATGGTTGATCACATAGTCAGGAACATGCTTGAGCTTCTGCTGGGGATCCTCATAAACTGTGCCATGGACTTCCAGCCTAGAGTGTATCACATCCAGGTACGCTTTCTTTCCCTGCCAGTTTTAATTCACGACAGACTTTTCAGGACAATTTATACAAACAAGCAAGTAAAGATAATTCATCCCAGCTTTACATTTAATCCATCAATATCAGATTAGTGACTGGAATGTAGAAGTACGTCACACCCTGAAGTGGTGCCTCCAGTACCAAGGCTCATACTGGTCAAAACCTATCTGCACTGTTGTCAAGACCTATCTACACCTCTATCAAGACCTATCTGCACTGTTGTCAAGACCTATCTACACCTCTATCAAGACCTATCTGCACTGTTGTCAAGACTTATCTACACCTCTATCAAGACCTATCTGCACTGTTGTCAAGACCTATCTACACCTCTATCAAGACCTATCTGCACTGTTGTCAAGACCTATCTACACCTCTATCAAGACCTATCTGCACTGTTGTCAAGACTTATCTACACCTCTATCAAGACCTATCTACACCTCTATCAAGACCTGTCTACACATCTATCAAGACCTGTCTATACCTCTATCAAGACATGACTACACCCCTATCAAGACATGACTACACCTCTATCAAGACATGACTACACCTCTATCAAGACTTATCTACACCCCTATCAAGACATGACTACACCTCTATCAAGACATGACTACACCTCTATCAAGACTTATCTACACCTCTATCAAGAACTATCTACACTTCTATCAAGACATGACTACACCTCTATCAAAACATGACTACACCTCTATCAAGACCTATCAATTGGAGCTTCTGAACTGGCATGTTAAAGAAAATTATTAGAAAACCGTGGAGCATCGAGGAGAACTGGCTCATAAACAGCATCCTGTCCTGAAAGCTGAGATATTTTGGTCATATGAAACATCATAGTGGTCTGGAGAGAACAATGATGGGGGGAACAGTGATGGGGGGAACAGTGATGGGGGAACAGTGATGGGGGGAACAGTGATGGGGGGAATAGTCTCAGGGAAATGAGGCAAAGGCAGACCTCTATGAATGTGAGACATTGATGCAGTTGCTGTGAAAGCACAGTGTTGAAGATTTGGCTAGAGAAAGACTTTCAGGTGTGCCGTGAAGAGAGCGACATTCTGCAAAGGACAGGATGATTGACACTGATGATCAGGAGCCTGGCTAGCACAGACAGGATCAACGTTTCCTTTAAAGTTAGGGCATCTACCTGAGAGGCAAGGAACAGTCAGAACACAAGAAGTACATATGGGGGCATCTGTAGAGAACTGGCCATTTGCTTCATGCTCTGAAGGTCGCAGCTTTATTTTCATAGATGGGTCATTTACTTTATGAGTGCAGTTTTTATGGGATTGTTGATGCAGCTATGAAGTTTGTGCTTTGTGTGGTGCTCTCAGTAGATGACTAGCTGTTATGCAGAGCGAGACTGGGATAATGAAGTGATTCCCTCAACTGTAACAAATAAACCATCAACCTGACCGTCCCACAACAGTGAGTGTCGTTGGGTCACCAACTGCTTGACTGGTCACAGCAACTGCTGTAGATCTTATTATTTGTCCATAACATTGCATTTTCTATCTTTTCACTGTAGTTACCATCACACAATAAACCAGATCTGAAAATGAGTTCCAATTCCAAATGGTACCAGTAACCCATGCTGATTACAAGTAGAGTTCATGCTGAATTAAGAATCGACATCGTCTCATCCTTTCTCTGAGTGTTGAGTATCGGCCAGATCCCCTGGTAACTCCTCACAGCGCCATTCTGCTTAGACCGTAATGATCTATCTGCGCCTCCGCACTGCTTACTTGCTCCCAAAGGGACCTCATAATATCTAACTTGTCATTCACAGTTCACAACTGGAGAACAAAGAACAGACAACTTCTCCAGCCCCTTAAAAGCATGTTGTAGCAGGTAACTAAGAATGGGTACTTCCTTCAAAGTCAGACTGCATCTGTCTGAGAGGCAAGAAAGCAACAGTCAACTTAAAATATTAATAAGCCACATCTGTAAAAATGGATGAGCATGCAAAACTCAAGTTCTGGATCAAGACCAAAGTCTAGGAGTGGATGAACAATCAGAACTTCCCACCTGAGTTTACAGCTTGTGTACATTTCAGGGGAAAAAAAGTACAATCACGGAGTACTTACCTCCCACATATAGTCATTTTTGCCATACACAACAGCAATGTTACTTTTGTTGTTTAATGTGTCAGAGTCGTTCAGCACCCTGTCCACCACAAACCCCATGAAAGAGTTGTCGGGAGAGTGGGCTGTAATCAGAAGAAACAAAATAGAGTTGTCGGGAGAGTGGGCTGTAATCAGAAGAAACAAAATAGAGTTGTCGGGAGAGTAGGCTGTAATCAGAAAGAAAACAAAATAGAGTTGCCGGGAGAGTGGGCTGCTGTAATCAGAAGAAACAAAATAGAGTTGTCAGGAGAGTGGGCTGTAATCAGAAGAAACAAAATAGAGTTGTCGGGAGAGTGGGCTGTAATCAAAAGAAACAAAATAGAGTTGTCAGGAGAGTGGGCTATAATCAGAAGAAACAAAATAGAGTTGTCAGGAGAGTGGGCTATAATCAGAAGAAACAAAATAGAGTTGTCCGGAGAGTGGGCTATAATCAAAAGAAACAAAATAGAGTTGTCAGGAGAGTGGGCTATAATCAGAAGAAACAAAATAGAGTTGTCGGGAGAGTGGGCTGCTGTAATCAGAAGAAACAAAATAGAGTTGTCGGGAGAGTGGGCTATAATCAGAAGAAACAAAATAGAGTTGTCCGGAGAGTGGGCTGTAATCAAAAGAAACAAAATAGAGTTGTCAGAAGAGTGGCCTATAATCAGAAGAAAAACAAAACACACAAAAAATTCAAGTAATTGAAAACGTTTTATAACAATGCGACCCCAATATGAAATTAATTGATGAGGATACAAACAACACTGCACCATTTTCTGCCTTCCATTTTTCATATTTGTGGAGGTGAGAATGTTGAGAAGAATGCTAACAATATCAAGAAATGATAGAAAACAAAGCAGTTCTCCTAAAGACAGATGAAAACCATCAACTGAAAAGATAAATTCAATGTAGACCAGTGGTCTCCAAGCTAGGCATGAGGAAGTTCCAAGGAAAGGTTGGGCAGGGAGTGTCAAGCAATTCAGAAAATCAATGCATTTGTACTTTTAATAATCTGTTATACTTACATTTTGTTTTAGTTTAATTATAAATACAACTAGCTGTTAAACAAAATAAAAGGACATTTTTGTTTTACTTAAGCCGTTTCTATAGCTACTGTTAAAATGTAATTAGAAGGATAACATGCGCCTTTAATTATAGATTAAGAACACATTCTGACCAAAATGTATCTCCATACTTTTACTTGCTACGGAATTTACTGTCCCCTTCTTTTTAATCACATTTTGTTATGTTGAAAAGAAGGTGTGGGGATCTTGTCATGTACTCAAGAGGGGCGCGAGGGTCTTGTCATATATACAAGGGGGGTGTAAGGGTCTTATCCTATATACAAAGGGGTGCTATCTGAAAAAAAAAAAAAGTTTAAGACCACTGATCTAGACAGTTTGTGTTTTTCAGACATGTCATGAGAATGATGGACTCAAGAACTTGGTAATGACTGGCAAGACTGAAGGAAAGAGAGCACTGACATGATCTGCGATTCTAGTAATCATGTGTGATGGCAAAACATAAGAGGATATGCTTATCGATATGGCACATAATGAAGATATTTCATGACATCATGTCAAGTTCATTATTACAGAGTTGATATGAACACATAATCAAGCACAAACATGGATCCTTTCTTGTAATTGAAATACACAAGTCACACTTCCTCCCCCTCCATCCTTCCACGCAACAATACACAAAATATACAAGCCATACATTCAATAAGCTAACTATTTTGAAGACCCACCCTGGCTGTGGTTGGGGGCCCTAATTATAACCCCTTGGGTTGAATGGGGTTTCTTGGACTGTCCCTAGATGATCCTCATCTGAATGGTGGCACTTTGTGCTACTGGGTGATTATGATTCCAGCATTTGTAATTAAGACTGAGATATTGCTGATGTCTATTATCTGTTAAATGATGTGTGAGTGTAATACTGTGTGTAAGGAGTGTTTGTTTGTTTTCTCCCCTTCTCTCTCTCTATGTCTCTCTACAAGAGCAGTTTGAAAAGTAATGCCTTCAAGGACATAACTTTGTTAATACACAAAATGTACATACAAAACAAACATTTTTCAAAAACTTTGGATGTCCTTGAAGGAGGGTGTCATCATTTGTCAATGTAGTCACCACCACATTCCACATACGCATGCCAGCATCAAATAAGTTGTCACAATCCGTATCAAATAAGTTGTCATACTCCGTATCAAATAAGTTTTCACACTCCGTATCAAATAAGTTGTCACACTCCGAATCAAATAAGTTGTCACACTCCGTATCAAATAAGTTGTCACACTCCGTATCAAATAAGTTGTCACACTCCGTATCAAATAAGTTGTCACACTCCGTATCAAATAAGTTGTCACACTCCGTATCAAATAAGTTGTCATACTCCGTATCAAATAAGTCGTCACACTCCGTATTAAATAAGTTGTCATACTCGGTATCAAATAAGTTGTCACACTCCGTATCAAATAAGTTGTCACACTCCGTATAAAATAAGTTGTCACACTCCGTATCAAATAAGTTGTCACACTCCGTATCAAATAAGTTGTCACACTCCGTATCAAATAAGTTGTCACACTCCGTATAAAATAAGTTGTCACACTCCCACCCAATCAAATAAGTTGTCACACTCCGTATCAAATAAGTTGTCACACTCCACATCAAATAAGTTGTCACACTCCGTATCAAATAAGTTGTCACACTCCGTATCAAATAAGTTGTCACACTCCGTATCAAATAAGTTGTCACACTCCATATCAAATAAGTTGTCACACTCCGTATAAAATAAGTTGTCACACTCCACATCAAATAAGTTGTCACACTCCACATCAAATAAGTTGTCACACTCCGTATCAAATAAGTTGTCACACTCCGTATCAAATAAGTTGTCACACTCCGTATCAAATAAGTTGTCACACTCCGTATCAAATAAGTTGTCACACTCCGTATCAAATAAGTTGTCACACTCCACATCAAATAAGTTGTCACACTCCGTATCAAATAAGTTGTCACACTCCGTATCAAACAAGTTGTCACACTCTGTATCAAATAAGTTGTCACACTTCGTATCAAATAAGTTGTCATACTCCCTATCAAATAAGTTGTCACACTCCATATCAAATAAGTTGTCACACTCCGTATCAAATAAGTTGTCACACTCCACATCAAATAAGTTGTCACACTCCGTATCAAATAAGTTGTCACACTCCGAATCAAATAAGTTGTCACACTCTGTATCAAATAAGTTGTCACACTCCGTATCAAATAAGTTGTCACACTTTGTATCAAATAAGTTGTCACACTCCACATCAAATAAGTTGTCACACTCCGTATCAAATATGTTGTCACACTCCGTATCAAATATGTTGTCACACTCTGTATCAAAAAAGTTGTCACACTCTGTATCAAATAAGTTGTCACACTCCGTGTCAAATAAGTTGTCACACTCCACATCAATATAAGTTGTCACACTCCGTATCAAATAAGTTGTCACACTCCGTATCAAATAAGTTGTCACACTCCACATCAAATAAGTTGTCACACTCCGTATCAAATAAGTTGTCACACTCCATATCAAATAAGTTGTCACACTCCGTATCAAATAAGTTGTCACACTCCGTATCAAATAAGTTGTCACACTCCGTATCAAATAAGTTGTCACACTCAGTAGAGAAAAAAGTTGGAGAATTTTTCATGAAGCTAGGAATGTACATCATCTGCCACATCTTTATCAGAAGTGTATTTGCTTCTTTTGAGATGTTCCTTGAGCTTTGGAAAGAGCAAAAAGTCACAAGGTGCCAAATTGGGATATACTGGGTACACTAAAATGTTGTCATAGTTGAGACGCTCCAATGCTTCCGTTGTTTGTCTTTGAAAAATTATGTGTCTGCAAAACAAACACGCAGCAATCTTGCTTCTAGTTTCTGCAAAGTTTCCACACAGCGATCAGAGTTGATAGCATTGCAATGCTTTAAAAATTATATGTGGATCACACCCTAGTAGTTCCAGAAAATGGCCATCAAAATCTGTCCTACCAACATGGCATTCTTGAACTTTTCTGAAGTAGGTGAGTTCTTATACCTGTATTCCACAGAATATCATTTGTTTTCAAGGTGATAATGATGTAAATGCAGTAACAATTTAGTAGATAAAGGAATCACCTTCCCGTTCATAACACGTATTTTTGATGCGTATTCCTAAAGCAAAGCCTACCCGTTCATAATGTGTGTTCCTGAAGCATCGAGTTCCCGTTCATAATGTGTGTTCCTGAAGCATTGAGTTCCCGTTCATAATGTGTGTTCCTGAAGCATCGAGTTCCCGTTCATAATGTGTGTTCCTGAAGCATCGTGATCCCATTCATAATGTGTGTTCCTGAAGCATCAAGTTCCCATTCATAATGTGTGTTCCTGAAGCATCAAGTTCCCATTCATATTGTGTGTTCCTGAAGCCATCGAGTTCCTGTTCATAATGTGTGTTCCTGAAGCATCGAGTTCCTGTTCATAATGTGTGTTCATGAAGCATCGAGTTCCAGTTCATAATGTGTGTTCCTGAAGCATCAAGTTCCCATTCATAATGTGTGTTCCTGAAGCATTGAGTTCCCATTCATAATGTGTGTTCCTGAAGCATTGAGTTCCAGTTCATAATGTGTGTTCCTGAAGCATCGAGTTCCAGTTCATAATGTGTGTTCCTGAAGCATCGAGTTCCCATTCATAATGTGTGTTCCTGAAGCATCAAGTTCCCATTCATAATGTGTGTTCCTGAAGCCTCAAGTTCCCGTTCATAATGTGTGTTCCTGAAGCATCGAGTTCATCCGCTGCGAGTCTGATTATGCAGATCCGACAAGGCTGGATTGCTGCCTGTTACAGTCCTTTCTCACCTCCTAACGGTACTGACATCCACACAGATGTCACCATATACCACTCTCATTCCTCGATGCATGTTGATGGGTTCACAACCTTTAATTGTCAAGAATTTAGTAACAGTTTGTTGCTTTAACCAAATTTCAATGTATGTCACCACTTCAGATAATGTTGTGCGCATGCACCACTTTCCACACACGTGACGATTCATGTCTTGAAAGTCACTTACTCATACAATATTGCCACATCTGTATTATTTGCCTTCTCGCACTATTAACAATGTTATGTCCTTGGAGCTATTGCTTTTCAAACAGCCCTAGTATTTCTGTACTAATTTTCTGCTTCTCTCTGTGCCTTTCTTTCTGTCTTTTACTATATTTCTATCATTATCTCTACCTCTGTTTTTCTGTCTCTTTCTCAGCCTGTACCTGTCTGTATCATTTGCTATAGTTTTTTCAGCATTTCTGTCTCTTTGTCTGTATTTCTTTTCCTCTTTGTGCATGTCTGTCTTTATATATCTATTCATACAAGATCGTCTATATATACAAAAATTTTTAATGAAAAGAATGTACAACAAATTCACAGCTCACAAAATAAAGTGTGTATTCTGTTTTTCTAGCTCTAAATAAGTCTATTTTGCTAACATACCTAAACTTGGCATATCCAGCTTTGAGTCGTTTCTTAAACTGAATGAGGCCCATGATATCCGTGTATATCAGGTGAACTGGCAGCTCTTTCCTGCTCTGGCAAGGAGTTTTTGCTGCAGGCACATGATTGAGAATTCTAGTGGAAGACAAGTAAAAACAATTAATTTAGGATTCTAAAGGACACAGACAAATCCAGTCATGACTAAGAAGTATAACAGAAGACAGGTCAAAACAATTATGACTAAGTTTTCTGGCAAGTTTCAGCCCAGCACTTCTGATTTAAGCAAACCTTTAATTAGTTATCTTTTGTGTCGTGTTTGTGTGTGTGTGTGTATATATATATCAGCAGTCACAACAAGACATGGCTCAACACACCACGCCTTCACAAGCAAATTTAGATCAACACAGCAAGAGGTTCAGCTATACACACAGAGAAGCCATGGAGAAATAGAATACTCACTCCACCAGTTGCTCCACCTCACTGGTGACTGTAATTTCATGTCCAAGTATGTATAAAGTGGAGATGAGGTCACTCCACTGGACAAGCTCCCCGAGTGGACCTCCTGGTAGAAATTGACACAAATGAATGCAACATACTCTAATATTTGGGACGTATAAAACATACTGTTGTATAATAATTTTTAAAAATGCCCCTTCTATATTATAGTAAAGAATGTCCTTGTTATTAAAGTACAAAAGTACAGACATTACAGCGTGAAAGCATGTTGCTATTAGAGTACAGAAGTAACTTGGTATCGAGAGTACAGAAGTAACTCAATTATTACAGTGTAAAAGTACCTTGCCATTAGAGTACAGAAGTACATTAATAGAATGCTAAAGTATCCTGGTATTAGAGTACAGAATTTGCCTTGATATTAGAGTAAAGAAGTACTCTGGTGTTGGAGTATAGAAGTGCCCTTTTAATAGAGCATAGAGATGTGGTTATATTAAAGTAGAAAAGTGCTTTGATAGAATAGTATAGAAGTACCTTGATATTAGAGTAGAGAAGTGCTTTGATAATGGAGTATAGAAGTACCTTGATATTAGTGTACACAATTAACTGGATATATGCATGCAAAAGTGCCTTAATACTACAGTCTGTAATTAGGCTACAGAAATAACTTGATATTAGAGTATAGAAATATTTTATATTAGAGTACAGAAGTAACTTGATATTACAGTACAAAAATATTTAATATTAGAGTATGGAAGTAACTTGACACCAGAGCATATTATTATTTGATATGAGTACAGAAGTAATTTTATTTTGGAGTAAAAAAGTAACTAGATATTAGAGCATTGAAATATTTGATATTATAGTACAGAATTAACTTGATATTATAGCACTGAAGTATTTGATATTACAGTACAGAAGTAACTAGTTTTTCCTTTTCTACTCTGGGCTGTGAGACACTTCATTCAGAGTAACAGAAAACAAAGTCTGAATATTATATATACTAAACAAACAGACATGTATTGATCGGCACTTGTTTATTCAACCTATGCTTCATTAATATAAATATATGTAACCTATGATACCCTTTCAATGGTTTAAGATGAATTCTGTTTGTATTCTATAGTTGTGGATTCAAGCTGTATGACAGACATGGCTAACGAAAATACCAATGTTTTTAGGGTGCCTAGTTGGTCATGTGTCTTAGCACACTTGTTTTTGCAGCAATAGGCTGTCACCATTTTGAAGTAACAAGTTTGACTCCTGGCACGGTAACCATAGCTTTGGATTTTTATGTTGTCCAGTGTGTCCTTCAATTTGCCTCTGCTTTCTATAAGGGTCAAACAATGCACACGTTTCTTTATTATATATAATGTATCTACAGCCCCAAGGATTCACCATCTGTTTAAAGACTGAACATAAACATTCCTGCATGCTAACTGATGCAGTTTTTCTTAAACATATTTTTTTCCTCTCTTGCTCTCCAGTATTTTCCATAACAGACTTTCGTGACATTCTCTGGGCACTTCATGAGATGGCAAAAGTGGAATTTGTTTTGGAAAGAGGGAAGCTGGAGAGGAAAAGAAAAGAGGCAGGAGATGTAGAAAGATGAGGTAAGAGAGTTTGGCGTCTTTTTTCTAACATCATATATAAAATATGATTGGCAGCATTTGCAGCAGAAGGCTGTGCATAGATACGATGGTCGATGTCTCATGGCATTTAGACTTTTCAAAACAAATGTCCAAGAAACATGCTGCAAACTTTCTGACCAAACAAGACCATAAATAGAGAATTGAGGAGGAAAACAAAATGTCTATCACCGGTAAATGTTATCAAAAGACGAAGATAGAAATGGCTTGGACACGTCTGCAGAATGCCTCATAACACTATAGCTAGGGTGGCTCTCTGGCAGACAACAGAGGAAAATAACAGACAGTTAGCTGAAAGGCAATTAAAGGAATATAAACCGATATGGGATATCCTGGGCGTAAAAGCAGCAGAGCATAGATCACCTGTGAATGCCTTATGTGTCATCAATTGAATGAAGAGGATAAAGACAGATTTACATTAGAAGAAAAGTCAAAACAACATTCTTCTGATTCTTGATCTTCTCCTTCTTAGCATTCACCAGCTGTAAACTCTGGCGGGAAGCTTTGGTTGTTTGTCTACCCTGGACTTAAGTCATGTTCCAGGACTTGAGTTTTGCATGCACGTCTGTCTTACAGATCTGACTGATTTGTGTGCAGACTGTTGGTTCCTCAACTGTCAGGCAGATGCACTCAAACTTTGAGGGTAAAACTCTTAATTAGCTACATTTTATGACATGCTTGTGGGGATGAGGGGATGGGGGAGGGGGCAGAAGGTCTATTCTGTGTTCACCAAAAACAGAACCCATGCCAGTATGAGGTATTCTAGGTATATATGAGTCCTATTTTACAAAGTCATCCCAGGTACAATAACAGAGAAGAACAGAAGCTAAAGTTTAAAAAAAAAAACAAAGAATGGAAGCCATAGTATAATAAAAACAAAGAAAAGAAGCTAAAGTACAATAAAAATCAAGAACAGAAGCCATAGTACCAACAACAACAAAAAACAGAACAGAAGCCACAGTAGTAAAATAAAGACAAGCAGAAGCTAAAGTAAAATTTAAAAAAAAAACATACAACAAAAGCCAGAGTACAATAAAAACAAAGAACAGAAGCTACAGTGCAATCAAACAAACAAGAAGTGAATGTAATGAGAGTGACCAGTGCAAACAAACCTTTAAACTGCATCTCTGCAAACTTCCAACCAGACTGTTTACTCAACAATCCAAGATGCACTAAAATCTTGCAAAAGTACAAATGAAATGGTGAGATGAACAGTTTAAATAAAAAAATAAATACAATAATTTAGAGGTATTCTTAAGAGAGAGAGTGGCGTCTGTGGCTTAGGCGTTGCGAGTCTGACTCGTAATTTCAGCGTACCGCGATCAAAACCCACTGCTGGCTGCGTGGAGTTTTATCATGATATGGGGGCGTCACAGCCTAAAACGGGTACCAGGATGGCTGTCCTTGGGAAGTAAAGACAGCCGGCGTAATGCTGACCATATTACCCTCCTAGTGCTGATTGGTCTGTAAAAATATGGGTGCGCTGCCCATTTGCCTGATGCGCCTACTGGTGTGAAATGGGATCTTTACTTTACTTTACTTGAGTGAGAGAGAGAGGGAGGGGAGCAAGAGAGAGAGAGAGAGAGAGAGAGAGAGAGTGTGTGAGAGAGAGAGAGAGAGAGAGAGAGAGAGAGCATGTGTAACCAGGAAAGGAGACAAACTGTGTTGGAGATTCAAATGCTGCCAACCTATACTGTGAAAATGACATCATTCTGATAAGCTAACCTTAACTGTGGGGAAACACTTGATCTAATCCGATTTTGAGCGCTTGCACGCACACACGCGCGCGTGCACACACACACACATACACAATTTTGTCATGTCCAATCAGAATCCCCAAAGGGAGAGTTTTTAGTTATAATTGCAATTAGGTTTTTTGCACCATTTAAAATGGCTTAATACTGCTCGTCACCAAGTATTACCTTAATACTGCTCATCACCAAGTATTACCTTAATACTGCTCGTCACCAAGTATTACCGAAAAGGACTCTTGCAGTGTTGATGCAATCAAAGAAGACGACACAAATACTGTCCCAATCGGTGATGAGGCCCTCTACTGGCCAGCCAATGGGGGACCTGGTCGCATATGTTTCATAACCATTTTGTGGTGCCTCAATATAAATGTTCTATTTGGCTACACATTTGAATGGGTTTTCCATGATTTGTAGCTGTTTTCTCATCTTTGAGATGTTAAACCTTCAGACTGCATTTCTGGAGGTGGGGGGGGGGGGGGGGGGTGCCATTGTTCACAGTTGTTTGGAGATTAAAACTCATACTAAGAAAATCTGTGGAGTGGTATGATCTAAGGATCTTGGGTCTAGTCTTCACATTTCCTAGCCTAATGGCAAAAAAGATAAACTGACCAACAACAAAAATGTCAACATTATAATACCTTTTGTTTTGGCCTATTATTGAGGTGATATTTAGCCACAAGACTAGATGCTGCATCCACCCAGCGGTGCCACATCCTACTAATCCGTAACCGGATCCAAGCGTACCCCTGGCGCTCATTGGGATCTACTAGAATGTTCAACAGGGGCTGTAACTCTAATGTGACAGATGCCTGAAACAAATAATATGAAAACTACACGTTTAAGAGATTTTATCTGAAAAAGTCAACTGAAAATTCAAAGTCCAAACTTCACTGCCCCAAGTTTACCACAAATGGCTTGCGCTTTCTGCACAATATAGCTAGCCAACTACCTGCCAAGAGCATCACACAAAGAATGAGCTCCATGCCTCCAGTGATTATCTACAAAGACCTCCTTAAAAACTGCACTTGTGAACTGAACCCCCAGTCTAAAAATAACATGACCTTCATAGCATAAATAAAGCTAACCAATACTAAACAGATCCTAAATAAGAGATTCTTCTTTTTCCTTCTTCTGCATTCACCCGTAAAAGGGTGACCTTCATAGCATAAATAAAGCTAACCAATACTAAACAGATCCTAAATAAGAGATTCTTCTTTTTCCTTCTTCTGCATTCACCCGTAAAAGGCTGGTTAGAATGCTATACTGTGGTTTACAACTAGGCTGTATAACCTGCTCCTCTCAACCCAACACATCCAATTTCAGTAAACTCCTAATTTGTTTGTTTTCAGAAGTTTGGATGTAACATGTTGTGAACAAGTTTGAGTCAAGAACTAACATCATAGCACAGAGATTCCCATACGTGCTCTGTCACCATCTTCAGTAGCTGGTGCAGAGCTCCAATGATAATAGTACCACCAGCAGTAGCAGTGCGATTGTATGTCCATCTTGCCTTTTCCATGAGTGTCGAGTGTCGAGAAGATACCCTGGTCATGCCCATCTACACCATTCTGTTTACTCCCAAATGGCCTGGATAACATCTAGCTTGTCATGCATCCAGTGAAAGTAGATTAAATGACATTTCAGATGATGATATACATATCAACAGTTTTAGAGCAACTGGAAGAAGAGACCTGAATAAGAAACAAGAGACATGTATTGTAGTCTATGTCAGTAAGTCACTTAGTGTTCACCGACGATTAGATTTAGAGACTAGCTATGTAGAATGCATAATTTTAGAAGTTAAGCTACAAAACCACAGACCCAGCATAGTTGGTTATCTCTGTTGCAAATCTAGCGCTGGTAACATGTGGTATGAAAACGTCACTGTCATGATGTATACAGTGTTCAACAATGTAGGTGAAATTATACTTCTTGGGGTCTTTAAAAAAAAAAAGTCATAAAATCCAACAAAACATGGGAAGATATAATTACCTCATATAATCTCCAACAACTAGTCAAACAAGCTACTAAAATAACAAAATTATTGTCAAATGTTATAGACAACATTTAGGTAACATGTCTTGATAACATCATAGAATGCAAGGTACCAACTACTGCAATAAGTGATTATTACCCCGTAACATGCATGTGGAATAAAATAGGAGCAAAATTTATCAAACAAAAACATTAAAGTATTAAATTTAGAAGCTATACAAATTGTAATTAAGATGCATTCCTACTTGACTTGCGCAATGTTTATCAACTCCCTGTTTCAGAGAACACTCTGGAATATTGGCATAAGACTTTCCTTTGTGTGTTTGATAAACACGTGCCAGTTAAGATGGTCCAAGTATAACATCAGACTAAATCCCCATGGATTACACAGGAAGTAGTTGAAATTATGATACAGAGATAGGTTAGCGAAAAATGGCATGGATTTAATTACATACCGGGGTCTGCAAAACAAAGTCCAGTATGCCATTCATAAGGAGAAGTTTTTAAAAAGGTTAATAGTAGATAAAATAAACAGCAAAGGTATTTGGACAGCAATTAATATTGAAAAACTTAAGGTACTCTAATGCGTTTGCTGATACAACATCTGATGATTTCAGTAATTTATTTCAAGCTGATACAGTACAGTTAAAAGTCACAATACCAAACTGTCCTAGTGATTTATCCCTGCTATCATCATTTGTGAGAATAAATGCTCTGAAGATATTCCTTCTGGAATACCTCATGTCAGTTGCTGAAGTATTTATACATCTCAGTAGTCTCAGAAACAACCATGCATCTGGTTCAGACAGAAACAGCATTAGGATCATTCGCAGTTATTTGCCAGTCGCTGACCTTTATTTACAATCAATATCTTGTGAAAGGCTACTTCTCATTAGCATCTGATTGCCAAAGAAAAAGGGGGAGGAGAAGAAGAAGAAATCAGGTTCCTTAGGCAGTGGTATTCCAGGTAACTATAGACCAATCTCTTTGTTATCATCATTATCGAAACAACTAGAAAAAAATTCATAATATAACATTCAACATTGACATCGCAATAATCCTATGGTGGATAATCAATCAAACAAAATACTCTTGCCTTACTGCCTTAACAAACATGATAGAAAACTTAGACTTTAGTGTGTTTTTAGACTTTAAGAAGCTTTTGACATGATAGACCATAATATTTTTATAAGAAAAAAAGAAACAATGAAATTTAACTCTGCTCTGGGCTATTAAAATTAATAACATCCTGTTGGTTAAATAGAAAACTAGTAAATTCAAACAATAAATCCCATAGCGGAACAAGGTCTTAAATACTAGGGTGCCTGGAGGCTCGATCTCGTCCCTCTGTTATTCGGAATTTACATAAACTATCTTCCCTTATGCCTGTCATCATCCTATCACTTATTCGCAGATGACTGTTCCATCTAAACAAATGCTCAAACTTCTTATGTACTAGAGTTGTCATTACAATAAGAATTAAATAATGTAGTCAAATGGAGCAGTACAGTAAACCATAGTAAAACATTAGTTTAAAAAAAAAAAACATACGCTAACAACGACCAGACAAAATCTTTATAGTTTAAATTCACTGACAGCACTTCAACTCTACACTGAGAGAACTCAAGTAGAAAGTGTAACTGAGCACAAAGCACTAGGGTTGCTAACTGATGCAAATTTAACCTTCAACTCTCATATACAAAGACTTGTGACACAAACAGTTAAAAAAGTTTACTAACTTGTAAAAACTAAAAAATCTCTTGATGAAAACACAAGAAAGGTATTCTATACTTCTCACATCCAGACATATTTAAACTATTGTTCTACTGTAATATGGGATGGCTGTTTCAGTTGTGTTATCAAGCAGCTTACGTCACAACAAAAGCAAGCCATTCGCTTAATAAGTAATAATTTTGGGACAGTCAGTTCCAAAACCAATAAATGTGTTATACTACTACCGTTTAGCAAATGTCTACTTTTCAAAAGGCTAAATTTATTCAAAAAAAATGTATCATAATAGGCTCCATGTTTTTTATGGCCACTGTTTAAATATAATGGAAGGCATAGCAAAAGCCTAAACATATTACATATCCCTAAACCTAAGATAGACCTATATAATTTCATTTTCGGGAACTCCACAGTGGGATGGTATCTACTGCATAACTACCTTACACAGATTGTCTAGTTCAGATAGTAGTGTCCGTATACCTGGTAATTTTCCAGACTGGAGTGCCTGAAGTACAACTTTTGCATCAGTCAGAAATACCATGGGTTGTGAAATATACCCGGTATTTAGTAGTTTCTCTGCTGCTATCTTGATGGCTTGGACTTTTGCATCGTAGTTGCGACAGTACTGTATCCCTGGTATTTTTAGGATGCTCAGTGTGCACTTCTGCACCTCTGTTTCTGATTGCATTTTGTGTTGATCCATCTGTGTAAGCACGAATCCAAAGATTCTGTGGGTATTCATCAACAAGTAGACTGAGGGTGGCTGTTTTGCGCTGCACACTGTTTTGTTCTTCCTTGTCAAATACCCCTTTCACTTCAGTCTTGATGTGTATTGGAAACTTATATTCCTCTCTCCAGGGGTCCGTTCTGGAGCAGCATTTAAGGATCTATCAGTTGCAGGCAGATCAGTGGTTTGTCTGCAGAGCCGTTAGGCCTGGTGGATGAAACTACTCTTTTGAGTCACCCCATTGCTAGATTTTGGAATCTTTTATTCACAGGGTGACTAGGCATGCTGTGAAACTTTTCTGCTTGTAAAAGCATCTTGGTGTCTCTGCGTTCACTCAGTGCTTGGGTCGTCCCCATTTTCTCCATGACAGCTATAGGTCTTGATTTCATACTGCCTGTGGTAACTCTGAGTGCTTGATTTTGCACTTTTTTAATTCTTGTAGTGTGGTTTTTTTATGTCAAACTCTATGCTGTTGATCCTTATTCTCAAGGTGTGGTCAAACTCTTTCTGGTAAACTTTCCTAAGTATTTTCCCATTAGCACCCCATGTGGCTCCACTAAGTCTTTTCAGGATGGCTATCCTCCTTCTTCCTTTTGTTGCATATTAATTTGTACACCATAGTACCAAGTCATCCGCATATACTGCAGCTTTAATTCCATGGGGTAGTTCAGAAACTAGGTCATTTATATATACTAGAAAGAGTCTTAGGGACAGGACACATCCCTGGGGAATGCCATGGCGCAGCAAAACTTTCTTACTCTTGAGTCCGTCTATCTGTACTCGGGCTCTTCTGTTATACAATTATGCTTTCACCCATTTGGACTTATTCCCATTCACTTTGTAGTTTCTCAGTTTCTTCATGAGACCTTCTTTCCAGACCTTGTCAAAGGCTTTCTTCAGATCTATCCATGCCGCTAGCATCAGCTTCTTTTCCTGGAAGAAATCCTAAATTTCTTGCAAAAGGTATATGTAGTATGCATTTGTTAAACTCTTTGACTACATTTTCTGCATCGTTATCTGTGTTCAGATTTTTAAGCAGAACATTTGTGTTGTGCTGATACAACTGCCAGTTTGCCCTCTTATAATTCAATTGTGGCAGAGTGCTGCTCTCTCTTACAGACTGGCTTGCTTCAGTTTAAAAGACTGGCTGGTGGTCACTGCCTCCTAGTCATTTCCCAACAGTTCTGGTAACATTCAGTTCCATGTTTGGTGAGTGAAAGGCCAGATCTGGTATCAAGGTGGTATGCCATGCACTTGAATAAAAGGTTGGTGGGTCGACTGGCTTATTAATGAGGATGAATCTATTCTCATCCTGCCAGTCCTCCAGTTTCCCTCCTCTCTGATCCATGTGATCATAGCTCCAACTTTGGGAGTAGCTATTAAAATCTCCACAAATGATAATTCTTTCATTTGCTAATACTGTATCGGGCGCCTGAGGGCAGTCGCTGGGACAATAATAGTTGATCAGATGTAAATCTTTATTTACTGTCTTGAGTTTAAGAGTCTGATACTTAGCACCTTCCATGTATGAGTCAATTTTTCACCAGGGTAAGAATTACACCTTTTCTTTTGTCTTTTTGGTCAGATCAGAACTACTGGTAGCCTCTGATCTGCTCTTCGTTCAAGGTGTTTTCTAGTTCTAATTTCTTAGTATTTACTCCGTGTTCAAGAGCATTATTTTTAGACTTGCTGTATTTTCAGCTCTTCTGATTTTACGAGTGATTTGAGGTTGACTTACAGTATCTGTAGCTGGACCCTTTCTACCATATGTAGGCTGTTAAGACGTCCCACGTGTACGTGAGTCAATCACATGGTGAGATCATACTTGTTTGCAAATATATATTCCTTATTGCTTTTGTGCGTGGCATTATGACTGCTGTGGTGTGCCTCCTGGCTGGTTGCCTCCAACTTCAGCAACATATTTTGCTAGGGTAGACTGTGGTCTTAGTCATGGACTCCTATATTTATAATGAGAGCGTGGCTCCTATGGCTACATTATCGATATTAGAACACAATAGTCACCGCGGTTGTTTGTCAGAATTAATTTCAGCATAACATTCCTTAACCTAAAAATTATTTGTTTCCATAAACAATAGAATATCCATCACAATGAAACTCATAATAAATTACCTTTAATCGAAAAAAAACCCAGATTTTGTGTAAATTTAATAATAATATTGTCTTGGTGCCGCCATTTCTAAACCAGAAGTCACCTTGATTGTTCTTTTCTGAGGTTTGTGAGCCAGGGAAACAGGATGGTGAAGAAGACAGACCTATGACAATGAGGACTGAATACACATAGGAAATAAAGTTTACACTAATCTGCAAGTACATGAATTGACAAAGTCACACTAAAGCCCAAAACTGATTATCCTCCCTTGGTAAGAATTGACCTTTGACAGAAACTACAGCTGTTACGACATAATATACATTGATTAACCTGTCCAGCTTTTGTTTGATAAGAGTATCAATATTTTAAATAAACACTGAGTGTACAATGTAAGCTGTATTCAATAAGATATTGATGCACTACAGCCGTCAGATTATATTACCCCTAAAAACCACTGGACTAGTTATTTGTGTATTGTTTCTGACACACTACAGAGTTTTACCAGACAGTATTTACCCAAAGCAAAATCTTTTCTCAGGACAACATAAACTTTCCCTCTGGTCATGCAATTTCTTCCTTAAGCTGAACAATCACTTCCAATGACCACACAATCATTTCCCATGGTGATACAATCTCCTTTCATTATCACACAATCTTTTCCCATGATCATTTTGTCTCCATGACCACACAATCTTTTTCCATGTTCAATGTCTCCATCACCACATAATCTCTTTTCATGATCAATCTGTGTCCACGACCACACAATCTTGTTTCCATGATCCATCGGTCTCCATGACCACACAATTTCTTTTCACCATCAATCTGTCTCCATGACCACATAATCTCTTTTGATGATAAATCAGTCTCCATGACCACATAATCTCTTTCTATGATCACTGTTTCCACAACCATACAATCTCTTCTCATGATCAATCTGTCTCCAGGACCATAAAATCTCTTTTCCTCACCACACAATCTCTTCCTATGACCATTAAAATCTCCTTCCTTCCCTTCCTCGCACAATGGCTTTCTTTGGCAACATAATCTAGTTACAAAACTACCCAATACAATCTCTTCTCAGTCACACAATCTCCTTTCACCACCACACAATCTAACCCCATAGCCACACAATCTCTTTCCATGACTATCCAATATCTATACAATATATTTCCATGATCCCACAATCTCTTTTTAGGAAAACACAAACTTGTCCCATGACCTCACAATCTCTTCCTTAGACCATCTCTTCCCATGACCAAACAATCTATTCATGCTATTTTATTTTTAAAGCTGAACAAGAGACGCTAAACACTTACATAAGTGACCCGTGTGTCCACCATTGTTCTATTCTCACTTCCTGACCAAACACGGCGTGGACAAAACTCCTCTACCTGTTAAATCACACACAAATCATAAATTTAACAGACAGAGGAGCAGCACTGGTACTTCACCACCGTCAAACATAAATAGAGTCAACCCATATTTATATTAAACGAATGTAGACCAATAAGAGAAAACAGCAGAGGAGATCAGATTTCTTAAGTCTTCTTCTTCTTCAACTAGTTATCTCTTTCAAGTGCTGGGGAAGAAGGGGATGGGCAAGTGCTGGGGAAGAAGGGGATGGGCAAGTGCTGGGGAAGAAGGGGATGGGCAAGTGCTGGGGAAGAAGGGGATGGGCAAGTGCTGGGGAAGAAGGGGATGGGATCTAAGGATCATTTGTGTGCTATACCTAATGTGTTGTATAAGTCAGTCTTCATTTCTCAAAGGTAGTTCTTGATGCCATCTTTCCATCTTCGGAGTATTTTCTGAGTCAAATGCTGCATTTGTATGCCTCTTGCATGCCCAGGTGTGTAGATCCAGATGATAGAGGTTAACCATGACTTCTGAATGCTTTCTACCCATTCAAAGTGTAGACTAAGATGATTGCAAGAAGGAACATCTTTAACAGAACTAATAGAAAACACCAGTGACCGAGATCTATGAAGAGACCTGAACATCTAAGCCGTCTAGTGATGTGCATGAAGTTGATGATTATGAAGAAGATGACTATGATGGTGGTGGTGTGATGATGATGACAATGACGGTGGTGGTGGTGATGATGATGATGATGATGAAGATGATGATGATGATGATGATGATGATGATGATGATGATGATGATGAAGAAGACAATGACGATGGTGGTGGTGGTGATGATGATGGTGGTGATGAAGACGAACATTGAGAGACATCATAGCAGATATAGATAATTTATTTCAAGCGAACGAAAGAAGAAGAAGAAGAATTCAGAATAGAGTTAAACAATATATAGAGTTAACATATTACATCTGTTTTTAACAGAAATAGAGTTGAACACCTGTCCTTACCTCGCTGAGATACATAATGATAGAGCAGTCGGAGCCATCAACCCCATAACCTGCATAGCAAGGGTCTGATTTCCACATTTTGCGCATCCACTGAAAGATGGAGGTTTAGAACATTCATCATTAAACTATTACATACAACATCCACTGAAAGATGGAGGTTTAGAACATTCATCAGTAAACTATTACATACAACATCCACTGAAAGATGGAGGTTTAGAACATTCATCATTAAACTATTACATACAACATCCACTGAAAGATGGAGGTTTAGAACATTCATCAGTAAACTATTACATACAACATCCACTGAAAGATGGAGGTTTAGAACATTCATCAGTAAACTATTACATACAACATCCACTGAAAGATGGAGGTTTAGAACATTCATCAGTAAACTATTACATACAACATCCACTGAAAGATGGAGGTTTAGAACATTCATCAGTAAACTATTTTATACAATATTCACTGAAAGACAGAGGTTTAGAACTTTCATCAGTAAACAATTACATCCAACATCCACTGAAAGATGGAGGTTTAGAGCAATCATCAGTAAACTATTACATACAACATCTACTGAAAGATCGAGGTTTATAACATTCATCAGTAAACTATCAACACACAACATCTTCTGAAAGATGGAAGTTTATAACAATCATCAGTAAACTATTACATACAACATCTACTGAAAGATGGAGGCTTATAACATTCATCAGTAAACTATTAGATACAACATCTTCTGAAAGATGGAGGTTTATAACAATCATCAGTAAACTATTAGATACAACATCTTCTGAAAGATGGAGGTTTATAACAATCATCAGTAAACTATTAGATACAACATCTTCTGAAAGATGGAGGTTTATAACATTCATCAGTAAACTATTACATACAACATCTACTGAAAGATGGAGGTTTATAACATTCATCAGTAAACTATTACATATAACATCTACTGAAAGATGGAGGTTTATAACAATCATCAGTAAACTATTAAATACAACATCCACTGAAAGACAGAAGAACACTTATTAACAAAAACTATTACATACAACACTCAGTGAAAGATTTAACATTCATCAATAAATTATCACACACATTTACAGAAATAGAGCTGAAAGATAAAAATTATGCAGCAAAATCAATAATAAGTAGCTCTGGGAAAGAACTATAATACAAGTACCAGAGAATCAAGAAATGATGAAAACAGTGGCACTTGATAGGACACACTGAAAAAACCTGATAATCAATGGAGTCTCTGCAATCAAAACATTTAAACACAAGAGCATGGCACCCACCTCAATCTTCTGTGGACACTCAGGGAACTGTGTCTTGTCTTCGTCTGTGAGCTCACACTTTTCTGACTTGCCTTGCAACAGATCTGAAATTGGTCCATGTTGTATATATACCGATGCAGTTTATGAGATGTTATATTATCACAGTTGACATCACTGGTTATTGAGCATTCCCATGTGTGTCCACTCCAGCTACTCTTAGGTAGCTCTACTGCTCGTTCCCATGAGAAGGTGATTATAATGACTCCTATCTTGACCTCAAAGACAACACAGATACGTTTCACCAAGCTTTGCACCAAAACCAGATTGGTAGATTAAGTTTCATCATTTTCCTCCAGCCTAGTCCAGTTGTACATTCATTGATAAACTCAATCCTTCATTCATTCATTGATAAACTAAATCATTCATTCATTCATTCATTCATTCATTCACTTATTCATTCATTTATTTATCCATCCATTCATTCACTTATTCATACATTCATTTATCCATCCATTCATTCATTCCTTTATTCACTTCATTCATTCATTCATTCATTCATTTATTCATTCATTCATTCATTCATTCATTCATATATTCATTCATTCATTCATTCATTCATTCATTCATTCATTCATTCATTCATTCATTCATTCATTCATTCATTCATTCATTCATTCATATATTCATTCCTTCATTCATTCATTCATTCATTCATTCATTCATTCATTCATTCATTCATTCATTCATTCATTCATTCATTCATTCATTGTCCATTTTATGTCACATAGGGCTCGCATTCTATTCCTCCATTCCATTGCATCCTGTGCATTTCAGTTCAATATCAGGGTGGAATTCAGTCCAGCAGTTTGGCTTCATGCTTATCCTCACATGTGTAGATAGATGCACTACCTGTTAGCTGGTTGATTCGTTGATGACTTTTCATTCTGGCATGCCTAGGTGCACAGATTCAGGTGAATGTGGTTTGTGTGATAAAGAAATGTTCACTATAAAATAACAGTGAGTAAGAATCTTGAAAACAGACAGAAACTTAGAGATCATGCTCAGAGGTTTTGAGGGAAGACTTCTCAGAAGCCTGTTGGGGTTCACGAGTGAAGATAAAATCAGCAATTCTAGATTACGACAAATGACAGACATGGAAAATGAAAATTTAGAAATGAAAAAAAAAAACCAAGGTGGAGGTGGATTGGACACGTCCTCAGAATGAAGAAAGAGAGACGGTCGAGATGGGCAATGCTATGGACACCACAAGGACAGTGAGAAAGAGGCAGGCTCATTCACCTGGCGGAGAAACTTTGAGGCTGAACTCAAGGCTATGAGAAGGACACAACTTGAGATAAGAGGGGATGGCTCAGGAATTAAGTGGTAAGTTTGTCTCTGCCTTATGTGCCTCCGAGCATGATGAGGACTGACTGATTTGAACCAACTTTCACATCCTGAGATATATCGGGCATATAATATGTGCAGACTTACTGATACTCACAATTTGACGAAGTCCATATTAAATTAGTTGCCTTTATTTTCCCTAACATTACATTGCACCAGTTGTGTACCAAATGTTTGATAAAGATAATCATTTGTTCATTCAGAAACTCCCCACTTGTTCCTTCAAGAACTCACCACTTGTTCCTCCAAGAACTCACCCCTTGTTCCTCCATGAACTCAACAAGTGTTCCTCCATGAACTCACCACATGTTCCTCCATTAACTCACCACTTGTTCCTCCATGAACTCACCACTTGTTCCTCTATGAACTCATCACATATTTCTCTATGAACTCACATGTTCCTCCATGAACTCACCATATATTCTTCCATGAACTCAAAACTTGTTCCTTCATGAACTCCACACTTGTTACTTAATAAACTGACCACATGTTCCTTCATGAACTCCACACTTGTTCCTTCATAACCTCGCCACTTGTTCCTTCATGAACTCACCACTTGTTTCTTCATGAACTCACCACTTGTTTCTTCATGAACTCGCCACTTGTTCCTTAATAAACTCACCACTTGCTCCTTCATGAACTCACCACTTGTTTCTTCATAAACTCACCACTTGCTCCTTCATAAACTCACCATGTGTTCCTCCATGAACTCATCACTTGTTCCTTCAAGAACTCACCAATTGTTCCTTTATTAACTCACTGCATGTTCCTCCATAAACTCACCACATCTTCCTACTTGAACACACCATTTGTTCCTTATTGAACCCAACATTTGTTCATGAAATCAAAACTTGTTCCTTGTTCCACTCAACTCATAAATGGTGAGTTCATGAGGAAACGAGTGGTAAGTTCATAAAAATGCATTCTTACACGTGCTCTGACCCCTCCCTCAGTAGCCAATAAAAAGTTCCCACACTGCTGGTGCAAACTGCTACATGATTAAACGTCCGTCTGTCCTCTGAGCACTGAAAATCATCCATTCCCTGTTGAATCAGTACCTCTGGATATGAATTAATCAATTTATGAATACTGTGTCTGTATCCTTGCATGTCCACTTGATCAATGTGAATTCATCACTGCCACATTAACATAAAATACCTCACAGACTCACTGCCCAGAGCAGCGGCAGCATCCAGTGTATCAGCCTGCTCAAACCCCACACACCCAAACGGCCCAGACAGAAAATCCATAAAACTACCTAGAAACTGTGATAATGTAGTTGATAGAGCACTGTGTTAGATCAGCTGTTCTAAAGTTGTGTGGGGTTGCCACAACATGAGGAAAGTATTAAAGGGTCATGGCATTAGGACTTCTTTCTTTTTTTTTCTTCTGTGTTCATCTGGAGATATAATTGTATTTTGCCCGTTAACATCATGGCTGCAATATTTGTGCCTTTGGCCGATACATCTGACTTCTGTAGGCATGTGTTGACCGGGTTAGCCTTTCCAGAGCTAACTTTCTAGAAGTGTCTGGTAAATTTCTAAATATATCAGCAACATTTCTAGACATAGCTACGTTTCTACTCATCATCATCATCATGTAGCAGGCACTTTGCAGAACATCACTCTCATCACGGTATGCCTGAAAGAAACTCAGTCTCTTGTTAGCTCTCCCACCTCATATACTTTTATATTCAAGGAGTCACTTATATCCTGTGCCCATCTTCGTGTTGGTTGGCCCCTGCCCCTCCTTCCTAGTACCGTGCCTTCTGCTATTACTTTTTCCAATCTGCCGTAGCGCTTAATATGACCTAAATATTTCAGCTTCTGAGACAAGATGCTGTTTATTAGCTAATTTTCCTTGATGTTCAGATCTTTTAAAATGTCAGCATTTTTATTTCTACACATACCACAAAAAAAAAGAAAAGGGCAGATACCTTCAGCAGAGAGTATCCTTCCTTTCTTGCCCTCTAGTCCCTGCCGTGCTGCAGTATCCTGATGGACAGAAGCGGCCAAGGCTGAGAACGAGGACAAAGATGAGTTGTCACTGAAGAGAGATCCATTGGTGACATTGTTGACAAATATCTCCAGCCGATTGATTCGTGCCAGCATGGATTCTAGTAGTACTGCTATTGTTTTCTTCAGATCTGAAATGTGACAGTTTGTCAATATCTAAATGTTAAAAGGTTAAAGTCAAAAGGATAGACCTCAGTGCACCAGGTTTTATCCTATGTGGCTCAGTAATTTCCCACAGAATGGTGAGCGGCCTTCACAAACTTGACATTGCAGCTGATGTCTGGCAAGTTCTACTCATTCCTGACAGATTATTACTGTTCTTGTTAGATTTTTTTTTTTTTTTCAAATTCCTGGCTGACACTACATAGTTTATCATATCCTAACCATTTCTGGCAGATGTTGTTATGATGTAATCAGATTTTTAAGATCCTTGTCAGCAGGTAAAAAGTAAAGTAAATGGATTTTTATCATAGTATATTATCATAGAATCAATTATCTACCTGGTGGAAGAATTATGTGTCTCCCTTTAACTAAGATCATTCATCTCACTTCTACAAGACTCAATTATTTCCACTGGAGAAAATTAAATTTTTACCTTAATGAGAAATGATTTATCTCACTTGAAATCATTAGCTCCTCTTTGAGAAGAATGATTTATCTCCCTAACCTAAATCAGTAAATCTACAGAGATGTGGGTTCATCTGGGTAAAGATTCGACATCACCACATTCAGGACAGTATTCAGGACAAGTCTCCATTAACTTCATCTCCCGGTTATAGAAAAGTTAGTCTCCACACAAAAAAGGATGTCACGTTTCATTGACAACTTTGTTGGACTGGTCTACTTTCCAAGGGGGGTTATGGGTGTGCCGCTCTGTTGTTTGTTTTCTGGCTTGTCTTGCATTTACATTTTTCTTCCAAGAAAGAGAAATGCCTGTGACATAGGTTGTAGTTCCCTCTAGGGGGTTTGTGTCTTAGACCCAGTCTGTCCCTGTTTTTTAGAGTGTTAGAAGTGCTCGCGTGCTGAAGTATACAACATACGATATCAACAGCATTGCGGAACACACCTGTGACCTTGTGTGAAGGTCACATGTCTCAAGGTCGATCAATCAGAAGTGAGCTAGGCTGAAGGTCGACCAATCAGAAGTGAGGTAGTGTGTAACACTATGTCAATGGGGGGACTAACTTTACTATTACCCATCTCCTTCCTCAACAGACAGCGAAGAATTTCCATAATGATGGCACCTATTGTCATCTGGTTAACTACTTGTCTTGCCTTCCCTCTGAGTCTCGAGTGGCACCCAGAGCCACTCCATGCTGCATCATTCTCTTCAGATGTGGGTTTTCAATATCTTACATTTGAGCTGTCACCTTGTCCCACAGGTAAGACATCCCCTCTGCCTTGTGCAGTTGCAGCATACCCCCAAATGGGGCCTGTCCAGCTAGCCTGTCTGCTCATTCCCAAACATACTTGAATGGCCTAAACACACCTGAATAGCCCAAACATACCTGAATGGCCCATACCCCTGAATGGCCCAAACACACCTGAATGGCCCCAACATATCTGAATGGCCCAAACACACCTGAATGGCCCCACAACCTGACCCACCACACCTGAAGTCCCCTATAGAGGAATCATTTGTCTCCCTTACCAAAAGCTGTAAACCTGCCAGCGTAAGGTCCGTCAACAATATCACCATTCTCCTTGGCCAGGGCTTTGATGTACTCTTCACTCAGCTGTATAATTTCTGCCTGAAAGGACAAGATCCAAAAACCAAAAAAATGTTCAACACATTTTAGCTCGAACAAGGCAATTAATGTTCTCTACTATGTTAAGCTGTGACCTTTCTGAAAGGGTTGGCTAGTCATCTGTATCTGCACTCAGAACTAGTTCCTAAATAAAATATTACTACTTACTTACGTCCTTTTCAGGTCGTATTATTTTCTTATTTGAAGCCCCACTTTGGCTTTTGCAAGGGGCCGCAATATAGGCAGGCCATCAATATGGCCAATTGTCTGAATGCGGTTTCTGGGACCTCTCCACGGTGATCCTCATCCGCATGGTGGCACTTTGTGTTATCGGGTGTTTAACGCTTGTGTAATGTCCTAGTGGGGTAGAAAGTCAGTCAGTCAGTCAACTAGTTCCTAATCAATATATTTTCATCCCTTTGTCCGATGCAATTTTTCGTTATTTGAAGCCCTGTTCTGGCTCTTGCCAGGGGCCACAATATAGCCCGGCCAAAAATATGGCCTAATGGCTGAACGTGGTTTCTAGGACCTCTCCACGGTGATCCTCATCCACATGGTGGCACATTGTGTCATCGGGTGTTTATCGCTTGTGTGATGTCCTGGTGGGACAGAAAGTCAGTCAGTTCGGCCATGTTCGTTCTGTACTCTGGCCAAATTGGCCTCAGCTAACCCTAGTATATAGATAATATATATAGGCATGCAGACAGTTAGACAGATAGGCAGACAGATGGACAGGCAGGCAGGTATACAGGAACAGGTAGT
>CAJHNH020000668.1:412082-588646 GCA_905116865.2 Candidula unifasciata
TACTACTACTACTGCTGCTGCTGCTACTGTTGCTGCTACTGCTGATGCTGCTGCTACTACTACTACTACTACTACTACTACTACTACTACTGCTGCTGCTGCTGCTGTTGCTACTGCTGCTCCTACTACTACAGAGACCTGATCTAAGAATGGTGACAGTATAAAAATACCGACCCTGACCGTTCATGTGTATCGACACGGTACAGTACGGTGTCAACGTTAAACATACAACGTGAAAACAACTGACTCAAAAAAATCTTTAGTTTTGTGATAACTTAAAGAGGGAGACCAGGCGTAAAATAAACAGTGAACTCTTCAGCGTCTCTCAAAGAATGTCCACGATTTAGCACATTTTTAACCAACGCTCGTAAGATTAGCAATATTCTTGTACATCGCATTTTATTTATCGACACGGGAGCCTATATATCTTCCCCAACATAAAACTATTGGAACAGGAACAGAACTATTTGAAAGCAACATTAATTTATAACGAATAATTTCCCGTTGAACCCTCAAGTTTATTACCTGGAAAACCGCTGATTAAAGCCAGGTGTGAAATTACGTCTTTTAACTGGCACACGGCCTAGTCAGTACTGCGGAACCTTTCAGTCCGTGGTTTTTATCCGCTGATAAAGACTCGTCGAAACGTCGTTCTATTTTTATTGACTTTTCCTTTCCCTTCATCGATCTTTCTAGTTATAATTTTGCATTTACTTACTTCTTGACCGGTAACAGCTCGACTGTAGCCCCTCCTATTTATACAGGTAAGCAACAAACAAGACCCAGCAAACAGAAACAAACATAATGCATATACCTGCTACATTATGGACAGTACAGCTAACCGACATACAGGCAACTGTTGCGGTTAACCAGACTGCATATCAATTTCGCGTTAGAAAGAAAGCAACCAAGATAACAACGATCATAAATCAGCAAGACATTGCGCGCTAACAGTGTATCAATCTTACAACTGACTAGTCCCCAACACACAGCCGAGCACCATAGCGCCCCGGATCAATACCTCACGTGAAAGATTAATTTAGCAAACATCTGAGCTTAGATCGCCTCATGTAATAACAGACAGGAGCAACACCAACTGATTCCACATGAAGACAAGACGGTTGGTTTCTTTACATCTTCCTTGTCAGAAAAAGGCATGAAGATCCATCATCATCATATCCTGGCGTGCCGTTATACGTCACATCAGTCTATTCTTTCATTCTGTTATATATTGTGCAATCCCTGCTGCTGCTGCTGTGTTTTCCGATAGTCTTCGGCGACCCCTGTGAAAGGTTCGTTCGACCCACAAAAGGGTCGCGACCTACAGGTTGAGAACCGCTGATGTCGATTATAAAGAATGCTTAGAGCATATTTGGTAACATCAGCTAACCCATTGAACATCCTGAGAGCATGCAACTTTCCAACGTATGGTACAACCTATGGGTACAACCTATGGGTACAACCTATGGGTACAACCTATGGATACAACCTATGGGTACAACCTATGGGTACAACCTATGGATACAACCTATGGGTACAACCTATGGGTACAACCTATGGATACAACCTATGGATACAACTTATGGGTACAACCTATGGATACAACCTATGGGTACAACCTATGGATACAACCTATGGGTACAACCTATGGGTACAACCTATGGGTGCAACCTATTGGAGCGAGTCGTGGGCTATTTAGTAATCACTAAAGAGTAAAAATAAATAAGTTTTACCCCACCAGGACATCACACAGAGCGATTAACACACCAGGTGACACAAAGTGCCACCATGCGGATGAGGATCACCAGTTGAGAGGTCCGTGAAACCTCGTTGAAACGTTAGGTTATTTTAGGGCTCAGGACTACCGCCAGGGTGCGGCTACAAATTGCATCCCACAAGGGGGCGCAAGTTACATCATTAAAGATATAAATCAGGGCTTTTGAACTACACGGTTACATGAAGACTCTTACAGTAGCGTGGAACACAAAGTGGAGAATGTTGTCATTCTTCACGATCTGAATATCGGGGACAGGTGGGGATCGAATAATTTGGGTAAAGGGTTCCTGGAAGAAGAGGCAGGGGACGTAGGTCACGATGGTGGGCACGGGATAGCAAAGACACCCTGGAAATGAAAGTTCACGAGGCGGGAAAGCTGACCGGAGACTGACTGGCTTTCCAGCAAGTCGTGATCAGAGAGACGTTCTGCAAAAGGCATACTACAGGATGATGATGATCTTCTTCCTCGGCTGTTAACACCGGTAGTCAATATTGGCTGTTCGTCCTCTTCTAGACTTTTGTCTTATTCCTGAACTTGAAATGTGCGTGCATGTCTGTTTCCCAGATCGTGCTTATTTATGTGCAGGCTGTTGGTTCCTTATCTCGCAGGCACTCCGACTTTGAAGGAAACGCCCCTAATTAGTCAACTTGTACGACATGCTTGTTAGGGGGCAGCGGGTGTACCCCTGCCCCTGCTCCTGGCTATTTGGGGCTCCGGGGTTCACGCACACGGGGATGATGATGATGATGATGATGATGATGATGATGACGATGAACAATAACATGTTTGTGAGTCTGTAACTACCGTGGTAACATATTAGAACAATGTAACGTGTGTGCTGTACAGTTTACCAACATAAATTTACAGCCGAGCTTTGGTTCACCTTAATGTGTTAATTGTGCACCTGGCGAGATACACGGCGATAAACGTCAGGCAATAAATAGTCAAATGTGTTGTTTATGACAGGGCTATTCAACAAGCGGTCCGCGGGCTAAATCTGGTCCGCAGAGGTCTAGTAAGTGGCCCCAGGATCATTGCCAGTTTATTGTAGTTATGATCTTTCTATGGTCTGGTTTGGTTTACACAAGGAATCAACATCATGGCACAAGAGCAGTAACCCATTAGTGCTCCGTTCTACTTTAAATTCAAACCTGAGTCCAAAGATTCTTAGCGCAGCGCACGAACTCCGTAGCATCGGCGAGAATCCTAAAATTCTTTGGGTAAATTTTTAAGTCCAAACTTTGCCAGGACAGCGCCGTCAGGCTTCTCTTTTTGAATCCAACTGCCAAGAGATTTTTTTTTTTTTTTTTGGATACGTGAGCAGCGATACACACAGGCGTCTGATCTTACTACACAGAGGTTAGTTGCGTATCCTTTACAGGACGTTACGGAACCAATCCCCGCAGCCCCTGGCTGTTGTGTGGTTTCTCTAGGCAAATTTACATCCAGTAGTTTGTCATTGCTTCCTGGACGGTCGGCCCCCTGATACCACTGTCGAAACCAACGCAAGGCGCATGGCCCGCAGCTGGGATCGAACCCGGCACCCCGGCATTAGGAAGCGTTCGCATCGACTTAGCCACAGAACCGACTTACTACACAGAGACGAGGGGAAATTACCAGAAGCCCACGTGAAAAAATCCCAGCCTTCACCTGGGGCTTGAACCTGGAACCTCCAGCACTCGAGGCGGCCGCCATGCCTCGAGACACTTGGTCCTTTTCTAGGGTGGGGTTTAAGCCTCTGGCTAGTGACGATACCATTTTCAAAGTTGTAGCCCTTGAGTAAACTGCATTAAACAGCCGCGGTTTGTGGTGATATATTAAACACTTACCAAGACAAAGCTAACAGAACAATCACTTGAGCGGGAAACAAATGGTCGGAAGGGGACGAAAACGTTTAAAAGACATCCTAAGACGAGTGTTGATGGGGAAGGCCAAAGATACTGCATGGGTTCTGTCCATGATATTGAAACAATTGCACAAAATAGAACGAAATGGAAGACTAAACTGTGACCCCTGTGTGCTATATATATAATGGCACAACATGATGATGATGATGTTCGTACACTCATTACTAAACGTTACAACCGAAAACATTGTTCGGAATTCTTTACTGTCTGGCAAGCCGTCTCGTACTTATTTATTTCGTTCCTAATTTCTCTATAAGTGCGGACCACTATTCATCTTTATTTTTTTCTATAACTCACATTCTGCATTGCTTTCATTCACACACTGTGTCGGTTGTCCCCCTTCCACTAAGTCTTCTTCGTCATGTCTCCATTCCCGGACCCTTTCAGGGTCAGGTTTTGATGAGGCATCGGGTGTGCGCGTCTTGCTGTGCACTACACAGGTGCTTGTATTTACGGTCACAGAAATGCCATCTATCCATTGGTTGAGTGGGAACTTCTGGGTCTGCTCCCTTTGTGTCTAAGTGACATGGCTCTCTGTGGTGCACTAACTCCTTGTAGTCCTGGCACATGCCTGAACCATTGGATATGTTGCCTCTTGATATAGTTTAGCACTGGGTCCATGCAAACTTGTTGCTAATATCGTCGTTTCTTCGATGACTGTATGCACAAATCAAATTTCTTCGATATAATCTATAAACTGTCACTAACTGTCACTACTGTCTTTTTTTACCATGTTTTTTTTTTTTATGGCGGTGTAGACAGGGGTCGGGAGCCTGGGGATTTAGGGCCGCGTGGTTGGTGCTGTCGCCACAAACTGTGCAGGCTAAGGTGTTTGATTTTTCCCCCGACAGAAAAACTCCCTCATCTTACCAGGGGTAGAACCTGGATCTTCCGCGTGAGAACCGGACTTTATTACCACTCGGCTAGCCGCTCCTCAATCCACACACATATTATCTAGTGCAAACAACCTGGTGTAAAGACATTGTTTATGTTCATAAAGAGCAAAGAGTTTACCAAGTTTCACTGCCATAAAGCAAAATGCTGAAGACACAAACATGATGGACAAAGTGAAGGTTCCTTTTCCACGCCTTTAGGCGTATAGGGCATATAGGGCTAGACATATATTTTATAGATCAATCAGCACAAGATGGGTGATGTGGTCAACATCACGCCGGCCGCCTTTACTTCCCGGGACTGCACTCGGTACCCACTCAAGGCTGGGTCGACCTGGGCGTCAAGGTCCAACCTTCAGATCCGCACGCGAGCGTCTGACAAACGTTTTTGTTTCAATCGTGATCTTTCTGTTCTCCCAAACTGTTTTTTGGTAATACTGCTTTTGCTACTGGTGCTGTTACTACTACTACTACTACTGTTGTTATTGCCGTTGCCACTTATATTACTGCTGCAGTCGTTACTACAACAACTGTTGGTGCTACTTATACTACTACTGCTGCTGTCGTTATTACAGCTGTTAGTGCTACTTATACTACTACTGCTGCTGTTATTTCAGATGTTACTGCTACTTATACTACTACTGCTGCTGCCGTTAATACAACTGTTACTGCTACTTATACTACTACTGCTGCTGCCGTTAATACAACTGTTACTGCTACTTATACTACTACTGCTGCTGCCGTTAATACAACTGTTACTGCTATTTATACTACTACTGCTGCTGCCGTTAATACAGCTGTTACTGCTACTTATACTACTACTGATGCTGCCGTTAATACAACTGTTACTGCTAATACTACCACTGCTGCTGCTGTCGTTAATACAACTGTTACTGCTACTTATACTATTACTGCTGCTGCCGTTAATACAACTGTTACTGCTACTTATACTACTACTGATGCTGCCGTTAATACAACTGTTACTGCTACTTATACTACTACTGCTGCTGGTGTCGTTAATACAACTGTTACTGCTACTTATACTACTACTGCTGCTGCCGTAAATACAACTGTTACTGCTACTTATATTATTACTGCTGCTGTCGTTAATACAACTGTTACTGCTATTTATACTATTACTGCTGCTGTCGTTAATACAGCTGTTACTGCTACTTATACTATTACTGCTGCTGTCGTTAATACAACTGTTACTGCTACTTATACTATTACTGCTGCTGTCGTTAATACAACTGTTACTGCTACTTATACTACTACTGCTGCTGTTATTACAGCTGTTACTGCTACTTATACTACTACTGCTGCTGCCGTTAATACAACTGTTACTGCTACTTATACTACTACCGCTGCTACTGTTGCTAATTTTACTAATACTACAACTGTTGCTGCTTCTTATGCAACTTATACTAATACTACTACTTCAGCTGATTCCATTACTACTACTACAATCAGAACCATTATTCTATTTGCTTTAATTACTAACCCTACTGGCGTCTGCTACTGGCGTCTGATATAACCGTCTCCCGGACCAAAACAAAACCATTAAGCTACGTGTTGTCATGTTACAGATTACCAACACTATCAAAAAAATCATTACCCTCCCCTTTCCCCTTTTCCCCCCATGTTCCCACTTTCCCCCCGACAGTAAATAACAGTTGTCAATAAGTGCTCACAGCCCCAGCTCGCACCATTAATTAATAACAACACTATAGGCTCCTGTTTGAGTAGTGAAAGATACCGGCTGTGCTGAGGTTGGGCTAAGGGAGGACTTTAGTGTAACGGAAAATGTTTCAGTAATGGAATGTGCTGTCAACAGATTGGGTGTTACAAAGTGAGGTGATAAAAACGAACAGAGACTGTGCAGCTGTCTCTCGTGTTGACAGCTGTGACCCATCATCATCACCATCATCATTATTATCATCATCATTATCATTATCATTATCATCATCATCATCATTTCTGACTGGTTTCTTCATTGCTCCATTCAACATGTATGTCTCATGTGGCTCTTATGTAATCACAATCGACGTCATTGCATGTAGGGCGTTCCCATGTGTGCTCAGTCCTCCGTTGCAGCAGCCACTCCAGTATACCTCTACTGAGAGTTTCCATAAGAAATGTGTTATAATGTCTTTAGTCTTGACCTTAAAGACGTCATAAACGTGTTTTACCAAGCTTTACTGCCAGGTCACGCAGTCGTGTTAGCCTTAGAGATTCAACATTATCCCCCGTGATGATATCAGCTCTGTCCATGCTTCTTCCCGTCTGCATTGGTCCACAACTTGCCAGCTAGTCGGCTCGTTAATACCTTTTCACTCCTGCATGTCCGTGTGTGTAGATCCAGATGATGGAGGTTAACTGCGACTGGACCGTACTATAAAGACTTACTTACTGCTTGTCTCGCTCCTGACTGTAGACAGTATGATAGCCAAGAGAAGATAGAAATGGCTTGGCCACATTATTAAAATGAATCCTGATATACCTGCCAAAACAGCTCTCACGTGCATAGCAGAGGGCGCCCAAAAACAACATGGAGACGAACGATAGAAAGTGACCTGAATGCAGCATCTCTGACATGGAAAATTGCATTAAAGATTGCACAGGACAGGAAAGCATGGAAAGTCCTCTCTGAAGCCTTATGTGCCACTAGGGATACAGAGAATTGATGATGATGACGATCTCACACTTCTTCTTCTTCTTCGCGTTCACCAGCTGTACACTCTGGTGGAAAGTTCTGGTTGTTCGTCCACTTCTGAACTGCAGTCCTGCTCCAGAACCTGAGTGTTGCGTGTGCATCAGTTTTACAGATCTGATTCACTTAAATGCAGACTGTTGGTTCCTTGACACTTGAAATCCATGGGACAGATACGGGGAGGGAGTCGGCCGGTCGAGGCGACACGGTTGGTCAGGTGTCCTAATGAACACAGATGACCTGGTCTACACGACGCACTTTGCTTCTAAAATAATCAGATGTACTTAATCACAGATAAACGACATTCTTAACACTTACCAGCTGCCTTGCTCCTGAAATTAGAGGGACAGATTCAGGAAGTCAGCGGGTCGAGGCGACACGGCACGTAGGGTGTCTTATCACACCTGGTCTAACCTACAGGGCTCCTCCTTCTCCTCTTCGTCGTTCTCTTCCTGCTTCTTCTCCTTCTTCACATCCTTCACCACTTTCTTCTTTTTCTTTTGCTCCTTCTTCTTTTTCTTCTTCTTCTTCTTCTTCTTCTTCTTCTTCTTTCTTCTTCTTCTTCTTCTTCTTCAGTCTATGTCTCACGTTCCGATATGCTTTTTAAATGGAGCACTCATACTCCCCCACCCTTATTACTCCAAAAATGGGATCCTAGAACCTACACAGGCATAGGCGCCGGCATCTGGAGGCTCATGCACATTGAAACCCCATCCCAGTGATTTTTTAAATGGAAAAAAGGGGAGGCGGTAAGCGGCTGAGCAGCGGTACCAAATTATTTTGGCTAATCTATTTGTCTACGGTTTGAGATTGTGATTAAAGATACCTAACGGTTCTTGGCAGAAGTACCGGGGGGGGGGGGAGGGTGGCTCCCCCACCCCAGCCACCCCAGTTCTATTAAAAAAAAAAACACAAGCTCATGTTAAAGTCCGCCACAAGGGTGTCACATAACAGGATTTCCCTTAACGTGATGTCCCGTAACAGGGTGTCCCGTAACAGGGTGTCTCAAATACTTGTCTTTGTTTCTTTTAACTGTGCATTTTATCTCCTATTGGAATATAGGTCATCAATCAACTCACGCCCTCTACAGATCTGTTCAAGTATTTGCACAGGATGAGATTGTCAGTCTCTAGCCAAACATTCATCAGTCGCCTCTTACGGTATGCTTAACAGGCTACGGCTTTGCTATTCTCTTTGCCTTTCGCTGTAAATAAAGGTGTGTGTATTTTTTCGTGTATTTTAGACATGGGTATATTTAAACTGTACAGTAGGGGCGGAGAAGGGGCAGCTGCAGAAAAAGAAGAAGAGGTTGGAAAGCAGAAGAGGGGGTGGTGTGAAGAGAAGGAGAAAGAGGAAGAGAAGAAGAAGAAGAATACAATATTCTCTCAAAATCGTACTGTATGTTATATACGCCCACTGACTTGAGGTAGCCACATATAAATATATGGTCAACTCTCTATACGCAGAAACTAACGTGCGCCAAACCGTGGTTTCCAAAAAGGGTCAAGAAAAAGTACGTCTTATGAGATTCTGAGTAAACTAAAGCAATGCCCACGGGGTTTATACAGACCCCGTGGAAATTCAGGCTTGAGATTATATTATTCCACCGTAACCAAATATTTCATTCTTACAATCTATGCCGCGTGCAGTTGTCAATCATCTGTCCACGCGCAGCCTTCGTGACAGAGTATGAGTTAAAAAAAAAAAAGTAAAGTTCCCTTTTCCACGCCTCTAGGCTACAGGGCTAGACCTATATTTTTATAGACCCATCGGCACAAGATGGGTGATGTGGTCAGCATCACGCCGGCCGACTTTACATCCCGGGACAGCAACCGTAACCCGTTCAACGCTGGGTGACCTAGGAGTCAAGGTCATTTCTGAAAAAAGTCCGGCTCCGCCAGGGAGCGAACCCACGATCCGCATGCGAGCGTCTAGCCGCTCTGCCACGGCGACTCCTGTCACAGAGTATGCTGCGACTTTATAAGTACACGCACTTTTAGTAGCGAAGAGGTCTTTTTCAACGCTTTGATGAAAGTGACGGTTCCTTTCCTTGGCGCCTCAACTGTGGAAAAACTACGCTGATAGGAGGAATCCAGCGAAGTTGGTACTTTCGTGCAAATATAGTACTGTTTGACCCTTGTCGAGCAAAACTGTACTTTTGGTACCACGCTCGACGTTTTGGTAGGTCTTAGCAATTCCGGATCAACATTTTAAATGTTGGCTTTTTAAAGAAGTTGTTAGGAATGACATGCCGATAGGTTTGAAGTGATTTTTGATGCGAATGTATCTACGATATGACGTCACTGATCAAGTGTGCTTTTGTTTCAAAGGCAGGTATAGGAGTGTCCGTGCAGACAATATCATTAAAAAATTAGAAATGATGTTACTTTTTGATGTATAACTTTTCAGTACCTTTTCTAAATTAATTTGGCATTATTCCCAAATAAATTTCGGCAGCCATGATACAGTGGCCATATGTCGAGGATGTGACCACCAAAAGACCAAACTGGCAAGGTAATCCTGATGCGGCCGGCAACTCAACACTAGTCAGCCATGTTGGTGTCAACCATACTCTCCACTCACTTAAACCAAGTAACGCTACTGTAACTTACCACTGCAGTTAACATACATGTAACTTACCGCAATGATGTTAACTTACAACTACGGTTAACATACATGTAACTTACCGCAATGCTGTTAACTTACAACTACGGTTAACATACATGTAACTACCGCAATGATATTAACTACCACTATAGGTAACATACATGTAACTTACCGCACTGATATTACTATAGATAATACATGTAATTTACCGCACTGATATTACCTTGCCACTACAGTTAACACTGATATCAACTTACCACTACAAATAACTTCACTTGAACTTTTTTTTTAAACAGTTTCAAAACTGTCGGTGAATGGTCCTAAACAGACATCTAAAACTCATTACTGCTGCAACGGTCGCCAACTGAACACTGGTACAACCAACATCTGCAGCGAATTCTTGATTAACAAACAACTGCAACGACGCGTTAAAATCGATTGCAAATAACAATAACCTTACACTATGAGAAATGTAAATAGAACTAGTATAATTACCACTATAGGATATTGGACTCGCAGCTGATATAGTATTGATTGCAGATAAGGAACAAAGATGTTGGTTGGTTGGTTGCTATTACTGGTTTTTGTTTTCGACATGAATCACTTATACTGCATACAGATACACACCCAATGTGCTCAGGTTACCTTTCACAAGGCAAAAAGGGTTCATCTTAACTAACTCTGAGACTCTGGCTGGGTTGTCTATTCTTATCAATAGAGATAGTTACCAAAAGAAAAGTACCACCAGTCAGCTTCACAACACCACAAACACGAACGACAAGTGAAAGTTGCGGCAACAGAGCCTTCATCATTATTACAAACATCGACAAACCACAAGTGCGAATTAGAATGCACACAATCACTTAGCTGACGTATCTCTGATATTTGATAGAAACAACGGTGCTTTATTAATATCCTACCCCAGATGACGTCACAGGACAGTCCAACATTTTAGAGGGTGGTAAGACTAGATTTCGCGGCTTTATGATGCTTTTTACGACCCCCAAAACATCTAGAACATTTATATTAAACCTCAACCCACCTACTTCCCACGAGAGAGTGCAGCCTATCTACCAATCCCTGAAATATTAGACTGCCCCGTGACCTGTGGATTTCCCCTGTTTGGGGTAGGATATTATTAAAGCACCGAAACCACATATCTGACCAATAAAATGTATCAGAATTTCTGACACGCCTGTCATATTTTATATTATTTTTCTATTCCTTTTTTAAAACTCTTTTTCTATTCTTGAATATATACCAAGAAAGCGGCATTTAAAGCCTGACGTTCCCTCGTTTTAGACGTATGTGGAACTCTCAGATTGTAACCCTTGTCTAAAACCCTTGTCTATCCACCACAGAAGGTCAGCGGAAAGTTTGAGGGTTTCTAGACCTTAAGTGACTTCGCGGATTCGGGAGTTATCCTACAAGACTGTAGGGTTTTAAACTGTTACCAGGTTTTTGTGATTGCCTGAAAAGACTGGGCGGTCAATCGACTGACGATTGTCTGTTCACAGCGTAACACAATGTAGGCACCCTGTAACTCCAGCGACATGCCTAAAAATGCACTCAACTGAATTATATAGCCGGTGAAACGAACCCTTACAGCTGTGAGGTGTACGTGTAACAGCTGAGAGGTATATGTAACAGCTGTGAGGTGTACGTGTAACAGTTGTAAGGTGTGCGTGTAACAGCTGTGAGGTGTACGGGCAACAGCTGTAAGGTGTACGAGCAACAGCTGTGAGGTGTACGTGCAACAGCTGTGAGGTGTACGTGCAACAGCTGTGAGGTGTACGTGTAACAGCTGTGAGGTGTACGTGTAACAGTTGTGAGGTGTACGTGTAACAGTTGTGAGGTGTACGTGTGACAGCTGTGGGGTGTACGTGTAACAGCTGTGAGGTGTACGTGTAACAGCTGTGATGTGTACGTGTGACAGCTGTGACGTGTACGTGTAACAGCTGCGAGGTGCACGTGTAACAGCTGTGAAGTGTAGATGTAACAGCTGTGAGGTGTACATGTAACAGCTGTGAGGTGTACGTGTAACGGCTGCAATTGTCGCTAACACTTTCCACTGCCAAAGATAAATGCACAATTTTACTATTTAATATAACTATTGATATTTATTATAACTATTACTATTTATTATAGCTATTACTATTTATTATAACTAATACTTTGTAATTTACTATTACTTTTTATTTCAACTATTACTATTTAATATAACTATTACTATTTATTACAAATACGCCACTTGGTTTACGTCTCGATCATAGCGAACAGAAAGCTCACGCCACTCGTGCAGGAACTGTAACGTGTGAAAACTACCCGGGGCTAATTCTACGATGCCACAAATTGGCCACATCTGTATTAACAAAAAGTTTAGATCATCCCTTTACGATGTTAGGGCTTTCAGAGGTGCCGATGTATTTACTGAACATTTCCTGGTGATAAGTAAAATCAAGTTGAAACTAAAAAGATATATAACATCTTATAATCATAGAAACCAATATAATGTAGGCTTTCTCAGAGATAAAGAAATTAAGGAACAGTTCTCAGTTACGATCTCTAATAAGTACCAGGTGTTGCAGCAGTTAGCTGAAGATGTCAACACAGAAATCTGCTGGGATCAGATCAAGGGAATCTGGAATGAATCTTGCGTAGAAGTTCTTGGCAAGAAAGAAAGGAAACATAAAGCATGGATAACACCAGAAACCATTAAACTGATTGAAGATAGGAAAAGTAAAAAGGCAGAATCAAACCATAGCAAAACTAGAGATGCTAAAGCTAGAGCTCAGGAGAATTACACAGAAGCCAACAAGGAAGTTAGGAGGCATATAAGGGCAGATAAAGTGAAATATCTAAATGATCTAGCACAAGAAGCGGAGACAGCAGCAGCAAAAGGAAACCTCAGAGAACTTTACAGTAACACAAGAAAATTAGTAGGTAAATATAGTCAGCCAACTGGATCAATCAAAAATAGTCAAGGAAAGGTACTTACTATTACTAAAGATCAAATGGACAGATGGGTTGAATATTTTGAAATGCTTCTAAATAGACCAGGCCCAGAGGTTCCCCCAGATATCCAGCCTTTAGAAATGGAACTGGATATCAACTGTGAGATACCATCCAAAGAGGAAATTAGAAAAGCTATAAATCTTCTTAAGGAAGGAAAGGCGTCAGGCCCAGATGGTATCCCAGCTGAAGCCATCAGGACCAACATAAACACATCAACAGAATTGCTACATAGATTATTCAGTAAAGTCTGGGAAACCGAAGAAATGCCAGTAGACTGGAGAGAAGGATATCTTGTGAAACTGCCCAAAAAAGGTGATCTACAGGAGTGTGAAAACTATAGCGGAATTATGTTGCTGTCAGTTCCTGGAAAAATATTAAGTAGAATTATTTTGGAAAGATTAAAAGATGCTATTGATAAAATGCTAAGAGATGCTATTGATAAAATGCTAAGAGATGAGCAGGCAGGTTTTCGGTCAAACAGATCCTGTACTGATCAGATAGCCACATTACGTATTATAATAGAGAAAAGCATTGAACTGAACTCACCACTTTACATTGGATTCATAGACTATGAAAAAACATTTGACAGCATTGATAGGGAATCTCTCTGGAAATTGACGGGGCACTATGGAATCCTACAGAAAATTATCAACTTAGTAAAGGCAACATATAAAGACATGAAATGTCGAGTTCTTCATGAGGGAAAGCTAAAAGATGCATTTGAAATAAAAACAGGTGTGCGACAGGGATGTCTCTTGTCGCCTCTCTTATTTTTACTGACAATAGACTGGACTATGAAAACAGTAACTGCTAACACCAAGAATGGAATTCAGTGGACCCCTACAAAACAGCTTGATGATCTGGACTTCACTGATGATATTGCTCTTCTGTCCCATTCACGGAATCAGATACAAGATAAATTAAATATACTTAATGCGAGATCACAGCAGCTTGGTCTGAAAATCCTTAAAGGAAAGACAAAGATAATGAGAATAAATCAGGCAAATAGTAATGTGGTTTCTCTTAATGGCACCCCACTCCAAGACGTGGAGTCGTACACCTATTTAGGCAGTAATGTAGATAAAGATGGAGGAACTGATAGAGGTATTAATATTAGAATACAAAAGGCAAGAGGTGCTTTCATAGCACTAGGGAATTTGTGGAGGTCAAATGAAATTAAAAGAAATACTAAACTAAAAATTTTTAATTCTAATGTAAAATCAGTACTATTGTATGGGGCGGAAACATGGAGAACAACCAAGGCAATTACTAATAAATTACAGACATTCATTAACCGGTGCCTGCGCAGAATAGAAGGATTAAAATGGTATGATAGAATAACTAATGTAGAACTTTGGGAGAGAACTAAACAGGCTCCAGTGGATCAGGAGGTGAGGAAAAGACGCTGGCGTTGGATAGGGCACACACTGAGAAAACAGGAAAACAGCATAACTAGAATGTCTTTGCATTGGAACCCACAGGGGTATAGGAATAAAGGAAGGCCAAAAAACACATGGAGAAGAGAGCTGGAGAATGAGGTTAGAAAGATTGGGAGGACATCGGGAGAGCTCCATGCAATGGTGAAGGATAGAACGACTTGGCGTGAGTTGGTTGATGGCCTATGCTCCATTGGGGGATAGAAAGGCAGAAGAAGAAAGTTGCGCATGCATACTCTCAACAGCGAAGCGTCAAGGAGGAGAATACCCAGTGATACCCTCTCCAGTGACATCGTTACCTCCTAACGCTTTTTTTTTTTTTTAACGTATCCAGAAACCATGAGTTGTAAACCCTTTGGCTCGGTACTATGGATATCGCAACCCTTCGGCATTGATTCCATTATAGGTACCGTTAATCTGGGAGAAATGTGGCTTTTCTGCCTACCCCCTGGAGTGAACCCGGACCACAAGGAGTTCGTCACCCGGCCGCCGCGAAAATCAGGTTTAACCAACTTCGCTAGAGAGCCGGGCCCTCCTAACGCTTAAACATGCGAACTGACCAGTCCTCGCCACCGAAACCCACGACTTGCAGAGTGCGAGGCAAACAGTTAAGTCACTTAATTTGGTTGTCAAGGGGTGATTATTTTAAATCCACAGTAGGTAACCCACTTACTAAAGTGCTGTGGACTGTCCATCAGCACACAACTAGTTATGGGACATCTTTCACGAGATAGCCAGGACGGGTCAATCTATTCCCTTTCCGGTCAAAACTACTTTGCTTCCACATACCAACTTGTAAATTAAGTACATACTTGTCTTCGTTGAGTGTTACGGAGGACCTGGAAGGGAACCTGTCAACTCATCATATTACAGTCAATTTTATTTATATGATCTGACTCTCTAGCTTGCAAACTATTCTTAAATATTTTCCACTGCTAAAGCTCCAGTCTCATTCCTTTTAATTAAAGATCCGATTGGAAGAAAATACATGTAGACGACACAAGTTACAATTAGTATGAGCACACAGACATAAGAACAGACTTATCTCCACACCCTAAATGGTAACAACAGTCAGAGATCATCAAACAAAACAAAACATCAGGGGGGGGGGGGGTAGGGACAGAGAAAAACAGAGAGAAGACAGACGCATTGAAACGGTACCGACCCGACAGACAGACAGAAAGATAGGGAGATTAAAAGGCAGTCAGAAAGAACTGAAGAAAGATAGATAACAGAAAGGTGGACAGATAGGGCGACGACTCCAAAAAGGGTCAGACAGACATACAAACACGCGGACAGAAGGGCGGACGGGCGGATGGACGGACAACGAACGGGCGGACAGACATAGATAGATAAACAGACAGGCGGGCAGGCGGGCGGGCGGGCGGACGGACGGACGGACGGACGGACGGACGGACGGACGGACGGACCGACCGACCGACCGACCGACCGACCGACCGACCGACCGACCGACCGACCGACCGACCGACCGACCGACCGACCGACCGACCGACCGACCGACCGACCGACCGACCGACCGACCGACCGACCGACCGACCGACCGACCGACCGACCGACCGACCGACCGACCGACCGACCGACCGACCGACGGACGGACGGACGGACGGACGGACGGACGGACGGACGGACGGACGGACGGACGGACGGACGGACGGACGGACGGACGGACGGACGGACGGACGGACGGACGGACGGACGGACGGACGGACGGACGGACAGACAGACAGACAGACAGACAGACAGACAGACAGACAGACAGACAGACAGACAGACAGACAGACAGACAGACAGACAGACAGACAGACAGACAGACAGACAGACAGACAGATAGATAGATAGATAGATAGATAGATAGATAGATAGATAGATAGATAGATAGATAGATAGATAGATAGATAGATAGATAGATAGATAGATAGATAGATAGATAGATAGATAGATAGATAGATAGATAGATAGATAGACATTCCCATCTGGACGCCTATATTCTGACACCGCCTATGGCTGTAAGCAACCAGCACTGGAAGGTCACACACACACGTAGCTATAACTGTTGCCGTCTGCGAGGTTGTAAATTTTCACCAGCTGCCATAACCTGCAGTCGTGTGCAGAACCTGTCTCAAGGCTCAGACACGCCGCTACATCCCCGCCAGACACAAACGTAAACAGTTTTCACAGTTGAATAATCTTGCGCAATTATTGTCTTTCTTCCGTCCGTTTGAGTTTGCCTAAATTTATCACAATTATTTGGGATAGCTGTCAGTTAACACAGGACAATCTTGAGGGCCTAGTGTCACGCTGGAGGTGTTCTTACATGGACACGCCTATGTAGAATGTGAGCTTCTCTATGGTAGTAAAACACTTCTGTTTATCGGCCAATAAATATTACGCTGTGTCTGATTTTTTTATTTATTATTCTGTTGCGCCATTATGAGTCACATAGGGCTCGCAGTCTATTCCTCCATTCCGTTGTATCCTGTGCGATCAGCTCAATATCATGGATGTAATCCAGTCTAGAAGCTTTGGCCTCTCTCATCAACGTCTGTCTTATAGTTTCTCTTGGGCATCCTCGCCTCCTTAATCCCTTTTGTGTGATCCCTTAATGATTATAATCCCTTAAAGAGTGATATACAGTTAAAGATAAAGGCGAGTGTTTAACGGAAGACTGAAAGTGATTATACATAGCCTTTGAGAGGTTATGCGGCATTAAGAGGCCTATAGTATAAAGGTACCATTCTGAGGTTATTTAACTTTTATGTGTCAGCACAAGGCACATGAACCAATGCTAATTCCCCAATCATCGAAGAGGATAACTGGGTCTTCTGAATGTTACACAAGCCCGAAATCCGGAAGAAAAATGGGGACAGCGGCACAGCTTCATAGGCGAAATGTTCGGTCATTCAACACAGCTGTTAAACGACACTACGCCACGACTAACACTGATGCATGGGCAAAGTGGAATTCGAAGGAGAGGCCGGTCGTACGTAAAACTGGGTGAGCTGGGGAACTGCCAAGAAGGGAAAACCCTTCGACTTTAGCTTTAGTAAAAGCTTGGATGAACTGTTGCTACTATCGTCTTTCCCTAACAATAAGACCCAGCCTGGGGGAAAAGCCGTAGTATGATTTTGCTTGTAATATAAGTCTTATGCCAAATATACTTCCTAGTTACGATAGTCAACAAGACAGGCGGAGTGGAAATCCACGATGGACGTGGTCAATTACAAAGTAATAGTAAGTTCGACGTTAGTCTTCCCAGACCCCACCCATACAGATACTAGCTCACTTCTGATTGGTAGTTACCGAGCTGTGTAACCTCCGCACAAGGTTACGGGGGTGTTCCACAATGCCCTTTTTTCTTTCGTGTTGTTTATTTCAATATGCCAGCGCTGTTAACACGCAAAAAAACATGGACAAACTGTATCTAACACAACCCCTCCCCCCCCCCCCCCCCCCCCATCCCAAGAGAGTGCTGCAACCTATGTAACAAGCATCATCTTTCTCAGAATGAAAACGTAAATACAAGACATCTGAGAAACCAAAGAACAGAGCGGGACACACCTGTAACCTTCATGAAAGTCGTCCAACCCAACAAACTTGGGAATGAAAAGTGACCTACTCTATTTGGGGAGCCTAACGTTGAATTAACCAAAGCAATAAACATGGACATAAACAAAGATAATATTACTGATGACATTAATGCTTTAAAATGATAATATAAAGTATCAAAAGGGTATTTGGAAACATTCAAGCGGGCGTGTTCTGACGTGAGATAAATGCTTGTGTATAAGTACCGCAAAAACTGGTGGCGCTCGCTTGAGGGGGTGGAGGACAAGAAAAAGGAGGAGAAGGGAAAAGAAGAAGAAAAGAAGGAGGAGGAGGAGAAGAAGAAGAAGAGGAGGAGGAAGAAAAAGAACCGCCAGCAGCAGCAGTAGAAGAAGAAATGTCTCACCTAATACCTATGTTTGACAATGGTTGCCAATTAACGTACATTTTGTTTCTTTGTTATCTAAAAATGAGAGTCCTATGATTATTTATTTCCCTAACCACTTTTTTTTCATTCAGTCGAGAAACGCTTTCTTTCATAGTTAGATAGCCTAGTTATTTCTCTGTCCTCTTCTTTAGACTAGTTTATCATGGTTGGATGGATTAAGAGATTACGCTTTCTATAGGATGGTGTATCCAACCTTCCGAATCAACCGCCCTTGAGTGCTCCTTGCGACACGCACGAAAGGCTAAAGTGTTACTTTTTAAATATTGGAGGACACAAACGTTAGACTGCACAATTTACTGCCTGACATATTTCGCAGTTTCTCGTCAGGTGCATACTTTAGAAATTACAACTAAAATACACAAACCATATACCTCACTCTCAGGTGTACATCTAGCCGTAGGTGTCTTTGATTTACCACGCGATCCTTCTGTTTGCATAAGGCCTGATTGTCAAACCCTATCCTTACCACTTCCGCATACACAGCCCGTGCCTTCTTTTGTTGATGTGTCCCTTTGTATTTACGTTCACGACAGGGAAAACAACCGATAGAACTGTAGAAAGTGTTACTAATATTTGCAATGAGACGTCAAACGACTAAAACAACACACATAAGGAAAGGGAAAGGACTCTTGTCGCACCTCTGACACATGGGACATAAAGTGCTTGACCTAATTTCCGACGATGACGAAAACAGGCCTGACTGCAGCCAAGCTAATATCAAGAAATGTTATTCTGTTATTAATACTATTAATAGTTCATTTCTATTTTTTTTTTCATACTACTATTATTATTATAACCGACGTTATTGTTATCATTACTTTCACTACTTCTGCGATTATTACTCTAATTGTTTTATTATTAATGTTATCTTTATTGTTTTTATTATTATTAAACTTTGCGGCCATTCACTTATTTATTTTTTTTTTTTTTGTATATTTTATAGCCATTCAAGTGACCTTCTTGTGGTGTCCAGGATACTGCCCCTTGTAGCTGCCGCTGTTGTTTGTGTCGAGAAAGGCTCCGATGAAACGCTCGATTTGTTCTTGTATGTGTACACTGTTCCCACTACTTTGAACCTCTTAGTCACAGTTCAGTTTAATAATTTTTGATTTTAAACAGACTAATCGGCGCTCGATGGTGGATGGGGTCACCGTCACGATGGTCGCCTTTACTTCCTAGGGCATTACTTAGTACCTATTTAGGCCAGGTTGACATGAAAGTCAACTTCAATATTAAAAAAAAAAAATCTCGTTGCGGATTTGAACCTAACACTCCCCGTGTAGGTTCTGGGGCACCTTTGTAGGGGAAACGATAGAAGACCATCTGCCTCCCCAATAAGCATGTCGTAAGAGTCGACTAACTGCATCTGCCTCAGAGGCAAGGAACTAACAGTCTGCATATTAAAAAATAAGATATGTAAAACGATTAAGCATGCAACACTAAGCTTCTGAAACAAGAATAAAGTCCAAAGGTGGACGAACAAACAGAACTGTCCGCTGGAGTGTACAGCCGGTGAACATGAAGAAGATGACGAAGGAGAACATAAGACTTTCGGGTCGACAGGCGAATGTCTAGTCTCTACGCTGCCGCACCTCGACTAGTAAACCGACAGTTAAAACAGAAGAGAAAGTGAACTGGTCTCTGCTTTAAAAAATGTATCATTGTCACTATCAATCAGCAGATTCTTTCCAACACGCCTCTCTCTTTACAGCAGGACTGAAAGTCTCTCGTTCTCTAGCCAATTTTCCAGCCCTGTGTGCTTTCACAGCCAATACATCTTCAATGACTGGTATCCACATTCGCGAAGGTCTGCCTCGTTGTCTGTACCCTCCATCATCAGGCCAGAAGAAGGTTTAACACGGCCAAAATACCGAAGTTTTTCGGACAGAATGCTGTTCATGAGCCAATTTTCCTCGAGGCTCAGATCTTGTTGGATGTATTTTTTATAGAGGTCTAATAAATGATGGACACCGACAGTGGCATAGTTGTTAATATGCTTGCCTGACAAGGGGTTGTTCGGGTTTAATTCCTTTGCATAAGAAACAGGATTACCTCTTCGAATCAGTACTGAGAAGCAGAAGATTAATGGTTCGGAATTCTCGGTAGAATGCAGGCACAACGACTAAAAACACTAGCGCTACACATGAAAAGGACTGACGTGAAAACAAGAGGACGCCCAAAGAAGAACATAGATTTATGAAACTAAAGACACATCCTCAAGGACCGCAGATTTCGGAGAGACAAGATCGCCTACGCTAGTCGGCAAAGCGATGATAACGATGATTCCCCGTCTGGGTTGTGGGGCCTCACTGTCGGGGGACGGGAAGGGGGACAGACACGCTGCTTCACTTACAAGAATGTCGTAAAAGTCGATTAATTCAGGGTGTTTCCTTCGAAGTCGGAGTGCATCTGCCTGGCAGGCAAGACACACAAAACTCAATTTCTGGAACAAGACTTAAGTCTAGAAGTGGACTTCGCCACTGTAGCATCAATGTCTGACCACCATCTACTCTAAAGTAAGTCACGGTCTGACAGAAGCACAAATTGTCTTTTTCAAACAGCTCGTTGGGAAATCCAACTGTGGTACATCTTATGTGATGTTTCAGACATGCAAGAAATCAAAATGTTGTACATCGTACGTGATGTTTCATACATGCAGGAAATAAAACTGTGGTACCTTGTATCAATATGAGACTCCGCTTTCAAATCTCGCTGCAGCCCACGGCCGGTGTTCGAAAGCGGGCGCTTCGCGGGTTCACCAAGCCTCTAGGTAATGGGTACCAGAGTTGACACTTTGAGGTAAATTGAGGAATGTCGCTGTAGCTACAGAGTTTCATGTGGATGGCGACACAAGCGGACAGTTTCTTATCAGCTGTCCGTACTGGTGGCAGAGCACTTATGGTTTACAACCGTGTGCAATGACGCTGGTTCACATCTCCCGACTTTACCTTACCAACTGTGGTACATCGTACATGATGTTTCAAACATGCAGGATATCTAATAGTGGTTACATCGTATGTGATGTTTCATACATGCAGGAAATCCAACTGTGGTACACCGTATGTGAAGTTTCAGACATGCAGGAAATTTAACTATGGTACATCGTATGTGAAGCTTCAAACATGCTGGAAATAGTAAGTAACACATTATACCTATTGTTTGGGACTGAAGGAGATAAGCTTATATTGAATCGATAAAAGATATTAATGCTTAGTTGACTTTCCAGCATGTCGTGAACAAGACCAGAACACTGACCTGGTCAGGGATTCTGGTGATGATGAGACTTCCTCGGCTTATTGGAATGGCACCTGATGATGACAGACTCGAATGTGGTGTACCTCAGTAAAAATGAATTCCGTTATAACACTGCAAAATATCACTCAACCTTATCTTTTTTAATAGTAAGGCGAAAATTTCACTCATTCAGTCCCATAAGATCCCATAAGAGATGCTTAACGAATAATTACCACATACAATAAAAATACAGCACACGCGCATTACGTTCACGGGGGCAGCATATAACATAAAACATACTGTGTTGAAATTTAACATAACGGGTAAAATGATTATCATATAATCGGATCACATCGTACGTTGTTTACGACATACGGTCAGTAGCTAACCACATATGATGCGTTGGTTGGAACTAAAACCGCGTTTAGCCTGATAATTTAGTTCACAGAGCAGATAAAGCATTGAACATTTTATTCGGGGGCGTGGCCGATTCTCGCCGCACGAACAAACGACGCGGATATAAAAAACATGAGATTTTAAAGCGATAAACAAACGTCGCCCTTTCGATGAAATATACGATTAAAATATCAAAGAGGCCTGTTTTTACAGGTGCTGTTTGCTACTCCTTATGGTGAGGACATGTAAGAATATCTCCTGGCCTCTCAAAAAGCGATACTACGGAGCTCGGTAGCGGAGGGGGAGAAAAAGAGGCAGGTCAAGAAAGATCTGGATACATAATTTGGTTGACTAGACAGTCTCGTGTGAGAGGGTTTCAAATGAAAACCTTTAAAATATGTCATGGGTGTTGAGTATGTGACATCACGATGCAGACGATAATTGTGACGTTGAAATTTGGTGCTTTCCAAATATCGGTGCTTTTTTAATATCTTACCACAAAAAGGAACATCCTTAGGTCACGGGACAGTCTAATATTTCAGGGGGTGGTAGATAGGCTGCATGCAGTCGTGGGACCTAGGCTGTACTCTATCGTTGGACATAGGTGGGTCGGGATTAGGGCCAGTTTTAGATGTTTTGAGGTCATTAAAAGCATCAGAAAGCCGGGAAACCCAGTCTTACTACCCTCTCATGTCGTGTGCCGTTGGTAATTATCTCTGTCCATAGCCTTCTGTCCTGTGTACTGTCAATCGTTTTTAATACAAATGTTCTTTCGTGCCATGGTGTCAAGCGGCTTTATAAAAGGGAATATAATCTTAGAGTATTTATTTGTTATTAAACAGCATTAAAAGTCTATGGTTAAGCAACAGCAAGAAGATCTAAACTAGAATTGTGAGAGCATGCATCTTCCCTGTGGCTACATACGGATGTGAGTCATGGACTATCTCTCAGTCCTTAAGAAAGAGAATAGGTATTTTTTTTTAGGTGAATTGCCATACACAGATTCTCAGAATATCATGGACAGAAAACAGAAGAAATACTGACATCTTGAAAGATCTGAACATCAAGGAAGATTGGCAAATAAACAGCATCCTGTCTCGGAAGCTGAAAAATGTCAAGCGCCACGACCGATTGGAAAAAATAATAGCAGAAGGCATGGTACCAGGAAGGAGAAGCAGGGGCCGACCAACACGAAGATGGGCACAGGATATAAATGACTTCTTGAGTATGAAAGTACATGAGGCAGAAGAGCTGGCGAGAGACCAAGTTTCTTTCAGGCAGACTGTGATGAGAGCGACGTTCTGCAAGGGACCTGCTACATGATGATGATATATTTGTTATTTTATATTTACATATTTTGTAATTAAATATAGGTCTAGCCCTATATGCCCTATACGCCTAAAGACATGAAAAAGAGGGCTTTACTACATTTTTTTTCTACTGTGTAATTATTAATATGACTGATATGTATTTCGCAATGTTTCAAATGATACTTATAAACTGTTTTGAGCGCGCATATACATGTTCATACGCGCCCAAACAAAAAGGGACCGTTTGGCCTTAATCTGACAATTTCAGTACATGAAATCTCCGTGCGGATTTCTTAAAATATAGACCCCAAAAAACTGCTCCCTAACAAGCATGTCGTAAAATGTGACTCATTAGAGGTTGGCTGAAATCGGTTGTGCTGGGCCGAAAGGTTTTGATATCGCAGCCGTGCTGTAAGACAACATAACGTGCTAACCGTCTTTTTAAGGGCGAACGCGAAAGAAAAAGAACATGAAATCTGGCCAACAACACAAAACGACACAGTTGGCACACAACAAACAACAGAAAGCGCGAACATTTTAACCACAAACAGGGCAGCACACAAAAGCATATGTCAAGCTTGCCTTGAGGCCAACAGCAACAGAAATACTCTTTCATTAGTTCAATTTCACACACACACACACACACACACACACACACACACACACACACACACACACACAACACACACACACACACACACACACACACACACACACACACACACACACACACACACACACACACACACACACACACACACACACACACACACACACACACACACACACACACACACACACACACACACACACACACACACACACACACACACACACACACACACACACACACACACACACACACACACACACCACACACACACACACACACACACACACACACACACACACACACACCACACACACACACACACACACACACACACACACACACACACACACACACACACACACACACACACACACACACACACACACACACACACACACACACACACACACACACACACACACACACACACACACACACACACACACACACACACACACACACACACACACACACACACACACACACACACACACACACACACACACACACACACACACACACACACACACACACACACACACACACACACACACACACACACACACACACACACACACACACACACACACACACACACACACACACACACACACACACACACACACACAGAGACTTGAATATGAGGTACGATACGGAATCATTCCATCGATTTCATCAGTAAAAGAGGAACCGATTCCGTTCGCTTCTGCAGTTAGGAGGAATGCTGGGAATTAGCGTCAGAAAGATTGCTTTTTAATGCTTATGGGAGACTATTTACTATAAATCCTCAAAATGTGGGTAATTAACTATAAATATAGGAATATCTTAAGTCTAGTTGTAGTACAGGTGAAAACAATGGTCTTAGTTTCAATAGTTTCAACAGAAGTTATGGTAATTACCAAAAAAAAAAAAAAACTGACCCTCCAAAACGCAACATCAACGTAAATGGGACAAACCTCAAGCAAATTGATATATTATAACTATAAGTATCCTGATAGCATCAGATGGAAGATTTATTACAGAAGTTAAATGAATAGCTCAAACAAAGGCAGCATTTTACAAAATGAAGAATATTTTATGCAATCTTTCTTTGTCAACTGAGACAAGAAAAAGACTTCTTAAAAGCTAAAAAAAAAATCCTTTCTTGATATAAGGAAATGAATCATGAAAAGTTGGTAAATTAATTAAAAACTTTTTTGGAAGCTGTGGAAATGTGGTTTTATAGATGAATGATGAGAATACCCTGGACAGATGAAAAGAGTAAATGAAGATGTCTTGAAAGAAACTTTCTCACTAAGAGAACTGATTACCCACATCAGAAAGAAACAATCTACATTCTTTGGGCATGTGATGAGAATGAGAAAACTAAAGTACATCCTGACTGTAGGAAAGTTGGAGGGGGGGAGAGACAGAGGGAGACCAAGAGAAAAGATGCTGGTCAGTGTTACATCATGGCATGGAGGATAATCTGTGTTAATGTTGACAGAAAGAACACGAGACAGAAGGCTGTGGATAGACATGACTATAACGCCATATGGCATGGACTTTAAGAAGAAGAAGTAGTAGTAGTGGTCGATTTCAACATCACTGCAATCGAGCCATCTTATACATGCTCTGTTCCTGTGCCCGTGAAAAGAAATGAAATGTCCCGCTCTGTCTATAAGAAAAACCGGTGACAAACATTTAGTCCTTACACAATCCAGAAATATCCGAAGCACACTGTAAATGCATAAAGCAGTTGGTATATGCACCAAAGCCAACAGAACAGCAGTTTGTCGATGAAGGAAATAATCAGTTATGATAAGCTGGCCCTACACACGATGAATTATTACATAATGTATTTCACAATCCCACACGTACCCACCCCTCCCCCACCCACCATACTGAATACCAGGATACAATTATAAATTTGTGTTCATCCACACTATCAACACCAACCCCAAAGCCACAGGCCACTCTGATGGATGCAAACCCATTTAGATGCTCAGCCAACCTGAACAACAATGCATCAAACTTCAAATAGCTCTACATCTTAACACTGCAGTGGATCACAATCAACCAACCAATTCAAATGTATTTAAATGAAAAGTGATTGACACAATGATATCTCAAGTACTACTCTCACCCATACAGCACTGCAGGCTACTGCACTTGTGTGACTGTCATGGCTGCCCTAATATAACTTCTCAGGAGGCTAAATGACATATTTGGGATTTGTCCTGTTGGTCTGTCATCCAGGATGGGACTGCTGTAGTCTCAGGAGTGGTCAAAGCTTCTGCTAGCAGTCCAAGGCATAAAATGATGTTATGTGATCCCAGATAGGCAGACTTTATTATACCTACTTTTATCCCAAACTACTCTTCCTTGGTTTCTAGGGTAAACAGATGGGTGTGGGAAGCAGACAGACATCCTTACATATGATTTTACCATATATAGCTCTCTTCTGGGGTAAAGTGGATTGGTGGGGGGGGGGGGGTCGAGCAGAGGCTATTAACAGACAGACATCATTATATCTAATTTCACCCCAAATGACTCTCTGTTCTGGGGCAAGAATTATTGGGACACAGGCATCAATATATCTAATGTTACTTTATATGGCTCTGTTCTGGGTTAAAAAGGAATTGGGGGGAGGGAGGGTTTGACAAGACAGACAAACATCCTTGAATCTAATATCTCTGTTTCTCTCTCCAGAGCCACCGGTGTGACCCAAAGCAAGAAATGCTGAAGGTCCAGGTATGACATCCAAAGGATTTCTGTAACCCTTGTACTCACGTCCTAAAATGAACCCACAGCTTCCAGAGTTCTAACCAATTAGCTTAACTCTGTAAATTTCATAATCATAAATGTACTAGGATTCAATCTCCGCACTACAACCAATTAAAGAAAATCCAAGCTGGATTTATTAGGCAAGAATGGATTGCAACACTAAGCACTTCATGAATAGCTGTCCTAACCTTTATGTTTGTACCAGGTCATGCGGGTGTTCAAGGAAACGAGCGTGCAGACTATCTTGTTGACCCTTCGGTTGTTATGCCTGGTCCAGTACTGAACAGAAGTGATGTTATCAATGCCATGCGTTGCACTTACCCTACCGAGGAGCACGCCAGAGGACATGACTCCATATCACTGTCTAGACTGATGGACATGGGGGTGCAGCCTAGAGCTGCAAGAAATGAACATTTCACTAAGGGAACAAGACGTTTCATTAACCAACACAGAACAGGCGTCATCAGTCGTTTTATACTTGTGGAGCTTTTGAGGAGGAGATCAGAGCACCTATGGATCTGTCCGGAGTGCTGTGATGATAACCCTTGCTAATCACTAATCACTTATCTAATCACTAATCACCACAACCAACCTTCATGTGGAGACAGCAAATTTTTTTTTTTATATAAACACACTAGACCTAGCCTAACTAATGGTCAAATCTGTCTGTCTGTGACACGTCCTAGACGTAAGAGAAAAGGACCATTTTAAACCTCTTAAGGTTTGTTGGACATATGGTTTTTACGATCAAGCATTACACAATTCAAAGAGATCAGAAGACAAATTATAAATGTAATCTTTATCCAACAGTAAGTTATTACTGACATAAATAGGGATTTATACAGAAGTGAATCACAAAAAGTTGGTAGATTAGTGACAAATTATTTGGAAGTTGCAGAGTTGTGGTTATATAGATGAATGATGAGAATACCCTGGTTGGGTCAAAAGAGTAATGAAGATGTTTTGAAAGAAACTGGCTCACAAAGAGAACTGATTATGCACATCAGAAAGACATAATCTACATTTTTTGGTTGTTTGATGAGAAGGAGAATACTGGAGTACATCATGACAGTAGGGAAGGCTGATGGGAAAGCGAGGCAGGGGGAGTCTGAGAGAAAAGATTCTGTACAGTTTGACATCATGGTATTGAGGATCATCTGTGTTAAGAGTTGACTGAAAGTTTACGAGACAGAAGGTTGTGGATAGACATGACTATCAACACCACATGACATGGACTTTAAGAAGAAGAAGGTTATTAGGGTAAGAATCTGACGAGACCCAAAGAATATGAAGGAAAAACAGGTCACGTGTGAAATGAGATGTGTGAAAGGCTGACAGAACCAGAAAAGATTGTGTGAGAAATGAAGAGATTATTAGAACTACTGAAACAATGCTCACTGTTAAATTTATTATGAAACAAAGACTGAAATGGTTTAGCGCCCAGTAAGCAGTGATGCGGGCAGCCAGAGCATACACCATGTAAACGGACAAACCAAGAGGCAGTGGGAGACCCAGAAGAATGTGGATTGAAGGAGTCGCTGACAACCTGAGGCTTCACAAGATCAGGTAAGCGAATCAGGTAACCATAGTTGCAACCTCATAGCAAACTGGGTACCCCCATAGTTGCTTCGTTCTTGTGCCAGTGAAAACCATACAGAACGCCCATCACTGTCCCTTGTTACCACCAACAACAACAAAATGGGATACAGACTATAGTCTCAGCAAAGCCAACAGCATGCACTAAATATATAAGGTAGCCATAAGAAGTGCCAACACAAACAGTCCAGCACCAGAAATGCAGTTCATCATCTGTGGAAGCAGCAGTTACAACAGATCAGCTGCTACACACAAAATAAATTGCAGAAAGTCCCACCAGTTCTGTGGTAAGAGGCTACTCGCCATTTGCTGAATCTGCAATTCACAACACAAACTACGCTGGGCATAGTCGAAAAGCATTCTAAATCAAATCCACAGCCCACCATATTGCGCCATGGGCTCAACTCAGCAGCTGGGCAACAGAACTACAGATCAGAAGATCCCAGCATGCCAAGCAACCAAGGACACTCTGGTGTGGCTACCTTCATTATCTGTTAAACTACCATGCCCAGTGACACAAAAATTAGATACTACACAAGAAGAAGCGAGTTATGCAGTGGTTTATGTGGTTAAAGGTTAAAGTTGAGAAGACAGACTTCACTGCACTGCGTTTCATCCCATACAATCAGGTCTCTCTACACAGAATGGCCAACCTCCTGAGGAGATGATAATACAAAGCATAAACATCACAGCTCTGGTGATGGTCCTCAGGGGTCTCCATAACAATTACGATCATAAACTGAAAGATGCAGTCATGAAACGAACCTAGGACACACAGCACGCGAGGCAAACAACTTGACCACATTGTTAGGGAACCAGCACATGGCCAGAACCATACCACTGCTTCAACTTCCCAGAACACTTTCTGCTGCCAGTTTTAGTTTGCATCCATATAGAAGGCTAGGTCAAATTTGCTTAAATTCTGAAGATTAAAACATGTGGTCGCAGGGTCAAAAGGTGAGCAGACTAGCCACTGTTATTGTACATCCCCTCTGTTTAGTTAATATAATTTCTGAGATCATTAGTCAGTTAAGTAAAGGACCCTTCACATAAGCAGCTACATGATAAAGGATCCTTCCCACGCCAACACTGAAGCAGTTACATGATGCCAGAGTAGTGACTTTATAGACTAATCAGCACTTGTGGTCGGCGTTACCCTGGCCACCTGTAAACCCCAGGACATAGTCAGGTCTCCATTTTAGGCTGGCACAATCGAAGGAATGAACGAATGAACAAACAAACTCTGTTTTCAAAAAGTTAAGAGTTTAGCACACATTCTGCCCTTCTAGCCTCACTCAATGCATACAATCTGGTAGACAACTTCAATTTTTTTTGTTCAAACTGAAATGGATTCTTCTTTCCTCTTTTTCTTTGTGTTCACCGGCTGTAAACTTCAGTAGAAAGTTCTGGTTATTTATCCATCTATTGGATGTTAGTCTTGTTCCAGAACATGTGGTAAGTGCAAATCCATTTTACAAATCTCCCTTATTTGTATGCAGATTGCTGGTTCCTTGCCTCTAAGGTAGATGCACTCTGACTTCAAAGGAAGCTCCCAATAAGTTGACTTTTATGACATGCTTGTTGGGGAGGCAGTGGCTTTTTCTTGCTTTCCCAACAATGGGGCCCCAGAACTCACACTGGATGATGTGGATTCGAATCCAAGACTTTAGAGCTGATCGGTGGGTGTTTAACCACTATGCTATCCTGGCTTCCTGAACCCATTAGCCCCAATCAATTATCAGTGGACTAGTGCCAGCTGAAGTACTGAAAATACCAACACGAGTAGCAATCGATAATGCAAAACTGATAGTGCACTAATTTCCATTATAACAGAACCAGTACTGCCTGACCTCTCCAGCATGCTTTATTAATTCATATATGGCATGCTGCCAGGCATTTTAGCAGGTTGGCAGTACTTTAGCATGTTGTCAGGAATGTTTGCATGTTGCCAAGCATTCTGATTGATATGTTAAGTCAGAAAGATCATCTTAACTGCAATGGGTATTATACTTTATGGCTTGGTTTCTCTCTGCAGAATAGCTGGCTGCCTGCTGGCAGTGTCACGCAGGGTACAAACTCCATAGCTCCAGGGACGATCCCCATGGGCTCTCCGTAAAAACTGCTTTTATGAACTGAATGACATGTCCATGAAATGAAGCTACGACCTTAGGAACATAAGGTTAACCACTCTGCTGCGGAACCCCTAACCCCAAAATCCTCCTTTGTGAAAAGCTGTAGTATGTTCCCATGTTCTAGCATGTCGCCAAGTGTTCTAGCATGTTGAAAAGTATTCTAGCATGTTGTCAAGTGTTCTAGCATGTTGTCAAGTGTTCTAGCATGTTGTCAAGTGTTCTAGCATGTTGTCAAGTGTTCTAGCATGTTGAAAAGTATTCTAGCATGTTGTCAAGTGTTCTAGCATCTTGTCAAGTGTTCTAGCATGTTGTCAAGTGTTCTAGCATGTTGTCAAGTGTTCTAGCATGTTGAAAAGTATTCTAGCATGTTGTCAAGTGTTCTAGCATGTTGTCAAGTGTTCTAGCATGTTGTCAAGTGTTCTAGCATGTTGTCAAGTATTCTAGCATGTTGTCAAGTATTCTAGCATGTTGTCAAGTATTCTAGCATGTTGTCAAGTATTCTAGCATGTTGCCAAGTATTCTAGCATGTTGTCAAGTGTTCTAGCATCTTGTCAAGTGTTCTAGCATGTTGTCAAGTATTCTAGCATGTTGTCAAGTATTCTAGCATGTTGCCAAGTATTCTAGCATGTTGTCAAGTATTCTAGCATGTTGTCAAGTATTCTAGCATGTTGCCAAGTATTCTAGCATGTTGTCAAGTGTTCTAGCATCTTTTCAAGTGTTCTAGCATGTTGTCAAGTGTTCTAGCATCTTGTCAAGTGTTCTAGCATGTTGTCAAGTATTCTAGCATGTTGTCAAGTATTCTAGCATGTTGCCAAGTATTCTAGCATGTTGTCAAGTATTCTAGCATGTTGTCAAGTATTCTAGCATGTTGCCAAGTATTCTAGCATGTTGTCAAGTGTTCTAGCATCTTGTCAAGTGTTCTAGCATGTTGTCAAGTGTTCTAGCATGTTGTCAAGTATTCTAGCATGTTGTCAAGTATTCTAGCATGTTGTCAAGTATTCTAGCATGTTGTCAAGTATTCTAGCATGTTGCCAAGTATTCTAGCATGTTGTCAAGTGTTCTAGCATGTTGTCAAGTGTTCTAGCATGTTGTCAAGTGTTCTAGCATGTTGTCAAGTATTCTAGCATGTTGCCAAGTGTTCTAGCATCTTGTCAAGTGTTCTAGCATGTTGTCAAGTGTTCTAGCATGTTGTCAAGTGTTCTAGCATGTTGTCAAGTGTTCTAGCATCTTGTCAAGTGTTCTAGCATGTTGTCAAGTGTTCTAGCATCTTGTCAAGTGTTCTAGCATGTTGCCAAGTATTCTAGCATGTTGTCAAGTATTCTAGCATGTTGTCAAGTGTTCTAGCATGTTGTCAAGTATTCTAGCATGTTGTCAAGTGTTCTAGCATGTTGCCAAGTATTCTAGCATGTTGCCAAGTATTCTAGCATGTTGTCAAGTGTTCTAGCATGTTGTCAAGTGTTCTAGCATGTTGTCAAGTGTTCTAGCATGTTGTCAAGTGTTCTAGCATGTTGCCAAGTATTCTAGCATGTTGCCAAGTATTCTAGCATGTTGTCAAGTGTTCTAGCATGTTGTCAAGTGTTCTAGCATGTTGTCAAGTGTTCTAGCATGTTGTCAAGTGTTCTAGCATGTTGTCAAGTGTTCTAGCATGTTGTCAAGTGTTCTAGCATGTTGCCAAGTATTCTAGCATGTTGTCAAGTGTTCTAGCATGTTGTCAAGTGTTCTAGCATGTTGTCAAGTGTTCTAGCATGTTGCCAAGTATTCTAGCATGCAGCCAAGTGTTCTAGCATGTTGTCAAGTATTCTAGCATGTTGCCAAGTATTCTAGCATGTTGCCAAGTATTCTAGCATGCGGCCAAGTGTTCTAGCATGTTGCCAAGTATTCTAGCATGTTGCCAAGTGTTCTAGCATGTTGCAAAGTCTTCTGTTAATGTTCATGTTTATGTTTATTCGACGGATCAACATCATGGCACACGAGTGTAACCCATAAGTGCTCCATTCTTCTTCCAACTCAAACCTGAGTCTAAAGAATCCCAGCACAGTGCACGAACTCTGTTGCACCTGTGAGGATCGTAAAATACTTTGGGGAGATTTTCAACTCCAAATTTGGCCCAGGTAGCGCCGTTGGGCCAATCTCTTTGATTTCCAACTGCCAAGGGATTTTTATGTGCACAACAATACACACAGGCGTCCGGCCTTACTACCCAGAGATCAGAAGTCCAAGGGGAAAAAAATACCATGACGTGAGATCATGCAGCCCCCTCTAAGTGTTCTAGCATGTTGCAAAGTGTTCTAGAATGCTGGCAAGTGTTCTAGGAAAATGTCAAGTATTCTAGCATGCTGTCAGCTATTCTAGCAAGTTGAAAGATGTTCCAGCATCTTGCCATGTGTTTTAGTATACTCTTAGCTGTTCTAGCATTTTGTCAAGTGATCTAGCTTGTTGCCAAGTGCTCTAGCATGCGGCCAAGTGGTTTAGGTTGTTGTCAAGTCTTCTAGCATGTTGTCAAGTGATGTAGCATGTTGTCAAGTGATGTAGCATGTTGTCAAGTGATGTAGCATGTTTTCAAGTGATGTAGCATGTTGTCAAGTGATGTAGCATGTTGTCAAGTGATGTAGCATGTTGTCAAGTGATGTAGCATGTTGTCAAGTGATGTAGCATGTTTTCAAGTGATGTAGCATGTTGTCAAGTGATGTAGCATGTTGTCAAGTGATGTAGCATGTTTTCAAGTGATGTAGCATGTTGTCAAGTGATGTAGCATGTTGTCAAGTGATGTAGCATGTTGTCAAGTGATGTAGCATGTTTTCAAGTGATTTAGCATGTTGTCAAGTGATGTAGCATGTTGTCAAGTGATGTAGCATGTTGTCAAGTGATGTAGCATGTTGTCAAGTGATGTAGCATGTTGCCAAGTGATGTAGCATGTTGTCAAGTGATGTAGCATGTCGTCAAGTGATGTAGCATGTCGTCAAGTGATTTAGCATGTTGTCAAGTGATGTAGCATGTCGTCAAGTGATGTAGCATGTTGTCAAGTGATGTAGCATGTTGTCAAGGGATGTAGCATGTTGTCAAGTGATGTAGCATGTTGTCAAGTGATGTAGCATGTTGTCAAATGATGTAGCATGTTGCCAAGTCTTCTGTTAATGTTCATGTTTATTCAACAGATCCACATCATGGCACACGAGTGTAACCCATAAGTGCTCCATTCTTCTTCCAACTCAAACCTGAGTCTAGAGAATCTCAGCACAGTGCATGAACTCTGTTGCACCCGTAAGAATTGTAAAATACTTTGGGGAGATTTTCAACTCCAAATTTCGCCCAGGTAGCTCTGTTAGGCCAATCTCTTCGATTTCCAACTGCCAAGGGATTTTTATGTGCACAACAATACACACAGGCGTCCGGCCTTACTACCCAGAGACCAGAAGTCCAAGTTAAAAAAAAATCCCAGCCCTCATCGGGGCTTGACCCTGGGACCTCTAGGACTTGAGGCGGACACAATGCCTCGAGATCACGCAGCCCCATCTAAGTGTTCTAGCATGTTGCAAAGTGTTCTAGGAAAATGTCAAGTATTCTAGCATGCTGTCAGGTATTCTAGCATGCTGTCAGGTATTCTAGCAAGTTGAAAGATGTTCTAGCATCTTACTATGTGTTTTAGTATGCTCTTAGCTGTTCTAGAATTTTGTCAAGTGATCTAATTTGTTGCCAAGTGATCTAGCATGTTGTCAAGTGTTCTAGCATGTTGCCAAGTGTCCTAGCATGTTGCCTTGTGATCTAGCATGTTGTCAAGTGTTCTAGCATAAGGTCAAATCTTCTATGTGTTCTCAGGTGATCTAGCCCATTGCCAAGTGTTCTGGCTTGCTGCCAAGTATTCTAGCCTGTTGCCATATGATTTAGCATGTTCCTAAATTCAATGTCAGGTAACAACCACACTGTGAAAGGTAAATAAATATTTTTGCAGAAACCAGATGTGGTGGACTAAAGGGTGTTTCAAAACAATGTGACAACTGCCTGTTTAACGGAAAGAAGAGAAGAAGAAGAAGAAGAAGAAGAAGAAGGAGATGAAAAAGAACTATCTTTATGAATATTACATGGTGATTGTTTAAGTACTCTTCTACCACTGTCCCAGGAGAAAGCAACAAGAGTAATTTTTTTTTTAACTACCCACCAAAGGCTTGGTGTACTCTGTTTACTCTAGGCTCTAGTGGTAAGAAGAGGAAGTAGAAGAAGAACCAATAGTAACATTTGGGTTAGGAAGAAGAAATCTGCCATACTGCTTAAATTAAAACGGCAGTAGGCGTGTTACGGTGTGGTTTACACCTTAACTGCCACATTTTCGTATTTTATGCCAACACATCCGAATTTTGCAAACCCATTATTAGTCGGCTTATACTTATACGACAGTCTGCAACGGTATGTTCTGAACAGAGAGTGAGACACAGTCAGAGGTTCCGGTTTGTGTCGACTGCTAGTAAAGGAGGATGTCCCCATACACTACGACACAAAATAAGCTAGCTACTCACCACATCCACAGTAAAATCCAGACTATTATTAATAATTATCTGTTAGGTGTGGATAAATAGCTCCATGGCAGCGAACCTCGACTTCATCTTCCCTCAGTCAGGCCTCAATCGCCATTGTTTATTTTCTCACGAGACAAGACTTCGCTCTTTATTGACTTCGCATAATTAGATATCTAATCCGTATTGCATAATACTGCATTTATTCTCATTCTTACATTATCAATCGTTACAATTACTATTGCACTCCCTAACAATAAAAAAAACAATGTTAATCATATTATTATATGCTTAATAAAATACAATTAGTAAATCCCTTGTAATTTTGAATAAATTTGCCGTGCCGGCAATATTGAATTGCAATTTCAAAGATAAAAGACTTGCCAGGTACAACGCAAAAAAAAAAAAAAGATTGCAAAACATTTATATGTAATTCGTACTTTTAAGCCTGGATCTTAGAATTTTCGAATAAAGAAAGGTCAGAGCTGATGGGAAAGTACCCACCCTAATTCCCAGCTGCTGATTCTTCTATTGATATATTCAGTCGGTCAGATACTGCCTCCCTAGTTTTGGTTTTGAGTAGTTGTATCATTGTCCGTGTGTATAGTATGCCGATGAATGCTTTCTAACCGCAACTTTCGCGCTTACTTAGTCGGTCCGCTTTTATCTTGGGGTGCAAAGGTTTTCCAGAGAGACTGCTTCTTTGTCAGCAGTTTTCTTTTAGACTTTTTTTCCGATGCAGTCCTCTGTCAGTCTGGGACTATTGGATATTGCTGGACACGAGAGATATTCTGAAGACCATATATATGAATGACTGTTGACAGAAGACACGATATTAGACGAAATAACATGGGCAAGAATGTGTAGGAATAAGTGTGGGTCTCGCAGGAAGGGGTGGATGAGATGAAGAGAACGACGTGTGTAATAAGTGTGCTGTGAGAACAGTTGGCATCTACAACTGAAGCCATTTACTGCCGAAGACGGAGCATCTATGGATATGCCCGGTGTGCTATGGTGTTGATTCTTTAATCAGTAACAATTCACAGCGAACCCCGTATCGTCCAGGTGGTCTGGTTCCAATATTGTACACTATGTACATACTGGTGTTTGTTTATGACAACTTACCTTGATGTCGCGTTGACCACATAATTCATCGAGCCCGATTAGTATTCACAATGACGGGTCTAGTCAGATATGTCCGGGCATCAGGCGCAAAGCCGCGAAGAAAACATCGTTACATTCAAGAGTCTCTCTAAGAGGGAAATCAGTTTGATTTGCAGTCTTTGTATGTAAATTTCAATTGGTCCGGTGCCGACTTTTTCTCTTATGACGTCGTTCTCGATTTTCCCTCTTCTGGTCGCTCGTGCAGCCCTTGTTGGACACCCCATTTGCATGGTTACTAATTTTCTTTTCTGGTTTGTTGTGACTGACGATGTCTTCTTTCTTCTTCTTCTTCGCGTTCACCAGGAGTATAGTTCTGGTTGTTCATCCACTTCTCAACCTGAGTGTTGCGTGTGCATCCGTTTCACAGATCTGACTCATTTGTATGTAGACTGCTGGTTGCTTGCCTCTCAGGCAGATGCACCCCGACTTTGAAGGAAGCTCCCAATTAGTCGACTCTTACGACATGCTTTTAGGTAGGCAGTGCATCTATTCTTGTTTTCCCTGTAACAGTTGTTCCCAGATATTTCAATTTAGATGCTAGTGCAAATCTTTTGCACTCTACTTTTTTTCTGCTTCTTTTCTTCCTATAAACATTATTTTCGTCTTTTGATTGTTTAGTGTCATAGTATTTGCTTACATTCTTCATTCCAAGTTATAAGATGTTGCAATTTCGTGGTTTTGATTGTTTGAACAACTGATCAACATCATGGCACACGAGTAGTAACCCATTAGTGATCCCGTCTACTTCTAACTCAAGCCTGAGTCTAAAGAATCTCTGCGCAGTGCACGAACTCCGTAGCACCGGCTATGATCCTGAAATACTTTGGGTAGATTTTTAACTCCTAATTTGTTTTTCCTGGCAGCGTCACTAGAACTCCTCGTGGTCCTGGCTCACGCCCGGGTGTAGGCAGAAAAATCACATTTCTCCCACATTTACAGTACCTATCATAGAATCAAGGCCGAAAGGTTGCGATATCCATAGTACCGAGCCAAAGGGTTATCAACTCATGGTTTCTGGATACTTTAAACAAAAACAGCAGTGGTGATAAGACAAATCTTTGTCTTACACTAGAAGTTAGTGTGAATAATTTCAGTGTTTCTTGCCTTATTCTAACAATGCTTCTATAATCCCTAAATTCGTTTGCACACTCCGATTAGGTAGATATTCGCTTACTCCATATGGAGCCATTACTTTCCTTAATAATTGTCCATCGACTATATTTAATGCCTTCTTCTGGTCTACGAATGCCACTCAGATCATATTCAATGCTCTTTTCTATTAACTGCACCTGCGCAATTCTGCTTCGCCTAAATCCCATATATTCTTCTGCCAGCTGTGGCTCTATCACTGATCTCAGCCTCGTGTCTACCATTTTGACATGCATTTCGGCAAAATGACTTAAAATAGAGATGCCTCGGTATTGACTGCATTCAAGCTTGCTCCCTCTGTTCTTCCACAACGGTGTAACTATTGCATGTTGCCAGTCAATAGGAGCAGTTTGTTGTACCTACATGTTGCTCTAACCTGCTGCTTTTTTTTTCTGTTATGATATTTATTTGTCTTCGCGTTCACCGGTGTAAACTCCGGCGGAAAGTTCTGGGTGTTCGTCCACCTCCAGGCTTTAGTATTGTTCCATAATCTGAGTGTTGCGTGCATGTTCCTTTTATATGTCTAGCTTATTTGTGTGCAGACTCTTGGTTCTTTGCCTCTCAAGCAAAATACTTTGAGCGATGCACCCAGTTAGTCTGACAGACTGACGTGCAACCCCACAATAAGCGACCAACACCAGGTGACACTAAGGAAAGAAAATCACCCCAGCGCAAGTCTCAAGAATCCCGTAGGTCACATCTAGGGCCATGACAACAGTGGGGTTTCAAAAATAACAAAAAGTATGTTCTATATTGGAGCGGGTATAGTGTTATATAAACGAAATTGCCAGCTAGTCGACATGCTTGTTAGGGAGGCAGTTTGTCTATTCTTGTTTGCCCACAACAACACCAGACGGTTTTCTGTAGCTATACTATGATAAAGTGTTAACAAATAACTTTGTTTTTCGTTAGATACAATGTGAGGATCTAATCATACATCACATGTTGTTTGAGAATGATAAGAACAGGGACATACAGATAATAACGCCTTGGATGTTCAACCACGTCCGAGTTCGGCTGGATACATAAAGGGCAGCAACACACTTAATAATGCTTTGCGTGTCTCATAGAGATTATGTCTCTTGAAAAGCGGATCGTCACAAACCAATCCTAATATTTGCTGTCTAGTCATTACTGCAGACTACAACACAGCACTCCAGGCAGATCCATATGGGCTCTGATCTCTTCCTCATCATTGGCTCCATAAGAGTAAAACGGCTGGCTGTATTTTTTCTTTTCTATGCGAGTTCCGGGGCCCCATAGAGGTGGGGACGGCACTATTAAGCATGTTGTTAGTGTGGACTATTTAGAAATGTGCTGAAACTGGGTGTATTATGCTGGAAGGGGTAGATACTGCCACCTAGTTATAAACCCCGGCACAACATGCCAACTACTCTTGTTAGGGTGATAGCAACAACAACAAAAAACAAAACAAATGAAAACAAATTAGTGGTTTTTACTAGGTATGATGATGTGATTTGCGTGGTGATGACCCCGCTTAGCATGGTCTCCACATTCACAACCAGTCGAGCAAAAAATCCGTGCGACAAACAACCGCAAGAGATACTTGGGGTTGATAAAGGTAGACGAAGGAAAACCCGAGGTTGACTCGTGGTCAGTTGTGTACCAGAGCTGAAAGAAGACAGTCTTGATGTAGTTAGAATGAAGTGTGGTCAACGGTTAGTAAATGATTATTGTGGCATGGTAGTCGAAGTGTACAGCGACGACTGTGGTTGAGTAATTGTGATGGAATAGGAGAAACAAACTGGCAGGATGTATATTGGAAACTGAGCATTGTTTAACGTTCTCAACTGTTGAAAGCTGTATTTGTTCCAAAGTAAACGAGCTTTATTATACTAGACAATTTTTAGTTCAGTAGTTTGCCATTACATAAATAACTTTCCTTCTTCTTTGTTCATCGACTGCAAGTTCTAGTTGTTCGTCCATTTGGATTCTGGATTTGTGCCAAGGCCTAAGATTGTGTGTATCCGTTTTATTGGCTTACTGTGTGCAGTTGGTTGTTACTTGCCGCTCGGGCAGATGCACTCTGACTTCAAAGGAAGTCCCCAGTTAGTCAACTTCTACAACATGCTTGTTGGGGAGGTAGTGGGTCTATTCTGTTTTCCCCCAAACTGAGGCCCCTGGAACCCACACAGGTAACATACAGAACGGTTCGAGCTCATACAATTATTGATATCAACACAGTGTAGTCTACCAGGTCAATCAGTCGGTTTGTCCCCTCTGGGTTGCCACCCAAAGGTTTATCATACCATGCTGAGATTTAAAACCAGCAAGGTAGATTACACAACCCTGTTACACCTCCTGACCCATAAAAAGTCATACCAGCCACTATGACGGATATGGAGGTTCATTGTTTTTTTAGACATGGAAAGTTTTGGCTTCTGACAGCAGTTAGCTGTTGCATTTTTCTCCATGTGTGGACTAAAAGGATATGGTTTGTTGCCCGGCTACCGAGGTGAGTGCATGGTGCAGCACTGTGAGCTGATGATTTCATTTAGAATGCATTTCAGCTGTGCCCAACATGGTTTGTGTTGTGAACTACAGATTCTGAAAATGGAAGTGACCCGTTTCAAGAAAATCTGATGGTGCCTTATGTGATTAATTGCCTGTACAATCACTAATCTTATATAACTGCTCATATAATTGACTGCATTTATAGTGTTAGACTGTTTGTGTTGGCACTTCTGACAGATGCCTCAGGCATTCTGTGCGGTTTTAATTGGTATTGGAATGAAGCAACTATGAGATGACTCCTTTTACTATGAAATTGGTACCGTGATTACCTTCTTGTGGGTTCCGGGGCCCTATTATAGGGAAAACAAGAATAGACCCACTGCCTACCCAAAAGCATGTCGTAAGAGTCGACTAATGGGGAGCTTCCTTTAAAGTCAGAGTTCATCTGCCTATAAGGCAAGGAAACAGTCTGCATAAAATGAGTCAGATATGTAAAACGGATGCACGCGCAACACTCAGGTTCTGGAAAAGGACTGCAGTTTAGAAGTGGATGAACAACCAGAACTTTCCGCAAGTTTATAGCTTGTGAACGCAAAGAAAAAATAATTAGGAGTGACTGCAGCTGAGCTGATGTCAAGTAGTAGTTTTCTCCTTTGTTTTTACTGGCAATAAACTCCAACGGAAAGTTTTGGTTGTTCGTCAACTCCGGACCTTTGTTCTAGAACCTGAGTGCATTTACAAATCTGGCTTATCTGTATGCAGACTGATGGTTGCCTGCCTCTCAGCCAGTTGGACTCTGACAGAACCGACCAATTAGTAGACCCCTATGACATACTTGAGGAGGCAGTAAGCCTAATTTTGTGTTTTCATAATCGGGCCCCAAAACCCAGACTTGGATCAATGAGTAATAAACACTGTGGCTAGAAAACTCAACGGACCTATTAGTAGACCATAAACATCCGAGGTCAACATGAAACCATAAATATTGAGAATTTCTGGTTGTAACTGTGGCTGTTTATAAGCTCCCTTATCTTGTCGATTGAAATTTGTAGCCATAGATTGGGCTAAATTAAGTATTCTTCGTAGATGTGTGTATAATTGAATGAATTTTGTGACTAACATTTTCTGCAGGACAAGACAGCCGGACTTAAGTCAACCATCCTTAGTCCAGTTCAAAGACATACAGTAAACAATATGCTACTATTCGTCCCAAACCTGCACACAACCAACTGTAATTCTACACAGTGTTGCATATCTATACAGATGTATTTATACTATTATCATCATGTGACCGGCAGTAGTGTATGTGTTCATGTCTCTGCACAAATATGTCCGTGTTGGTCTTCAGCAAAGGTGCTGATATCCTTCCATGAACCCGTTATGACGACTGGTCAGATTTGACAGAGTGATAAAGGAAGACAATATGAGAAGAATCTTGACAGCTTTTTTTTCATGGCATGGAAGTGTGTCAGACATGAACTGATGCACACTTTTGGAGACTGCTGCAGACATGAACCAATGCACACTTTTGGAGACTGCTGGCATGAGTGTATCAGAAATAAAATGATGCACACTTTTGGAAGCCGCTGGCATGGAAGCGTATCAGGCAGTCTTCTGCTTCTCCATTCGACATCATTCCTGCTAAACACAGAATCCCATCTGGATCACAAATAGCATTGTGCATTTAAGGTCACCACTTGTACCCCATAGCTTCTCTTGCAATGTAGCTAGCTCCCTTGGGCCAGATCCAGTCTTTGCTGAGCAAAGTTAGGGCAGTACTGCAATATGTGCTCAGGGGTCTGTCTTTTTGCTCCACAATCACAGGCTGCAGATTCTTTTATGCCTATCCTGTGCAGGTGTGCTCAAAGACCACAATGTCCTATCAGAAGACTAAAAATTGATGTTTTTTCTTTCCTGTTGTTTGTTTATGCTGTCACTCTCTGGTCTGTAATCTCTATTCTGCCTTCTCCACTCCCGCTTGAAAGACTGCTTTAGGGCTGTTTTGGTTTCACTGTAGCTGTGTGGTGGATGAGGTTGTGGAAGATTACTCCCAGCTTTTGCTAACTCATCTGCTCTCTCATTTCCTTAAATACCACAGTGGGCTGGTATCCACTGCAAGACCAGTTCTGCTTCCTTGGAAAGTAAGCCAATGTTGGTTCTTAGATCTGCAATTAGTGTATGAACTGATGAACGATTTAAGAGACTGCAAGCTGTGTACAGTCAGCAAGGTGTTATAATGATTATCCCAAGTTACCATTTTTATTGTCCAGCAACAACTGTCTTGTTCTACCTCTCCTGGTGGTCCCCATGATGCTCTCTAATGCTTAACAGACGAAATTATGCTACCTGTCTTTTTCTTATGGTTCTGTATTTGTTTTTCTTCTTAACATTAACCAGCTGTAAACATGAGTGGAAAGTTCTGGCTGTTCATCCACTTATGGATTTTAATCTCGTTTCAGGACTTCAGTTTTGTATGCACATCAATTTTACTGACCTGGCTTATTTTGTATGCAAAATGTTGATTCCTCACTTCTTAAGTAGAAGCAATCTCTGTTTGGAGGAAACACTACACCCCCCCCCCCCCACCTCTGGAATGCAAACAGAGACTGTGTTTACTTTCATTCACCCTGTCCAGACAATTGCCAGTTGATTAGGCTAGCAAAGCTATTTGCAAGTTTCCCCAGACGTATACATACAAACATAATTACAGGTATACATATACTGACACCATAACAAAGAATTGTAACTAATAAATTATGGATAGAACATTTGTATTTCTCTTTCTATTTGGTTACTCTGTCAATCTAAACATTAACATACCACAAAACTGGTTACCTACATCCCAATGTATGAATCTGCATATCACATACAACAGCAAATTACTCAATCACACACACATACAACTGTGTTTACAAAACACATTTAAATTCTTCAGTCTGCCATGGTTTAATAATTTGTGTCACACAGTGTCAAATAAGAATTATGTCCCACGAGCTGAGCAGCAGAAAAGTCTCATAACACTCAGAAAGTTCTCTGTATACATTTATCATTGGCACATGAGTGTAGTAGCAGGGAAAGCACACCACCAAATTTGCCGCTAATATATTAAACTCTACATAAGGCAGTGGAGTCTACAAAGACAACACAGCTTATGCAAGAAACAACCCTGCAGCGGTAGGATAATTCCTAGCTAACAAAGAGAACATGAAAAATTAAGGGGTAGGCTGAATAACTGTCCATGTATACGGGCACAATACAGCTATGGCCTCAGATTAATACAGAAAAAAGATAATGTCAGAACACGTTCCAGTTTGTATGAACTTATCATGTGGCCAATCAATAAGACATGTTTCTGATATTCACATCTTAGCGTTATAGACATCTTTCTATTTTTCCAGATGATACTGTTTTACTGTGCTATGGAAAGGCATGGGAATCACCCAGAGAGGATAAATAGACATAGGTCAAGATAAAAAAAATTACCAAGTATATGTAGGCAAAGGACCTATGCTTTACTGGGGATCAATGAAGAGAAGAAAAGAGGAACACTAACAACCAGTAATTAATAAACAATGTACATTTTAAAAAAAACAGAAATAGCAAAATGGGATAAATGAGCTGAATCTACAGTTCTCTGGTTACTGTGGAAGGGACAACAGCGTCTGTTGGCCTTGTGGCAAGTAGACAATATTTCTGGACCGCGACAGCTGGTAGGCGATGTCTTCAGCAGCCTCAAGTTTCCTCAGCTCCACCAATCCCTCACCAGCTTTACCAAACGCAGATGCTAGAAGTTCTGCGGCCTTGGACTCTCCCTCGGCTGAAATGACGGCTGCTTTCTTAGTTTGCTCAGCCTGGGAATGTCAAGTACAATTCATGCTCAGTTTATTTCAATCAGTAAAAAAAACCTTACTGCCACCAACTTGGGCGCAGCTTGTATTTCTCAATTACCCTAGAGCTATGCCGGTGGTAGTGTACAAATCTGAGTCTCAAAAAGTGGACTGGTCGAAGGATATAGAACAAAAAGAGACACCCTAGTTCCTCAGGCTATGGGCTGAAGCATGGGACCAACATCCCCACCTTTGCAGTAAAACCGTGTTTCATCAACAACAAAAACCAGATATCTATGCTTTGAATTCAGATGGATTTAAACGTGCCAGTCACAGAGAAGGCTGGTAACATCTGCAGCAATGACCCCCAAAGAATTAAAATTATGAAGAAGAATGGTGTGCTTAATCCTCTATATGGCGCTGATCGCCTTTTTTTTTTTAAATTGCAGCTTAAGCAGAATATTCCTGGGTGGATTCTCAATAATTTTAAGTGGCTTTTAGTGTGATGCCCAAAATCTTGTTAGGTAGGTGTTTGAATAAAGATAATAATCTTGTTAGGTAGTGTTTGAATAAAGATAATAATCTTGTTAGGTAGTCTCTGCATAAAGATACTAATCTTGTTCGGCAGCATCTAGATAAATATAATTATCTTGTCTTCTACGCGTTCACAGGCTGTAAACTGCAGCATAACTTTATGGGTGTTCATCCATCATCAAACTTTAGACTTGTTCGAGAACCTCAGTGTTGTGTGCACATCTGCTCCACAGATCTGGCTGGCTTATATGTAGACTCTTGGTTCCTTGCTTATCAGACAGATGTGCTCCGATTTCAAAGCATGCCCCCAATTAGTCGACTCTTACAACATGCTTGCTGGGGAGGCAGTGGGTCTATTCTTGTTTTCTTCACAATGGGACCTCAGAACTCCTAAAGAGACTTGTTAAAGACTAAGCTTTTCTGAAGGTTTTCAGTTTTCTGTCTTTATCAAACACCAGAACTTTCATAAAACAGGGGTCAGCTGACAACTACACAGGAAATGGGAGCAAACCCAGATCAACCTACCTTTTCTACAAGATATCGGGCCCTCTCAGCTTCCTGCTGAGCCACCTGTTTAGCCTCAACAGCCTCTGTAAACTCTTGGCCAAATGTCAGATGTGTCTGGAACAATCAATGAAGCCAGGGATCAGCAAACCATCCATACAACACAGACATGACAACTTCATGTGTTAGTACCACTAGCCACATTAATGTTTTTTGTGGAACATAAATTATTAATCAAAGATTTTAAAAAATCACCACTTTCAGAAAATAGGAGCACCTGTACAACTGTGAATTAAAAAATCATCAGGATACAGGAAATGGAATGCCACAAGCAAACATGCGTGTTGATCCATACAGGAGTTTTTCAACATATTTGTTAAAGTGTGAAGGCACAAGTTTTGAAATGCACTATAGTTTTCACCAGTAACTGATTTCATAGGTCATTAAAGAACCAAATGGTTCTGTGATCCGGTTAAAATTGGCCAGCAGCTGGAGTGCACCACATGAGAATAACAGACCACAAAGCAAGAGGCTGACCAAGAAAGAGATGATTGTAGGGAGTAGAAGAAATTCTACAGAAGAGCAATATGACATTAACACAAGCTATGCAATTAGCAAAAGAAACCACATTTAATTCTTCTCTGGGATGCTTTACAGCATACATTGTAGGACACACACAAAAAAGAAGATTAAAATGATCTGTATAAATTAGATCAGGCAAATTACTTGGATAATACTCATCGTTAAATCCATTAAGACAAAGACAACAATGTTTCAACTACTAAATAAAAAGGAATCCAATGATGAGGTAGAGGGAGACCTATAATAAATAGGGTTTAAAGGAGTCACTAACAAAGTGAGATTTCATAAAATACCAAGCAAGCAGTAACATGGCTTTCTATCATCTGTTAAACTGTGATACACAGCAGCAAAAGAATAAAGCCTACAGGTGACATTTTATCTTAATTCTACTGTGCCCATTAATCAGAAAGTCAGCTGTACTCACCAGGGAAATGTCATCAAGGATGAGCCCAAACTGTAGAGCCCTGTCTGTCAGCTCCTCGCTGACTCTGGTGGATACCAGCTCTCTCTGCGTGATGAGGTCACTGGCATCAAACTGAGCCTAGACATAAGGATATCTCTGGCATCAGACAGGGTATTCAACTGTGAGATAAACTTCTCTACAAACATTCAACCCTGTCTTAAACTGCTCTACAAACATTCGACCCTGTCTCAAACTGAGCCTGGACATAAGAATATCTCCGGCATCAGACTGGGCATTCAACTGAGATTCAACCCTTTCTCAAACTGAGCCTAGAAATAAGAATATCTCTAGCATCAGTCAGGCCATTCAACTGTGAAATAAACTTCTATGAGATAAACTTCTGTACAAACATTGAAACCTATCACAGATGAGCCTAGACATAAGAATATCTATGGCATCAGACAGGGCATTCAACTGTGAGATAAACTTCTCTACAAACATTGAAATCTATCACAAACTGAGCCTGGACATAAGAATATCTCTGGCATCAGACAGTGCATTCAACTGTGAGATAAACTTTTCTACAAACATTCAACCCTGTCTTAAACTGAGTCTAGACATAAGAATATCTCTAGCATCAGACAGGCCATTCAACTGTGAAATAAACTTCTATGAGATAAACTCCTGTACAAACATTGAAACCTATCACAGATGAGCCTAGACATAAGAATATCTATGGCATCAGACAGGGCATTCAACTGTGAGATAAACTTCTCTACAAACATTGAAATCTATCACAGATGAGCCTAGACATAAGAATATCTCTGGCATCAGACAAGGCATTCAACTGTGAGATTAACTCCTCTAAAACATTGAAACCTATAACAAATGCGCTTAGACATAAGAATATCTCTGACATCAGACAAGGCATTCAACTGTGAGATTAAATACTCTACAAACATTGAAACCTATAACAGATGAGCCTAGGCAAGAATATATCTAGCATCAGACAGGGCACACAACTGTGAGACCAACTTCTCTACAAACATTCAGACCTGTCATAAACTGAGCATAGACACAAGAGTATCTAGCACCAAAACAGGACACAAAACTGTAAGACAAAATTATCTATATACATTCAAAACTGTCGCGCAATCATTTTACTTCTTAAAGACTATAAAATATGTCAGCCTGATTCATTGCCTTTCTGACTCAGGCCCACCAACTTGTTCATTTCCTCAACATCTCATACGACTGCTTGTGACTGTCTCAGTACTCAAACCACTGTCTTCAAGCCCGACTTATCTCAATCGTCCTCAGCATACACATGAACTCTTTCAATCCCACAAGGTCCTAGTTAAATATCCAAGGGTGTTAACAATGGCAACACTAGACTCACGGGTATAGTATACTATACATGTGAAAAATTCCCAATCACACTTAGTGCGTTGTTTTAGAGTTCTGTCACTGAGAAAGAATGCCCGACTGCAGACCTGTGTTTTCAGCTGGCTATTGCTTTAGTTAACAGCAATGACATCCACAAACAAGCGTCTCCCTGTAGGCAAGAGTCTTCCTTTCTCATGACAGCTCATGAGCAACCCCCCCCCCCCCCCCCCATTGACCAACAGATCTATCTGTATAAATGACTGCATTGCAATGAGTAGACCCCTCAAATATCAAGACCAACATGTCAGCCTCTACGGCAACCAGATTTGAAGTCTGTATTGTCGTCCAGGGGTTGCCTGCTATAAGGAGGCTTCATCAATGAATGAAGGTAGGGAATTTCAAAATGGGTCACTAATTTCATCTGCCTGACCTGGCCATAAACAATCCGTCACAGAAGTTTTGAAACTCCCTACTCCTCACACACCTTCCCTTCTGGAAGGACAGGCATGTATGACCATACTGGATCTTCATTCACTGATGAATTTCTATAGGTTTCACCCCATCACTAAAAAAAATGGATAACAGAAGATTGCTCCTCTTTGGTGTGTCATTAATGTTTAATGTCAATAGCATGGTTACGGTCATATCTATAACTTTTAAGGTTTTCACATGAAGCCCCCTCGTACAGTGACAAGCAAACACAGAAACATCTTCAAGACAAAAGAATCACTGGTCTCCTTCACCCGGAGTACACAAGTAAAACCCACCCCACATAACAAGATAATCTTGTAACAGCAGCAGCATCAAGGCTATCTCACATACCACTACTGCCTTCAACACTTCAGCTGTGATGGAAGGTAGGACTCTTTCATCATAATCAATGCCCAGGTTGGTGTAGATCTTGGGGAGAGCAGGGACTTGAGGTCTGAACAAGATTCTCAGGGTAATGCTGACATTCTGTAAATCTGAACATGAACAAGATTATCATTCTGATGCTGACACTGTGTAAACCAGAAAAAATGCAGCAGGCTGAACAGCAAAAGTTAGACAGTGATACAAGAGAGGAGATATCAAGGTACAGTCCAACAGCAATCTTTCACAGTGCACAAATAGGAGAGACAGTTAGTTTTGAAGATTCACTGCAGCGAACTGTGGAGAGGCACCCAATTGACTAAATCAATGAATGCAGATGATGATGGACAATGTAGATCAGTGGTCTTCAGTCTGGGGTGCATGACCCCCTAGGGAAGTGCAAGGAAGTCTCAAACAGGGGAGGGACGTTAAAATGGCTACATCTGTACTTGTAAACAAAACAGTACTGTCAGCTTGATCTGGAGCATGATCTCTGCTGTATCTTGCCCAACCTCAGACCAAAAACAGCAGATATCAAGACAACCATCACATTGATATGAGGATACTAAATTACCAGAAAGCTGGTGACTGTTTATTTTATGTAATTTGGCATTTTGATTTCAGTGGGTATTTTTCTCAAAGTTTTCGTTAACAGTGCTTGGGATTCGCTATTTCATCCCCGTTTTAATCTCATCTTTTGTTTATGCTGAGGGGTGTGTGTGAAAACTATTGATGTAGATGAACAATAATGAGGGACACGATAAACTGTGTGAGCTTCTGAATGACAGAATGAAGATAATGATGGCGAATCATGGAGAAAAACAAAAGATAATGAGAAATGCTATAAGTCATGTGTGAATGAAAGAAGAAGACGGCAGATGGTGTAGACCAGGGTTATTCCACCTGCGGTCCCTGGAGGTTGATGGATCATTGCCAGCTGTACTGTATCAATCTTTCAATGCTGGGGCTAGCACCAATGACCCGTGACGATCCCCCTTTTCAAAATGTTGCCTTCCTGTGTGGGTTCCGGGGCCCCACTGTGGTAAAAACAAGAATAGACCCACTGCCTATCTTAAAACAAAAGCATGTCACAAGGGCCAACTAATTGGCAGCTTCCTTCGAAGTCAAGAGTACATTTGCTCAAGCCACAAGGAACAACCAACTGCACAAAAAAAGCCAGTAAAACTGGATGTACATGCAAAACTCAGGCCCTGGCACAAAGCCAAAGTTCAAATGGATGAATAACCAGAACTTTCTGCCGCAGCTCACAGCTGGTGAACAAAGTTGGCCCCTGATTATACTTACTTTTATAACCCTGACGTAGACAAACAATTAGGAAAGTGTGACCACCTACCTTTGCTGCCGGTGACTGTCGGAACACTTCTTGGCCTGGATCGAATGTCAAATATGATGGGCTTTTGAATCCATGGAATGAGGAAGTGTGTGCCTTCTCCAACCACTTCCTCTCTCACTCCTTGTAGTCTGTCAAAAATGACTGCTCGTTGTCCCCCATCCACTGCAAAACATAATCACAACAAACTTAGATTAGAGTAATGTAGGCTCACATTTAATTACAATAATAAATATCCAAAATACAGAGGATTAGACTGGCTGATTTCTGAATTACAACCAGCCATGATAGTTAGTCAATAGATTATCCTCATTGCATGTTGAACCATTCAATATATAAGTGCTTGGATATCCTTCTTAGTAAATAAATCTCACAGCGTGTAGCGGCACACAATACCAGATCTGTGTTGGTTTTTTTAATTCTTTTTTGGATTCCTAAATAGTGCTCTTGTCTGGCCACACCCATTTTAACATGTTCTTGCAGACTGGTCACAGTTGCAGATTCACAGTTATCACTTGATCCTCTCTTACTTCTTATACAGCATTCAGAATATCAGCATAGTCTACTCACTGCCCTCCCCAATAGCTTTACCTGCAAGCCAATCAGCTTGCTCATTTTCTTGCATGCCCTGGCACAAATAAGAAACTGATTACACCAGTGTAGCATCACAGCAATACAGCACCACTACGCAGGTTAAAAATAATATAGAAGCGCATAAGTTCAAAAACAGCCATACAAAAAGATGATTATGTCAATACACTTACATAGTAACAACAAACCAAAAACATGGAGAAGGGAACTAGAGAGTGATTTTTAAAAGTTAGGGAGGATATACTTAACAGTGGAGCTGCATAGAATAGGACGACTTGAGACGGTTGAGGGCCCATGCTCCGTTTGGTAAAGAAAGCAGATGATAAAGATGAATCAAAACAAAAGAGGTTATGCCAATAAAGAGGCAGAATGAAGGAGGATCACTCCAGTACACTAAGAGCATCACAGCAGCCAGGATTATACCAATACAGGATCACAGCAAAGCAGGATCACTGTGATCTGCATTGTCACAGACCTCTGGGTGACCTTGCTGGTCCGTGGCTCGTAACTGGGCCTATGACAGACAGACTAACCTTTAACACACACTGAACCCGAACGCACACAGAGCACACACGACAATCTTTATTGTAAGTACAGGTAAGACAATAGACAGTTGACTTCCCGCTGTGTGGCCACCTATTGCTTGGACCCTCTGGCCGAACGAGCTTTACAGTCGCCTCGCTCCCAGTATTCCACAAGCAATTTCCTGGTGTACAAACCACAGCCCGGCGAGATACGCTCTTACCTATTGACACACTGACCAACCAAACTGTCACAGCCTCTGTCTAGCACAGGGTCAGAGTGCCAAGGTTAGACACTCTTTCACAGAACATGTACATAAATACTCTACACAAGAACTATCCTATTCTAACAGAAAACTGAACATAAACTATCCAGTCACTAACAGAAATACATCCTAACTCTAATACTATCACTGTCTTGCTAAACGTCCTCTCTCCCTCACCGACGCACACCGAATCTCTGGTTCTCTCTACCTCGTGTCTCTTGACCTCGTTCACCAGCTCAGTCCCAAAAGCGGTAATCGTGTTGCGGATTTGTCCACAACACAGTTCACTCTTTATTGAGGTGGCCAAACGCTTTATCCTGAGCGCTGGTTTGGCTGTGCAATCACAGAACGGACTTGACCAGTCACGGCCCTGACCTTTGTGTCAACCCTGGGGTGTCACCTTAACACGCACACCTTACGGTGTGGTACATTCCGCCACTGACTGTACTCACAGGGTTGTGACATGCATAATCATCATACTCATATGCACTGAACTCTTGTGTGATTGGAACACTCAGTAGTAACACTAATACAACTAACTGGTCAGTTGTCAGAGTAACTATTTTGATTTCTAATTACATATTAAAAGCATTTTCTCAGTGCTCAGTTTTTGAAGCAGCTAGGCCTAATTTTAAGAAAGAAAGATGGTAGAATCCCTAAGGACATCCCTCTGTGCAGTACACAACACAAGGTAGAGTAGAATGGTCTGTACTAAGAGACAAGACCAAGTTTAATGAGATAAGAATTAGATATGGGACGGCTAAGCAATAATCAGTAATGTAATGAGTAATGAATGTCTAATCACTAAGGATCCTTGTTCCTGAAATCTCGGGCACTTACTGAACTGATCATTGTGGACGACAGCTTTTTGATTTTCTTAGGAAGTAAGGAAGTGCTGAGCTTCTTACCTAGGCTAATTAATTATCTCCATGATCATGATGATCTCCAACGAAAGATAAAGTATGCCCCGTTGCCAAAACTAATTTAAAATGAACTAACTATTTTACTTACTATACTATTAATTAGATTGCATCAGCTCAGCTTATTAATACAATCTAACAATCATAACAGCCCCAATCTGAAGACACTGAAGTTTCGGACTGCCTTCACAGACAATTATTAAAAGATCCTAACCATAAATAAATAACCAGTCTAGCCATAATTAACGTAATTACAAATATTTCATAAATGTTTTAATGTGAGTAACTCTAACTGCATACTAAACTAATGTCAGTAATGTGTTCAGAACTTGAGAGCAGTTCTGACTTTTGTCTTTACACTTTTAACAAAAATTTAAAAAATATCAAATACAAACAATGACAATACTTTTTGAGATTCATCTGTAACTTAAATGAATGGGCATACCGTTGTATAAGGCAGACTGGACAACACCGCCAGTGACTGCAAGTGCAAGGCCTAGTTTGCCTAAGTTGTTGAAAAGGCGAGCCATTGAGTCGGGAAATAATCAACCAACACCAGATCTGAGGTGAAGAATCCTACAGCATGAGAAGTTTGACGGTAATTTCAACGGAAGGTCATCGGCTTCGATTTCCGGTCTGTCTGTCGTACTCAACAACATTGGTCATTTTATTTGATTCTTCTTCTTCAGTGTTCCTTCTGGACGGTTTTTATGGTGGCTCAGTCAACAAATACACGGAAAAGGGGGGGGGTGGGGGCGAGGAATGGGTCGATTGGAACACACACAACAGCAGTTTCTATCAGGTCATGATTACATTAGGAAGAGAGTGGTGTAGTGATGTGGCAGAATTAGAGGTACAACAACTGATAGATGGAAACTCTGGAATAAAGGATGCAATAGTGTACATGATGGTTCTGTTCATCGGGAGGAAAGACCTGTCTGGGAATTTTTAGCTAGAGCGAAGGAAAAGATTGTGGCAGAACAAAATACTGCCTTTTTACCTACAACTTCAATCATGAGGATGGAGATGGGGGCAATCGCTGCGCTCTGAAGTGGATTGCAGGAAAAAAAAATTTTTACCAGTGTCTAAGTCTCAGTCGGTATTGCGGAGGGTTCAGAATGGACAAATGTGGCAAGAGTGGACACCAGGCATCAGTACCTCAACATTACAGCGATTTGCGTGGATATTCATTCAGTGATATGCAGCAGTGCGAGGAAATGAAAGAGCGTATTATCTAGCTACAAACGTGATAGCTACAGAAACACTCGTACTGGACAAAGAAAAAGGATTCAAAGAATGCTGTGATTCATTTACCTCAGTATAGCATCCTTCGCATTGCATTTCTATTTTCGTGTGGGTTCCAGGGACCAAGTGTAGAGAAAACAAGAACGGAACCACAGCCTATACCCAAAAGTATGTAGTCAGAGTCGACTAATTGGGGGCTTCATTTGAAGTCGGGCTCTATACTATGGGATTTCCCTAATCTCGCGGGATGTGGTCGCTTGTTATACTAAGGATACAATACAGGAGAAGGAATCTCTAATAGCTAGTTAACTTTTTCACCATTAAATATTTCAAACAGAATTTTCAGCAGCCAGCTATCAGAAGTGGCCAGTGTTTCACAAGCATGCCACGCACAACTTTTATCATATATTTATAGTGTCATGTACATTTGGGAAAAAAAATCGGCGTGCTGAAATATATAACATAAATACTTTGCTGTAATTAAAAACAATTACAATATAATACAAAAGATACGAATACAAGTTTTTGAGATTAATAGAAAATATAATAAATTTTAGTTGTAATAGTTTTGCATGTGTCTGGCAAGTGCCCAGCAGTCTGCCAGTTTGGGGAGGTATTGTCGTCTGCTGGCTGATATAAAAGAATTCAGAGGAGTCGTTTGACGTCTGCTACAGTCACAAATTGAGCGTCTATGGCAGATTTGATATCGTTTCACACGGCTAAGTTGTATCTTTTATTTCTTTTTACACATTTTCTTGATGTTTTTTACAGTGTGGAAGTGTTATTAATAATCTGTATATTGTATTATTATTAATATATTGTTATTATGTATATACTGAACAGTCCGGCCAAGCACTTGATGATGATACTGATACCAAAGGGTCTCTGTGGTCGAGCCGTTTGCCTCGCGCGTTGAAGTTGTGGGTTCGTTTCATGGACGGGTCGTTAGATTTACCGGTGCAATTCTTCCTGAGATCGCTTGGGATCGTCGCCGAAGCTACGGTGTTTGTGCCTTATGTGACGTTGTCGAACAGCCTTTCTGTGGAGAAAGACCGAGCCATATGGGATAAATTCCGTGCAGTGAAGTGAAACTAAATGACTTATGCAATGTGAATGTATTACTGTATTATTCATATGTATTTTTTTTATAATGATAGGCCTATGTAGTGATCCACCGCGCCAGTTGGAAAGACGTGATGGTGATGGTGATGTAATAAATAACCGTAAAAATGGATACTCAATAAATGTTTTATACAGTGTAAATATTTTATTCATAAGGTGTGCAATAATAATAATAATAATATGTATTGATCCTCCGTGCTAGTCGATAAGACACTTGATGATGATGATAATCCAACATCAAAAAAGAAAAAAAAGTGGAAGGGGGCTATATATCCCATAGAGGCTAAAGATACTACTACTTTATACAGACTCTTTGAGCCCGGGGCAGAAAATAGTTAAAATACCATACCTCATTCTATCCTTAGAATGATTAGTTTATAATAGAATTGCTGGAATCAGGAATTATAATGAAAGAGTGAACTGGACCCATGGCCAGACTGCAAAACATCGTGTCAGACAACAGAGACCAAACAAGATCAGGGTTGCTGGAACCTGAAATTGGGGGGGGGGGGTGAGGACAGTTAGAGCTGCCTTTCCCCCATACCCTCTCCCTTACAATTTGTATGGGGATTAATCTGACCTCTCTCCTAACTATGTATGGGAGTCCTCCTCTTTGTGAGTTTTGTATTTTTATTTAATACATATATGTGAAACATATTTATTAGCCATTCAATGCGTTATTTATGGGATCCGTTGTGGGGGAAATAAGAATAGACCCACCATTCCCCCCCCCCCCAAGCATGTCGTAGGAGTCGACTATTTGGGGGCATCCTTAGAAGTCGGAGTACATTGCCTGAGAAACAAGGAATCAACAGTCTGCATACAAATAAGCCAGATCTGTGAAACAGATGTTCACGTAACATTCAGATTCTGTAACAATACTAGAGCCTAGAGGTGGACGAACACCTACAGAACTCTACACGCAACAAGCCTGTCTCGACCTATCTCAACATACTCTGTGAATCAGTTACGATTACATGTTTGTACAGCTAATTCCCAATATATGTATGTATTTTGACAGGCAATGGTAAAAGGAAGACTCTTGAGTTTACTTTAAGAAAGAGAAGAATGCTGTGCTCCAGCATAAACTTTGATAACCTCCCATCTTCCATCAGTGAGTTTTTCACACGTGAAGAATTTGACAAGATCTCTGAGTATGAGAAACAGCATCTCAGTAACTTACGGCAGAACTTTGAGGCTTTACGTCGTGCAGGTAATTGCCGATCTGTGGTCTGACATTAATTTATTTGTCTGTTTATTGTTGTTGTTGTTATTATTATTACTATTATTATTATTATTATTACTGTACCCCCCCCCCCCCCCCCACGTCGCTCACGAAACTCCAGCCTGTGTGGCTGTATGTTCTCAGTTGTTTTATCTTTGTCCATAAAGATTTGTCCCTATAGAAAGAAGTTTTGGGTTAGGGTTAAGGGGTTGGTTCTGGGGGCCTCATTGTGGGGAACGTAAAGAATAAAGCTACTGTCCACAACAGGCATGTCATCAGAGTCGACTAATGTGGGACGTTTCCTTCGAAGTCGGAGTGCATCTGCCTAAGAGGAGAGAAACCAACAGTTTGTATACAATTAGTCTGATCTGTAATTTAAGTTCCGGAACAATACTGAGGTCCAGAAGTGGGTTAACAACCAGAACTTTCTGGGGGGTGGGGGTGGGGTGGCACATTATGAGTTAAGAATGACATGAAAAAAGTAGTAGTTGTAATTTATACATCCTGTTTAACCCATCTGGTTTATAAAAGGTCAATTTCTGTGTCTCGAAGTGACAACCCACTATTTTTGAACACTAGTAATCACTTAAAGAGATTTTTTGACGCTGTCATTCTGACCTCTTATAGTGGTATAATGTAATACTTGGTTTTCACGTTGACCCAGCCTAAAACAGGTGACATGTAAAGTCATGGGAAGTAAAGTCAGTGGGATGTTGACCACACGACACCCCCCCCCCTTCCCCACCGACTGCTCAGTGGTGTATAACATATAAGTCTAGTACCATATACCCATAACATCCAAGGGCATGGAACAGGACCCACTGTTTGCCCGAAAGCATGTCGTATGAGTCGACTAATTAGGAGCTTCCTTTAAAGTTGGAGTACATTTGACTGACAGGCAAGGAACCTACAGTCTGCATGCAAATGAGTCAGAAGTGGGAAACGGATGTACACGTAACACTTAGGTTCTGAAACAGAAGTGGCCGAACAACCAGAACTTTCCACTGGAGCTTATAGCCAGTGAACGCAAAGAAGCAGATGAAGAAGAAAAAGAAGAAGAAGAAGAGGAAGAAGAAGAAGAAGAAGAAGAAGAAGAAGAAGAAGAAGAAGAAGAAGACGAAGAAGAAGAAGAAGAGGAAGAAGAAGAAGAAGGATGTAAAACGTGGAGCATGGCCATACTGGAGACCTGGTCTGTGTAATGTCCACATTGTAAAGAGCTGCTCCAAACGGCTTATGACCTCTGAAACCCTATAAATGCCAATACATACAGGTGAATTAATTTCTGATGTGAGCGTAGTACCCGAGCACCTCAAATTTCCAGAGTTTGCTATATCAGTGTTCATGTCCTTTAGGTTTACCAGTGACTCCTCCAGAGTTCATGCTTAGAAATAAATCCGAGAAGGAAAAGCGGAAACTGGTAACTCCAACAATTCTAGAATCTTCTGATGGATCTGACTCTGAATGGACGCCTGCCCTGGAGAAGCCAAGGATATCACAGGGTAAACACAACTGTCTGGTTCATAGATCTGGCCATGGAGATATTATTCATAGATGTCTTTTTCTTTCTTTCTTTCTTTCTTTCTTTCTTTCTTTCTTTCTTTCTTTCTTTCTTTCTTTCTTTCTTTCTTTCTTTCTTTCTTTCTTTCTTTCTTTCTTTCTTTCTTTCTTTCTTTCTTTCTTTCTTTCTTTCTTTCTTTCTTTCTTTCTTTCTTTCTTTCTTTCTTTCTTTCTTTCTTTCTTTCTTTCTTTCTTTCTTTCTTTCTTTCTTTCTTTCTTTCTTTCTTTCTTTCTTTCTTTCTTTCTTTCTGTTCTTCTTTCTTTCTTTATTTATTTCTTTTTGACTGTTAAAAGCATTGTATATTATAAAGTTTAAAAATACCTAATTTAAAAACCTGGAGGTTTCCATCAATCGGGGAAGATTAATAATAATCTATTTACTGGTGAAACTGACTACTCTTAACCGCCAGGAAAAAAAAAATTATGATCTGGCCACTCAGTTACTCGGTACCAACAAGTTTTTAAGAGATATATTTTTTTTTCAGCCCCATACTTTCACTTTGCTTTTTTCCTATTAACAAAATTGTGGTAATAGCATTATCAGCAGCAGCACTGGTAGTCAGCGACGCGGACACCAAGAAAATATTGGGGAGGAGAGGGGCGATGCACTTAGACCCCTGACCAATTTCTAGGCGGCGAGGGTCTAATCCTAGCTCAAAAGCTAACTGATAGTAATAATACTCTGCTGAATGGCAAGTTAATAAAATAATATCAATTGTTTAAAGAAACACGTTTCAGGTAATTTATGCATAGAGCCAGACATATACACAGATTGACCCCACATAACAGTTATTGCTCAAAATTAGCGTGGCGCTTTTTAATGCTACACACACAGAGACACACACACACCACACACACGAAAAAAAAAGACTTTTGGAGAAGAGGGGGGGGGAGTGCTCCATTTATTTCCAAAAGTGTACGGTTTTTTGGGAGTTGCTTGTATTTTGTAAGTCTGTATTGTGTGTGTAGTGTGTGTGTGTGTGTGTGTGTGTGGGTGTGCGTGCCTGCCTGTGTGTGTATGTGTGTTTGTGTTGTTTTCTGAAACCGAATTTTACAAAGTAAAAGTACAACACGAAGGAAGAAAAGAAAAAAAAAGTGGAAAAGGGGAAAAAGGGGGGGGGGGGGGTGAGTGAGGAGGAGAATGGTACTGCATTCATTTTTTTCCCGATTATTCATTGGACTTAAACTTTTGAGAAGGCTCTGTAAAATTTTGCCCCTGTTTGTCAGATTAATGAGAGGAGGTATTGTCTTTACTCAGATTTATATTTGTAGTTCTTTAGCTATTTTTAATAAATTGTTTTGCTTCTTTGATAAATTCTTCTTTGTAGTCTTCACAGTAAAATTCAAACTCTCTGATGTAGGGTTCAAATTACCTCCCTATACATGTTTGTGTATATTACTGGTATATTTTCTCTATTGATTTCTTTTCTTCCTCTTCTTCTTCTTCTTCTTCTTCTCCTGAGTAGAATTCAACCTCTTCAAGCATATAAGCACATCTGCTCCTACTGTTTTGTCTTATTGGGTGTCTTTGATAATAAAACAGAGCTTACAGAAGTTTTAATAATTTAAAAAAAAAAAAATTCTTTCTGCTGTTTCTCCTCATCGGGTTCTGGAGACTTGTTCGGGACCACAGCTGTTGCTTGATATTTAGTTGTGTCTTTTCTTGGAGGGGGGAACACGTCCTCTGTTCTCTAGTTTGTTGTTGTTCGGTGGTTTCCGGAGGCGTTGATTTTGTTGTGTTCTTTGCTGGGGTAGAAGAACCTCTGCTGTTTGTGTTTTAGGAGTTAATAATTTTGCTGTATCTTTCTTTGGGGTTTGAAACTCCTCAGTTGTCTGTTGCTTCTTTTGGAGTGCAGGAGGTACTGGTCTTGTAGTGTCTTCCTTTCGTGATGGAAGAAGTTCTGTTGTGGCTGTTTTTGGTGACTTTTATGTGTTTTCTTTTGTGTGTGTGTGGGAGAGGAAGGGGGTGATTAGCCTTTGTTTTTACTGGATGTGATAGTTTTGTGACCTTTCTTGGGGGTGGAAATACTTCCATGACCTTGACTAGTTGTGACAGCTTTACTTTGTCCTCTCGTAGAGTTAGGAAACCTTCTGCTGTCTTGACCGGTCTTAGTTTTTGAGATTTTCGCTTGTCTTGGCACTTATTTGACCAGTGGCATCTCGTTAACAATGCGTTAATGCAATGCGTCTGCCTGGGACGGTAAATAAGATTCCATAGTTGTGTAATGTCTGGTGTTACCACACGGACATAATGAGGAATCGTTCTTTTTTGGTTTGCAAAGAGCACCCCATTTCCTTTCGTCAAGTTTTATCAGAAAATCCTCTGGGTTATTGTTTCTTGTTGTTTTCACAGTATCTTGGGCTCCCGTAATGTTTATGGTGCTGGGAAGCAAGTTGATTTTTATGCATTTTCGCTCTTTTTCGATACAATCAATGCGAAAAATGATGTCCGCATCTGTATTTTTTTCTAATGCAGTCTTTCGCACATGTCCTTGGGGCAATCTGGAGATAGGCAAGGGAATCATTTTGTTGGGTTCTCGAAGCGGTAAAGGTCTTTTATTCATTTTTGCGGAATTGCTCCGAGTCCCGTCAACATAGCCATCACAACTCTTAGATTGGCCCTTGCAGCTGCTCGGGAACCTTCAGTAGAACATACCAGTGTGCCTGGTATGTGAAGATTTATCCCTTCATATTTATTTGGAGAATAAAGATAGTTTCTATTCTGATTAAAGGTTGTGAAACACACAAACCAAAAATGGCAGAATAATCTTGTTGTCCAGAATCCGTATAAGTTGGACATCTTGTGAAGTACACTTTTAATCCAACACAGTTCGTATTTTATTTTATGGAATATCACTTTGAAACTGTTTATTTATTATTCCTGTTTCGAACTGGAAAACAAAACAGTATACACCACGTCGCAAGCATTGAGTAATATGTGATAAAATTACATATCTTTTAATAGTAGCTAACATCTTTGAATTACGAAATCCGAGAAACACGGTGCCAAATCTCGAATGTTGAGGAAACGGTCTGACATCTTGTCTTAATATCACAGTAAGACTGTCCCAGATTTAACGCTTCCAGTCAAAACTTCTGGCCAAAAGAGACACTCGTGGAAGTCAAACTTTAGGGGCCGCTTAGTGAATTACAAAAGACAGTGAAATTCATACAAGAGACAGCATTGCAGATATAGATAATTTATTTCATGCAAACGAAAGAAGAAGAAGAAATATCACAGTTGTTTACAAATGAATTGATTGTTTGTTTAATCTCCAAGAATCGTTATGGGGAATCTCTGAGGAAAACCCGATCTGCCAGCTTGCTTGGTTTCGCCGTTAGGTAGTTTGAATTTGTAATGTATGTACATTTGTCGTTGACAAGTTTTGAAAACATCAGAAATATAAGGGCAGGAGAAACACACTCGGAAAAAGGAAAGGATCTTTGAGGGAAGAGGGACTAAGAGAACTAGCTCAAATACCAGAACTTTAGCCACGAAAGAGCCGCTAATAAACCTGACCACAAATATTACCGGAGACTGTTGGTGGCTTCGGCTAGCTGACGTCAAGGTGAACTTGGTTGTAATTTTTTTTTTTTTTTACTTAATTAGAAAGGAATGGAATGAGAAGTTTGCACGGCTTCAGCTGGCTAAGAACAGACTGAACGTGGTCGAGCTTTATTTTTGTTTTAAACGGAATCTATCTATCTATCTATTGTCTTCTTCACTTTTACCGGGTTGCAGCCCAGTGTCGTGGTTTAAAATATTTGTTTTGTGCCACTCGCGTGATTTGAGTGACAGTTTTCTGGATCTTCTGGCCGTATTCAGCTACTCCATCTATCCATTTTTTCCTGGGTCTTCCTCTGGCCTTTCTTCCCGATGTTCTACTGTAAAAGGCCTTATGGGCAATTTGATCCGGTTGCATTCTTACTAAATGGCCAAACCACTTCATTCTCTGTCTTTCAATATGTTTCGTGCATGCTCTTGTTCCAACTTTGTCTCTAATGCTGTCGTTTGTGACTCTGTCTCTTCGTGTATTGTTGGTGACCCTTCGGAGACATCGCATTTCACACGTAGTTAAACGGAATCAGATACTATATATCCACAAAAAACTTTGAGGCCATAGAAAAAGCGTAATAAACAAACGTGTTAAATATTGACTGACACTCTTAGATGCACAAGAAAGAAGTAGAGTTAGGAAGACACACTAGACAATATAAACATATGAAGCTATACAGCTATCTGGGAAAAAAGTGCCAGAACACCTCAAGGTGCCTACAAAAATAGTGCTTGCATCCGAGACACGATGCTTTACAAAGTGTCTTATACTCACTATACAGTGTCTGTGACAAAAGCACAGTAAAAAAAATTGCATCAAAAAGGCATATTTTACGTATTCTGAGAACTCAGTTAACACTATTTATTGTAATTAAAACTCTGAGGATTAAACAGGATTTTTTTGAAAAATTACTTTTCTTCTTCTTCTTCTTTCGTTCGCCTGAAATAAGTTGTCTATATCAGCAGTTTTGTCTCTTGAATAAATTTCACTGTCGTTGTTAGTGCATTCAGTGGTCCATAGAGTTTACGTTCCACTGTTGTTCTTTCTGGCCAAAAGGTTTGCCTTAATGCGTCAAATTCGGTCCAGTCCTGGAGCGCATGCTCTGCTGTCTAGTGCACATTTCCACATGAGTGCTTCAAGTACGGATTTAGCATCTGTCAGCATTACTACTTTTACTACTACATTAAAAATTAAAAATAATTGGCCGGTATTGCGTGCCATTGCATGCTGCCATTAAAAAAAAAAGTCTTTGAGCAGAGCTATAGCTGCTTTAACAGGACGCAAACTTGTTCTTACAACAAGGTTTTATCACTTTTTGGAGGTGATAGTCCGAGTACCCTTACTTCTCATGACATTTTCTGGTACCCTTTAAACTAGGCCAACATGATGGATCAGGTCAGTTTTGAAACGATCACTACTGTAGTGGGTAGTCGAACATCTGACTGCAAGGCTAGCAAACAATGGTAACCACTACACTATGGCAACTCTTGTCAGGTAGATGCTCTCAACTTCGAAGGAGTGTGATGAAATGAAGCTGATCCTCTTGACATTGACCGTCTTTTTTAGTACTAAAACTACAGTTAAGATGTCCTTTGTGTACATTTGCAAAAGATGTGGCGGGGAGGGGGGGGGATAAAGATGAGGAGAAGTATGTTCATCAGATTGATAAATCTCTTTGGCAGGCAACACGACAATATATTCACATCAGAAATCACATTATCTGATGCCAGTATCATATTGTCATTTGTTCTTTGTTCAGTGAACCAAAGAAAACGACTGTTTCAACCTCCAAAGAAGGCACCATCAAAAGATAACTCAAACGAGAAAGTCCCAGGACCAACACAGCAGAAGAAACAGGTAATATATCATATATAACACCAAACCTCAATACCTAGTTGCAAAGTTACAATTTAGTCTGGTCCGAATGTCCGATAAGCGCAGCAGGAGATGACTGAGGCCTGGAGTCGTGAACCAGGTCGGCCCACCCTGTGAGATTGTCTAGTAGGAAGAAACAATTGTCGACGAGTGGGACCTTTCTACTGATGGTCGGTGGACTTCTGCTGTGCATGCTCCCCCTGTGGAGCTCTTTTTTTTTTCTAATTGTCTAGAAACTGTAGTACATCATAATTATGTGCTCTGTCAAATGGGAAAGGTGTTCATGTCTTTCACAGGTTTTGTTCCTTGATATTCTGATACTTTTTATTGATATTTCTCCATCCCACTGCCCTAGATCACCCAGTGTCGTTTTTGTCAATTTGCCTCTACCTCTTCCACCACTGGTCTGTGTAGTCATCATAGTATTCTCCAATGTCTTTGCTTGTCGCGGCCTTGAAAAACATTCTTTCTTTCTTTTAATGTACGACTTTTAGGCCAGGCTGATGGTCTGTAAAAATATGGGACGCTCTGCCCATATGCCCGATGCGCCGAAAGGCGTGAAAAGGGAACTTTACTTTACTTTTACATTAGTTACTTTGACTACGCAAGGATCTGTTTCAGGAAGCATATCTCTGCTAACGCTAAGCTTTCTCTAATTTATTAAGTTATATTCCAAAACTGACCGTTGTATCAGTGTAATAGGTTTGACATATACTTTAGTGCTGTCTTTGTGACATTCAATGAAAGTGATACATAACATTTATTCTTCTGGTGCAGGTTTTGCTTTGCATACTGTGCTGCTTATCCCGTTCACACCTTCTTTAATCTGATGTTCTAGTTGTGCTGCTCCTCTCTCCCCACCACAACCCAATATTTGCAATTGCTGACTTGGTTAAGCATTTTTTTTTAAATACTGACTTTTGCGATATTATTTTCTCGTGTATAGTTTTCCTCTGAAATTGTTTTCTTGATACTTTGAAAAAAAAAATTCAGTTTTAATCATATTCTTTAGCAGATAAACTGAAGTAATATTCATGTTAGATCAGCGAGAGAACATTCTAGCTGCTTCTGAATACCTGATTTATGCTTAAAACAAATCAGGTTTACACCTTTACATGAGTTCAGAACGAACGGACGAAACTCATAGATTTGGTCATGTATTATAAAAAGACCAATGAGAAAAAACGTGACTCAGTCCGTAGAATTTCATTCATTCATTCAGTAGCATGTCCCTCGCGGAACCTCGTTGCCATAACAACCCTCCGGAAAACCTTCCTATCATGAGCAAGATGTCCTGCGTCTGATACACCCATCTGGAGATCATCTGCCACATCCTGCACCCATCTTCTCCTTGGCCTTCCTCTTCCTCTCTTCCCAGGCATATACCCCTCCATTATTGTTCTCTCCGTAGAATTTACAAAACCAAAATATACGTTTTAGAGAGGCATGATATTTAGCAGCGGTTTTTGTGTGTGTGTGTGTATGTGTGTGCTAAAAAAAAATAATGTACATGAAATTTCTGGCTCTTTACCTATTGGACATAAAGATAATGGCTAGAGTAACTTAATGGAATATGTTATGTATTTATTGAAGTTAGTGAATTTATTTAAGCTTACGTAACTATTTCAGAGAAAGGAACAGACAGATTCTGAAGATGAGGACGAGGAAGTCCACGTGTACCCATTTCGAAAGATCAGAATGTCAAGTTACATGTCCCTTTCCACACCGGATGATGATGATTATCTATGTAAGTTTAAAAAAAACGTTATATATAGTGATTATGTTATGTTTGTGCTCCTTCTTCTTGTTGTTGCTATTATCAGTCTGGAAGTTGTAATCCATTTTATACAAAGGGGGTGGGAGGACAGCAAAAATAATAAACATATTAATACAAGTAAGCAAACTGAAGCTATCGAAATGCTGGGCTTTTATGTAGAGGACCCAGGTCGGCATCCTTGGTAAGGTATTAAAAGCTTTTTCGGGGGAAAGGGACCAAAATAAACATTTTAACCTGCAAATCCATGCTGACTGCACTAGCCATTTGATGCTAATTTCTCAGGCTTAATGAACACCTTCTCCGCCCTACGGTACCGTAAAAGTTGTAAAAACAAGCAGCATAAATAGCAAATATGAATTCATATTTGTTTCCTAGAAGCACAAATCCCAGTGTGCCATATTTTGGAGCTATTGTACAGTAGCTAGCCTAGAGATAATATGTTGAAATCCCCCCAAGGCTGTCATTGAAATTTAACTGACTTGGATTTCCATGTAGACACAGCTTAAAATTGATTCTATGATATATCATTGGAAGTAAATGGATCTGACGTAACATTGCAAAATCCCCATCGTCTTGATTGTTTTGTTAGAATATAGAGCAAGCACTATATACCCAGTATGAGGGAACAAGGGTACTTTCCTCCCCTATAATGAACATCAAACATTCAGTCTTAGTAAAGATTTAGTCTATACCGTGACATCGTACAGAAGATATAAAGGTTTAGAGAGCTGTAATTCTTCCAATACTGCCCTACGATTGCGAAACGTGGACTGTGTCAACGCCATGCTAAAAAGTTGAATCAGTTTCATATAACTTGTCTCAGAAAGCTGCTTAAAATCAAATGACAAGATTCCAAATACCGTGGTTCTTGATAGTGTAAACCTGCCTAGCATTCACCCGATACTGAAAAATTATCAGCTGCGTTGGGTTGGTCACCTAACCCGCATGCCAGACTATCGTCTCCCAAAGAGAGTATTTAATGGCGAGCTCTACTACAAGAGAAGAGGTCCCGGAAGAACAGAAAAAGCGCCAAAAGGACACTCAAAACTGCTCTCAGTTTTTAGCATCAACACAGCGACGTAGGAGGCTACTGCACAAGACCGTTCTGGATGGTTTTACATAAGTCATGCATGGTGCATCGGCCTGCCAGTTAGCGGAGGTTGCGCTGGCAGAGAAACGGAGGCAGACTAGAAAGAATCGTATTGCTAATCGTACATTTACTGCGGCCTCCACCTGTTGTCCGCACTGCTCAAACTTTCCGGGCTCATATTGGACCAATCAACGACTTTCGTACTCATAATCATTGATCATTACTACTTTGGATGAATAGTGGACTTCATCACTCGTGATGGACGAACAACACACAGTAGATGTGAATTTGAGATAAGGAAAAACACTCTTGTTTTTACTGTTTACTATGTCTTCTTTATACCGTCAGATCCTAAGTACACTAAACATGTTGCAGTTGTTAATATCTTAGCAGTAGTAATTTAAACAATAATATCCTGTTCAACCCATTTGGGTTATAAAAGAGATATATAGCGTTTCTTTTTTCTGTTTGAGTAATGGCCATTTATGTCTGCCAGTTATGTTTGGTTATGCAATATCACACAGCTTATGTTTTAACTGAATAAGATTTATATCTTGCCGTCCTTTTTAGGATGCAATTTTTCGTTATTTGAAGCCCTAGTCTGGCTCTTGCCAGGGGCCGCAATTTAGCCCGGCCATAAATATGGCCTAATGGCTGAACGCGGTTTCTGATACCTCTTCACGGTTAACCTCATTCACATGGTGGCACATTGTGTCATCGGGTGTTTATCGCTTGTGTGATGTCCTGGTGGGGTAGAAAGTCAGTCAGTCAGTGTATAAGATTGTAGGAGTATAGACGTCAAATTCAATATATTTTAAATGTACTGTCAAACAGTTATAGTGATTATATAATGTAGTCTTTCTTTGCAGAAATTTAAAGTGATCTGGGATACCATTATTCTCTCTTAAAATATGTTAACATGTCATATGTTTTTGTGATATACTGTTTAATATCTTTTTATTGTGCTCCTTTATTGTATGTCTTTTCAGATTATTGAGTGGCAATACATTATGAATTCATTATTATTCATGCATTCACATAAAAGCTTATATGCCACTTCAAATATAATTTCATAATATGAAAATCCGTACAAGATATCACACTATCAGAAAGTGAAGCAATAGTTCATATAATTTTTTCTATGTTAACGTGACAGATTGTGAAGAATGCAGGCAGGAATATGACGGGGACTGTCCTATACATGGACCACTACTGCTTGTAGATGATGCTGAGGTAAACTCTTGTTTTTCTTTTAATCATTGTGAAGAGTTTTATACATACAATGTGTTTGTGGTAATACACTTGATGCTTTATCTCACTTTTGATGAATCTAAGATGTTTTGGGTTATTTGCTCAAAGATTGTTATCAGGCTTTATTTTCACCATTGTGCGGACCACTTGTCATCATTCAATACAATTGAGACATGGTGAACACCTTTTATATTTCTGATGTCCTTGTTTTGCATCCTGTCTCTTATGATAACCCTGCAGTATTTTTATCTCACATATAATTAATTCTCTCTGATGGAACGCTGACAGAGACCACATATTGGCAAGAAGTATACTCTACCATTTGGTGTTTGACTTTCATCAAGATCTTCAAGTTAGGAATAAAGGCAACTGATCTGTCTGGCATAATCTTGTTTCTATCTTTCCCTCAAAAGTTCCACCCTCTGTACAAATGCTGCTTAGATGTTTAAAGTGTGACTTGGTTTACTTTGATATTTAAAAAGAAATAATATTGAGTGGACTTGCTGAAGATATTACAGTATTAGTTCCTTTCATTATCTTTATATTACAACTATTACAGGTGCAACAATGTCCAGGAGAATCTATTGAGTACAGCAAGAGAACCCTTCCAGTGGGTCTAGTCATCAAAAGATCCAAGATTCCACATGCAGGTTTGGGCGTGTTTGCTCTGAAAGACTTCCCTGCTCGTACCAGATTTGGACCCTACAAAGGCAAGAAGGAAGTCGATGAAACAATTGCCCATGAGTCTGGTTATAGTTGGCAGGTGAATTCTTTTATACTTGCCTTTTCTCTTATTGCTAGTTCTTACTTTTCATTTATTTTACAACTGTGTATACACATCTTTGCACTGAAACAATCTGTGTTGTTTCCACACCCACACACAAAATACATTTTGTGTTTAAAATGGGTTATCTTGTCAACTTCAATAGTTAGTAACTGTCCACTATGAAATATACAGATATGTCTACAGTTTTAAACAAAACCTTTCCATTTCATTGAAGGTGCCTGTGACATCATGAGATCTTTGTCACCACTGGGGAAGTACTACGTCTTATTGGTGGCTCACTGTATCTGCAAGAGGCAACCTAGTGGTTCAGATATTTAAAAAGACACCAACCCTAGAGCAAGTAGAGCAGTGGAACTGGCTACCAACAGAAACATCACTCTAATTTTGGCGTCGAACAATCTTAAACCTTTAATAATACTCCTACCTCTGTTGGTCAAGCAGAGGCCGTAAATAATGATTACTTAAAACAATTTAAATGGGAAAATAAGAACTGCAGTGAAGCACATTTGTAAAAGGAGTATTCTAGAGAAAAACTATTATATTTATTACTTACTATCACATGCTGGCTGTTTAAAAAGCCAGGATTAAAAGACACACAATCGCAGCAGCATAATGACTCTGTGGAGTCTGTGACACTCTCAAAATATCTTAAAATACATTAGAAACATACAGACTGGCCTAATTGAAAATAAACACTCTAGAGTGAAATTACTACATCCCTCATCAAGTGTAGACTGTTTTGTTAAAATATAGAGCAAACTCTATATACACAGTAAACTGGAAAAGAGGGCCTTTTCTCCTGTATAATGAACATCAAACAAGCAATCATGATAAAGATTTGAGCTAAACAGTGACATTGGACAGAATATGTGAATTAGAGATAAGGAAAGCATTTTTTGGTTCTATCTCAATATCTCCCCCCCCCCCCCCCCCCCAAACAGAAGTTGAATATTTTAGGGGGTGGAGCCTAGGCTGCATGCTCTCGTCTCGTGGGAATTAGGTGGTTTTGGGTTAGTTGAAAGTATCAAAAAGTCGGAAACCCTCCTTTAACACCCTCGAAAATATTGGACTGTCCTGTGACGTCATCCTGTGGGAGATACTGGGGAAAGGACTCTTTTTTTTTTTTTTTAATGTACTCTCCATAACTTATTTGTAGCCAATATTTGATATTAAATTTGCCAAGTCATCTGTTTTTTTTGTTTCGCATATCAGTGTCATTTGTACTTGGTAAAACAGTATCATTAGCACTAAGCAAAATCGAGACCTCCAAATGTGTTTAACACCCAGTCAGTGCCTGTGTTTCTAACACATTTTTTTCCCCATCGTCCAGTGAATAGTTATGCCAAAGAATAGGGGAGATAAATATATTAAAAAATGGATGCAGTTATACATTCACACCCCTTCTCCCTTCCCCCCCCCCCCCAACCAAGCAAGCAGAATGAAATAAAATGTATGGTACTTAACTCATTACACATTTTGGAAGCTTTTAAAATGTAATAATCTATGTTGTTAAAATGCTCTTTATTCATTGTTGTGATCTCTTGATGTTCACATTTTCAGTGTTTGTGTTTGTCAAATGTTATCGTCTCAGGTCACAGAAAGAACAGTATATATATCCAGTTTCGTCCTTTTCAGGACGAAATTTTTTGTCATTTGAAGCCCTACTCTGGCTTTTGCCAGGGGCCGCAATATAGGCAGGCCATAAATATGGCCAAATGTCTGAACGCGGTTTCTGGGACCTCTCCACGGCGATCCTCATCCGCATGGTGGCACTTTGTGTCATCGGGTGTTTATCGCTTGTGTGATGTCCTGGTGTGGTAGAAAGTCAGTCAGTCAGTCAGAAAGAACAGTGAGTAATTATCCAGTTTCATCCTTTTCAGGACGACATTTTTTGTTATTTGAAACCCTACCCTGGCTTTTGCCAGGTACCGCAATATAGGCAGGCCATAAATACGCGTTTTCTGTGACCTCTCCACGGCGATCCTCATCCACATGGTGGCACTTTGTGCTATCGGGTGTTTATCGCTTGTGTGATGTCTTGGTGGGGTAGACAGTCAGTCAGTCAGTCAGAAAGAACAGTTTTTCCATATTCTGAAGCCCCACTCTGGCTCTTGCCAGGGACGGCAATATAGCCTGGCCATAAATATGGCCTAATGGCTAAACGCGTTTTTGGGACCTCTCCACGGTGATCTTCATCCACATGGTGGCACTTTGTGTCATCGGGTGTTTATCGCTTGTGTGATGTCCTAGTGAGGTAAAATGTACTACTAAAATGTGTTTATAATTTGGATGTATAATAGTTGTGTGCATGATGTTCATTTGTCAGATTATGAAAGATGGGCAGACTTCCCACTTTGTGGATGGCAAAGACCCAAGCAGGTCCAACTGGATGAGATATGTGAACTGTGCCAGACATGAAGATGAGCAGTGTGTGACAGCCTACCAGTACCAGGGAGACATCTACTACAGGTCTCACAAACCTATCTGTGCTGGGACAGAAATATTAGTGAGTGCAGTTTTAATGTTGAGGGTATTTTAATTTAATGATTAAGATTTATTTATTGAAACATTTAGAAGTAACTTCTGGTGAAGATTTTAATGACAGCACATATTTCCAGAGTTGAAACATTTGTGATAGAGCAGTAAGTAATACACTAATGTACATCTGAAAACATATAACTTATTATAACCCCTTCTGCTGCGGATTGAACTGGCGCTGTTTTGTTTGGTGAGTAAACTGGCGTTTTCTCATAGCGCATAGGTTTGGCTAAATCAGTGTGTAAGATAAATAAATAAGTCTTTAGCTGACTATTACTTTTGAAGATGCTGTTTGGAAGAGAGAAGGTTATTTATTTTTGTTTTTGAACCAGTTATTACTACCTATTTCAGGAATTTGAATCTTGGCAATATTTGTTTCTGACATTGATAAAGTTGTATGTTTAATTTTTTCTTGTCAGCTATGCTTATTTTATTTTATTTTTATATGTTAGGTTCATTTTCACTGATTATAATAATAAAAATAATAATATATTTTTGTAATTGATTTTCTGCATTCATGTTCTATTTGCTGCATACATTATCATGTTGCTGATAAACAGTCTAGTTTACCATTGTTTTTCTGTATTTCAGGTATACTATGGTGACAGTTATGCAAGGGATCTGGGCATAAATAGTACAAAACCTGAAAGAAAACAGCACAGAGCAAAAAAGGTTCAAGAATCTTCTGTAGATGCTAAAACTGATGGTAGGTTGATTATTGGTTTGACAACATCAGTTTATTGTTATAAAGACCATCGCTTAGAACCACATGCATAGAAACAGGATACAAATAGAGACAAAAGTAAGGAGCTTATGGGAAACAAGTGTTGGAAAAAAAGATTATTCCATCTAAGCTAGAACATCTGATGACTATAACTGAATTTTTTTAAACATGAATTTAAATCATATGCTGTCTACAGACGGGACATACTGAAGTTCACATGACAGACAATACATTCATCTTGTAAATAACTAGACATTGTATCCATCATCAGATTTGTCAAACAAGCACATACATTCAGGCAATAATTGATGTCGATTACATAAAAAGACTAACTTGATTTTTTGTTTGCTATTTCAGGAATATTCTCTTGTGCTGAATGTCATCTGTCCTTCAGTCAACTGAGCTATTTACAGAGTCATGTAAAATATAGGTGTCATCATAAGGACTTAGAACTGAATCACAACAAATTACAGGCTGACATTTCAGTAGGAGAAAATGGCTTGACAAATGTGGAAATTAACTTCGAAAAAGGTGATGTAAATACTATATTCAATGCAACCAGTGATAGCAAACTGGCAGCAGCTACATATTCAAAGAGTACCATCAACTTTGGGAACACAGTGTGTGTCGGTGAAGATATTATTTCTGATCATTTCAGCTCACAGAATGATTATACATGTAAAGAAAATGTTAAACTTGGTGCTTCTGACATAGACACTAACCTGACCAGAGATGATGAAACTGACATAAAATGTGCAGTGGTCAAGTCTTGTGTAAATGCAGATCCTGGTGAGAAGTATAACAAGTGTGATGTCAACAGTCAAGAGTATAACAGAACGTTTCAACAGAAAGACAGAGCAATATTAGCAGGGGAAAAAACTTGTAATTCTGATGGTATTTCTTTATTAGACTTTCCTGAAACCTGTAGTGTACAGACACACACACAAATACATAGAGGAGAGAAGTCTTACAAGTGTGATGTTTGTAATGTTGCATTTACTGCAAGTTTTAATTTAAAGACACACAAAAGAATACATACAGGAGAGAAGCCTTACAAGTGTGATGTTTGTAATGTCGCATTTACTGAAAATGGTAATTTAACGAAACACAAAAGAATACATACAGGAGAGAAGCCTTACAAGTGTGATGTTTGTAGTGTCGGATTTAATCAAAGTGGTCATTTAAAGAAACACAAAAGGATACATACAGGAGAGAAGCCTTACAAGTGTGATGTTTGTAATGTCGGATTTAATCAAAGTGGTAGTTTAAAGACACACAAAAGAATACACACAGGAGAGAAGCCTTACAAGTGTGATGTTTGTAGTGTCGGATTTAATCAAAGTGGTCATTTAAAGAAACACAAAAGAATACACACAGGAGAGAAGCCTTACAAGTGTGATGTTTGTAATGTCGGATTTAATCAAAGTGGTAGTTTAAAGACACACAAAAGAATACACACAGGAGAGAAGCCTTACAAGTGTGATGTTTGTAATGTCGGATTTAATCAAAGTGGTAGTTTAAAGACACACAAAAGAATACACACAGGAGAGAAGCCTTACAAGTGTGATGTTTGTAAAACAAGATTCACATATCGTATTCAACTGAAGCAACACAAGCAACAAACAACTCACTAGTCTTGTAATGTAGAGCTTGAATTATTTAACAAGATCTTTTATATTACACAATCCTTAACAAAAGATTATATACACTCAATAAACTTGTATTATACATTGATGTGTCATGTCTTGTATATAAAACACAGAGAGTGATAACAGAGTCTGTTTATATTTCACAACTTACACGCGTAAGAGATGACACAGGTCCTATATCCTGAGAATATTTTGCTTCCAATCCCTAAAATTATTGGTTTATTTACTAATAGAACACTTGTTCTTAACTTTGACTAATTTTTTGTAAGAGCGCATTTTATAATTCTTCTTTGTGGCATATTTGGTTAGATGTTAAAACTGTTTAATTAAAAGATATCTTGGAGTCATTTTAAGAATGGCAGTCTAGGGGCGAGGAAAGATCAAATATTTGGCTTTCCTCCGAACTTCTACCACGGCATTATGGCGGCCAACCAAATACCCTAACAGGGCCTAAGTCCTATGAAAAATGCGGACTTGTCTGACTTCCTGTCGAGAAACAAATCGCGGCAAAACTAGGATCGGCTCCGAATAACGAAACAAATGCGCTAAAAGGGTCTCAGCGATATGTTAATTGCGGACCTGTTTCTGCGACTATGCCTCACCGCCGACAGTATCCCCTACGCCGCTACACTCGGTGCAGATTGGGGGAGGGGGCTGAACTAGATGGCTGAGACTCACGAGCAGCAGCTACCGCTTCTCCTGCAACTTCCTCCAATTTATTTGCTCGTGAGTCCCAGTCATCTAGTGTAGCCCCCATCCGCGGCGCGGGGGATACTGTCGGCGGTGAGTTTAATCGTGTTTTGCGGTCATTACTCGATACACATCGGCAGGTCTCACATCTACCGCTGCTAAATCCTTAATCGGAAGAACAGTATCGATAATCTGCATCAGAGCGCGCCGTATCCCCGCCATGTCGCTTGTATCATCTGTAATGTTGCGTGTCTCGAAATTGTCGACGGTCGCTATTATCATCTGCTACTATCGTCTGCAGTCGCTATTATCGTCTATAGTCGCTATTTTCGTCTGCTACTATCGTCTGCAGTCGCTATTATCGTCTTCTACTATCGTCTGCAGTGTGTCATCTCTTGAAATTGTCAGTTAATCCTAGTTTTGCCCCGATTTGTTCGTCGCAGAACGTCCGCAGGACTGAGGCCCATTTAGGGTATTTGTTTGGCTGTGGTAGAAGTTCGGAGGAGATCCAAATATTTTTTTTTCATCTGAATGGATAGATTTTATGCCTTTTTTTTCAGAAATATATTTTGACGACAAAAGTTTAAACAAATTCACTGGATGTTACATGTTTAACCACCTAATCTAACTGCAAGTGCCGGAACTGGCTGCCTAACAAGAGGAAATAAAATTTAAGGGCTATCTACCGAATAATGGTCCCAAATTATCGAGGCCGAACATATACCCTAACAGGGCCTCAGTCACATGTAAATTGCGCACTTTCGCCACTGCCGATTACATCTCCCATGCCGCTACGCGCCGCATGGAGTGGGACTACACTGGATGGCTGGGACTCACAGGCAAATAAAATGAAGGAAGCTGCAGGAGAAGCGGTAGCTGCTGCTCGTGAGTCCCAGTCATCAAGTTTAGCCCCAAACTGCAACAACAATGAGCAGATCGACAAAGAGAGTTTAGGTGAACAGAAAGCTCACAATTAAAACAACAACCCTTGTCTGTCAGGCTTGTGTTTTCAGCACTCTGCTTTATGGTAGTGAAACTTGGTCAGCCTATTTGCACCAGGAGAGACGGCTAAAAAGCTTTAACATGCGATGCCTAAGAAGAATACTTGGCATTATGTGGCAGGACAAAATCACAAACACTGAGGTACTGGAAAGAGCTGGTACAACAACAGTCTTTTTCATGCTCAGTCTTCGAAGGCTCAGGTGGTTGGGTCACACCTGGATAATGGAGGATGGCAGAGTCCCTAAGGACATCCTTTATGGTGAATTCAAGACAGGAAGAAGATGTCAAGGCCGACCTCTACTACTGTATAAAGATGTGTGCAAACGGGACATGAATGATACAGGTATTGAGGCGGACTCATGGGAACAAAATGCCATGGACTGTGCTGTGTGGAAAGGGCATACCAAGAAGGGAATGAGAGTGAAGAAAGAAATGATTGCAGAAAGGATGAGAGCTGGGCGTCTGAAAAGAAAGGGATTAAACACAATTGTTGACAAGAATGGTCTTGAAATCCCATGCCATCATTGTGAAAGACTTTTCTTGACACAGGCGTGTCTTGCTAGTCACACTCGCCATCGCCATGGGCTGTGAGTCTCATGCTTCCTCATAGTGCAATATAACATTATCGTCTGGAAAGACGAAAAGGTGCCAGTTCAATCTAAGCTTCAAAGAACGGACAGCATTCAAAATGTACAATCCTCAGAAACCTAACAAATGAGGTCTGCGAGTGTTTGCATTAGCAGACAGCAACACCGGTTATTTATGCACTTTTGAACCATATTATGGTTCTACGACAACAACAAAAGCTGCCATATCCTAGCCTGCCATATACTGCTAGAATTGTGTTGCACCTCTGTAATGAATTGTCTCAAAAAATAAGCAGTCGTAGCTACCATTTGTTTGCCGATAGATATATTACACACGGCATACACTAGCGATGACATTATTAGATTAGGATGTCCATATTACAGGGGCTTTCATGAGCAATAAACAAGAAAAAACAAACATTTTTTTTTTGGGGGGGGGGTGGGGGGGCTGTTGAAAGTAGCTGTTGTGAATAGATTTATTTTATATAAAGAGACACAACCTGGTTAGGCACTTGAAAAACGGAAAACAACTGATCCAGCAGTTTGTTTCCGAACTGCGAGCTTCTCAGCCTGTTGGTCGAGGAGGGCGCCCATCAACCCTGGATGCAGAAAAAAGACCTGACAAGTACAACACTTTATTGCCATTAGAGAAGGAAAGAAGACAAGGAATGTGCAGTATGTAGTGAGAGAAAAATACAGAGGTGACAGACAGCATATTTCTGTGAAACATGCTCACGTCAACCTGGACTACATCCTGGTATTTGCTTCAACAAGTACCACACTCTGACACAATATAGATCAACAGATTTTTTTTATTGCATTTTCAAAATATTTTTTCAAAATAAAAATGAATTAAACATATAATATGTTCTGTTATTTGCTTGTTACAAGAGCAAGTGTAGCCCAAGTAAGTTGCGCATTTTTTCCCCAAAATATATTCTGCCCTGACAAGTCAGGTAAAATTAAATTTGGACCTGAAAAGGTTATTGTGTTTGACTCAAGTGTCTGTGCTGTATGACACTAGTGTGGTATAACTATTACAGTAAACTCCTATTTGCTGTTTTCCCTGAATATTTTTTTATATACATACATATTAACTTTCAGTAGCTAGCACACATGCCTGCTGCCTGGTGGCCTTCAAATCCTAATCAAGACGAGGAGTTTTTAGAAACCGACCGACCTGGACTGACAGATTAACCCAGTTTAAAACTTTCTGAGAAGTATTTCATGCTTTTTTACAAACTACATCAAGTGCTAATATGTCTGTATAAGTATGGGAGACATCACCATAAACTCAAAACAGGGCAAAGAATCATTATTACTTTAAGGTGCCTACATATTTCTTTAAGATATTGACAACAACAAATGCTAAAAATATGAATGTTAATAAGTGTTTTTCATATCAGGTTTGCGCTGTATATATTTATGTGTTTGTTTAAAGTCGTTTGGTTCATTATGCTGTTGTTGCTTGCAATGAAGTATCAACAACATGCAGCTAAAAGATACTGATCGATGCTCATTTAAGAATAGTAGATATAGGTAATTAAAGGAGACGCAAATCAACAAAAACATTGAAAGCTGCATTCCTGGGTGGGAAACATTTTTTTTTTTGAAGCAAGGGGGTTGGGACACTGCCATTTGATGGATAGTTAACAGGCTCTGTTTCCAGTTTCCCTTTAGATGTCTGTGTTTCTGTTTTTTATGGGTGAATCTTAAATCAATTTCGTGTGTCTGTCTTCTGTGAAATCCAACAATACCTTTAAGGGTATTTTCCACACTAATTCAGTGGTCTCATGTGCTTACTCTTGTCTGATGCTTTTATAGAATATTGGCTCACTGTGTCAAACTTAATTTGTTTTGATTTGTATTTAATGAAAAAATAAACACAGTTCCTCAACTCATCATATTTGATTATCCATTCTTTTCTTTCTTTGTTAAAACAAAACCACTAGAAAAATTAATACTGTATATGCTTATTCTCACAGTTGTCTGAATATACGATATGCGTGAGATCTCTACAATAAATTGTGCCTTTATATATACTGTTCTCACATATCATCCCTTTCCTGCTCTGAAACATTCGTTGCCAGATTCCTGATTTTATTTTAGGGCCAGCTGTTACCTGATTTAATATGTGATCCCCCCTTGGTAGGAGAGGTATGCATCCCATTATTTGTCACATCTGTGAAGACACAGTGTTGCTAGACAGCAACTCTTAGGGTTTAAAGCACTGAGTGATGCTTAAGGAGATCATCCAGTTGAATCATCGGCTGAACATTATAGTGTAGTATTGACAAAGCTGACCAATCAGATACAACTACGGTAGGGTACCAGCACAGTCTGTTTGCCCACTTACTGCTAACTATGATCATGAAGTTTAGGCACTAGTGTGTCTCAAGTGAATTTATTTCCTTAGCAATAGAGCAGAGACACCACCTGCCTATTACAGTGATTACCAGCACGACAGTGTCTGAGAGGAAACAAGATAATTGTGAAATAGGATACATCTACACCTGAGTGGAAGTTGACAGATAATGGATGTTTTTTTTTTCTCCTTAGATCAATCTCTGAACTAAGGTAAATTTCAAAAATTGCTAATACATACATCTTGCCTCCACACTCACCTGGCATTGTAGACTTTAGCACGCTCAGAAATGGATGAATTAAGACTTCTATCTTCAATTTCTTCTTTTTCTTCTGCCATTGACCTTAAAAAGGCAATTTGTATGTTGTTTATGATTTACAACTATGATTTTATATCTGCACATTTTGTTCAAATAAATAAAATTACGGCAAATCCTGGACTGATCGTCCTTGTGGGTTACTTTGTTTACCCAGTTATGTCACAAGGTTTATGTTTATTCAACAGAACAACGTCATGGCACACGGGTGTAACCCATAAGTGCTCCGTTCTTCTTCTACTAAAGCCTGAGTTTGAAGAATCTCAGCGCAATGCACAAACTCTGTTGCACCGGCGAGGATCCTGAAATACTTTGGGTAGATTTTAAACTCCAAATTGTGCCCGGACAGCGCCGTTAGGCTACTCTTTTCGATTTCCAACTGCCAAAAGATTTTTTTACATGCGCAACAATACACATGGGTGTCCGGTCTTACTACCCAGAGACAGGGAGAAATTACTAGAAGTCCACATGAAAAAAATCCCAGCCTTCACCGGGGTTTGAACCTGGGACCTCTAGCAGTCGAGGTGGGTACCATGCCTGGAGACCACCCAGCCCCATGTGTCACAAGGTGTGAAAGCTCAGCTTTTTTACTATGCTAATCATTGATGTAAAGTTGTAGGGAAAAAATAACTGACTTACGCCCTCGTGGTAAACTATTAAAAAAATGCTTTTAAGTCCTATTGTACTGACAGTTCATGTCAGTACTGAAAATTTCGTCGGTCCGCGTCCTGACAGAGTCAAACTTTTTTTAAAAATGACATTGGCTCTCAGATCGACCCAGTCCTGAGTTGGTACCAGGTACAGTCATGGGAAGTAAAGGCGGCCACTACACCTAAAGCGTGGGAATTGGTTCTTCACTTGTACTTACTGAAATTTTTTTTAACCTTACTAGAAATAAACATCTGATATAAACACACATCTGATACAAACAACAAAGAAGGTATAAAGTTTAAAATATTGGCTTCTTTGCATTTGGTTTTGTACCACATGGCTTAGTCTTTCTCCAGGGGTCTCTGTGGTAAAGTTGTCAAACCGTTTGCCTCGCGCTCTGAAGGATATGGGTTCGTGTAACGGTAGCGTCGTTCAGTTCACGAATGCAATTTTTACGGAGATTCTTATGGATCGTCGCCAGAGCTAAGGAGTTCATGCTTTATGTGATGCTTCGGCAGGCGGCTAGCCGCTTTTGCGGAGAGGGACCGAGAAATATGGGATACAAATTGGTTCAATCAAGCCGATCCTCTCGACTTTAAGTTGTTCGTCTCTCTCCATAGAATGACTACGCAGCTCCTGCAACACATTTCTATAAAAAAAAAATTGCTACTGTGAACCGATCAAAACCATGACCTTCATAGAGCGAGGCAAAAGGTCAACCATTACACTCCCTTTTTACTCCGTCTCACCCTCTCACTCTTCACGTTCTCTCTTTCTAGATTATGTTTTGTGTTCCTATTAACTCCCTACCCCCACCTCTTCTCTCTCTCTCTCTCTCTCTCTTTCTCTCTCTCTCTTCTTACTCTCTCTCTTCTCTCTCTCTCTTCTCTCTCTCTCTTCTATCTCTCTCTCTCTCTTCTCTCTCTCTCTCTCTTTCTCTCCTCTCTCTCTCTTTCTCTCCTCTCTCTCTCTCTTTCTCTTTCTCTTTCTCATTCTCTCTCTCTTCTCTCTCTTCTCTCTCTCTCTTCTCTCTCTCTCTTCTATCTCTCTCTCTTTCTCTCTCTCTCTCTCTTCTCTCTCTCTCTTCTCTCTCTCTCTCTCTTCTCTCTCTCTCTCTCACTCTCTCTCTCTCTCTCTCAAGGACACACATTGTCTGTCAATCTCTGACTCACTCTCTGCACCCATAAGAACTTGATCCAAATAGAGAAGTCAAAAAGAAAGCGACTGACGCAGGAGCGTAGAAACCTGGGTGCTCAGGAACTTCCATCCCCCCCCCACCCCCTTTTTAATGTCTTTATTACTGTGGGTGGGAAAGGAGCTGATCAAACCGACTGTTGTCTAAACAAATTGTCTCTAATAAAGTTACAACAGACACAGAAAAACACTTATACACCCGTTTGTACTGAATATCTAAAACCAAGAATGCAGTCGAAGGGAGGTAGTTCTTAAAATATTGAAGGAGAGTTATAGATATTAAAATCTGATTACCTCCCTTACAAACAACAGGTGCATAATCAGGAGAAAGTCGGTTTTCCTTGCAGGTTTGGGTTAGGCTTGACAGATACATAACTCTTTATGGAACATATCGTTACTTGCGCCTGCCTAAATATTTGCTGAAATGTGAAGACATCGCTGCCTAGCTGAAAACTACAACACAATGCCCTTACAAGCAAATACAGAAAAAGACAAAGAAGAGTGCCCTAGGTATCATGAACATGGAAGAGCTAACAACGGTGAATGAAGATCTGAACAACCTTTCAGCGATTGTAAAGATTACATAAATAAACAGCTTTTCTCTGTTACTAACAAAGAAACCCAAATTTGGTTCGCTAACTTTAACAGGATTGTGGATAAAGGTAAAAGTAAATTCTGTATGACAGACCAACAGTGATAATTCCAGCATCCAAAGAAGTTATAATTGGGATACCCTATCAGCATCATCAAACTAATGTAACTTACAGGCATGTGCGGGTAAGGATATCATCATCATCATCATCCCGAAGTATTGTGTGTCGCTGGGTAATCAGTATTAGTAATATTCACCGTCCTTTTAAGGATACAATTTTTCGTTATTTGAAGCCCCACCCTGGCTCTTGCAGGCCAGAAATATGGTCTAATGGCTGAATGGGTTTCTGGGACCTCTTCACTTTGATCCTCATCCACATGGAGGCACTTTGTGTCATCGGGTGTTTATCGCTTGTGTGATGTCTTGGTGGGGTAGAAAGTCAGTCAGTCAGTCAGTCGGGTAACCAGTTTCTGTTGACTGTATTTGTCAACAGCATGGTACGTCTCGGACAGTATTTCAAAGCTGGCGGGACACACTCTACTCCAGATGGCCATCTCCCCGTTAGCCTGTATCTTCCCGCATACAGTTTCCAGTCTGCACCACGGCGAGGTGGGGTTGGCTTGTTTATTCACAAACTGCTCTTAGGCACATGCATCCCGAAATCGAAGGATTTCCCTAATTAGCCGAACCTTACAACATGCTTTTTTGGGGGAAGGCAGTGGGTCTTTATCAGTGGTTCTTAACACTTTCTAATGCCGCGACCCTTTCTTTAATACAGTTCCTAATGTTGTGGTGACCCCCAAACGTAAATTTTTTAACGTCACTTCTAAATAACTTGAATAAAAATGTTTGTTTTTCCTGGTAGTTTTAGACGACCCCTGTGAAATAGTCGTTCAACCCCCATAAGGGTCGCGAACCACAAGTTGAGAACCGCTGGTCTATATTGCCCCCCCCCCCCCTTCCCAAATAGGGCTCCTGAACCCACACGGAAAGTCCGCAAACAAATAAGTCAGATAGGTAAAACAGATATGCATGCAAAACAAGTTCTTAAACAAGACTGAAGTTCATACATGAACGAGCAACCAGAACTTTCAGCCTTAGATTAATGCTGGCGAACGTAAGAAGAAAAATGCAGCTAACATCCCAAATGTGGTTTCAAACTTTCAGGTGAGTGATTTCCATATAATTTTGTAACATTATTAACCTTTACGGCTCTGAAATTGACCCAGAGCCAACAGACGATTTTCAGAATTTGGTGAGGGGAAAAAAGGGGTCGAGAAAAGGAACTGGCCACTCCACCTCATACTAGCCTAGACAAGTGGTTTTCAACCGGCAATTCGCGTGTGGTCTCTGGAATTGTCTTGAAGGTTGGCTCACAATTTCTGTCCAATCGTGTAGTCACTGCTAGGGACGCCGCTACTAAGAAATTATTAGGTGGCGGGAGAGGGGGAGGGGAAGCTCAGCCCCTTTATCGTTTTCAATAAGCTCAAAAAGGCTTAGCTCTCGCTCAAATGCGCAGTAATAGTAATTAGTTTAATTATGTGCTGATGGCAAATACATACTATAAAAATTTATTTTAATTAATATAAACTGTAGAAACAAATACTGAAAAAGATAGCCTCTTTATATGTTGTGGGGGTGAGGTGAAAACAAAGCCTCTCAACCCCCTCCCCTTCCCCAAGATAAAAATTGAGGGTAAAGGAGAGGGGAATTTTAAGGTGCATGGATATTATTATTACTTGATTCCGACACTACATTGCGGCATAATTTCTCAAGTGTTCGTCTGGGTAAAGATTTAACATCTCGGCATTCAGGTCAAGCTCACATTAGCTCCTTCTTCTTACTCAACAGCCAGCGAAAAGTTTCCATATTGATGGTACTGTTGTCATCTAGTTAACTACTCGTCTTGACTTTTCTTTTCTTGAATGTCTTCCAGGGCCAGCAGATATTGCCCGCTACATCATTCTCTCCTGGTACAGGCTTTTAATACATTCCTTTTTACTTGTTACCTTGTTCTACGAGCGACATATCACCTGTCTTGTAAGCTGCAGTACACTCTCAGTTTGCCGTCCTTTCCGACAGCTCATTTGCAAACTCTCCTGCAGTGCTTAGGCAAAATATCCATGTGACACTCACCAACTGTGACCTTTGAACTGATCCGACTCACTCCATACGAAGAAACCTTACTCCGACTCCCTGTGAATGCTCTGAGAATTCGGTTCTATGACAAACAATATGTGTGGCTGACATTTCCTCTACCCATCGAAATTCTGCAGTTACCGCCTTCACCTCAATTCTCATGCTGGATGTGGTAATGTTGTATGTATGCCAAGCTCTCCTCAGTCTTCCTTCTCCCTCACGCTTTTGCAATAAATCCCTATCCACTCTTTCTGCTACCGGCCACTGACCAGTTATTGCAAATGATCACATCTCCTGGCCTAGAGTTGTCCTCTGTCAGCGGTTGAACGTCTACGACTGCATATCCTGCCACCCATTCCTTGTATTCCTGTCCCAGGGTAACTACAACTTTTTGAAGCTCTTCTCTGCTCTTCTGAATCTTTACCATTGATCTCCTTGGCTAATTTCTTCAATGTTGCAACACTTCTGATTGTCTTTTCGGCCTTGGCGTTCCAGAATCTGCCCCTCTTTAGTCGATAATCCTACACAGTGTCCGAATCTCTATAACGGACAAGTTCTGTCTCACTTGTCTCTCTAAAATAGTATCCAGTGTGTAGTATACTAATTATATCAGCAATGGTTGGCATAGCTAGGATATATCTCATACACACTGGTGAGTACCTTGCGCATCCCAGTCTTACAGCTTCATTCTGTATAAGTTCCAGTTTCTCCAACTTAGTCTTTGACACGGTTTACATCCCAAGACCATATACAGTGACTGACATAACAAGGCACTGACTAAGTGTGTATAACACCTCTAATTCTAATTCCACAGCAACCATAACCTTTAATACATTAAATTAAGGCCTCTCTTTGCTCTTAAGATGACGTCATGGATAATTCCTTGATATTCTAGTATGTTATTCTTTTTTTGGGCACATCTTCATTTTTTGTGATCTTGTGAGACATCTGTTGTGACAATTCTAATATCCAGTGAAAACCATAATGTTAGTGATTTGTTTGGGTTTACCAAGGATCCTATGTCTCTACACCAATAATCAATTTATCCACCACCACTTGCAGCTCCTGCGATAACCTCTGCCCTGCCTTGTGCCCCGTTGGCTGAATACTACTTATGTACACACTGTATAGTGTAGGTGAGATGGCAGAACCCTGGGGTAGGCCAGGTGTGATAGTACATGGGTCTGAAGTCCATGTCGCTAACATGGGTGATTCATTATTATCCTACTCCAAACAGGTGGAATCCACAGGTCACGGGACAGTCTAATATTTCAGGGGGTGGTAGGCTGCATGCAGTCGTGGGGCCATTTCTAGATGTTTTGGGATCGTTAAAAGCATCAGAAAGCCGGAAAACACAGTCTTACCATCCTCTACAATTTTGGACTGTCCGGTGATGTCATCTGGGCTAGGAATTTAATAAAGAACCCGAACTTACTTTTATAAAGCCTCTGACCTTGAAGCAGCAGCACACGTCGCTTTAGCTGAAAATTGTAAGTTTGTGCCACCGGATTTAACAAGTAAATGTTCCTATGACGTTGGAATGCATCTGCTTGGGAGGCGAGAGACCAACAATCTGCATGCAAATAACCCAGATTTGGAAAACTTAAGTTCTGGAACAAGACTTAAGACCAGAAGTAGAGGAACAACTAAAACTGTCCTTCAGAGTTTACATCCGGTGAATGCGGGGGAAAAAACAAAGTAAACTGCTATCTACAAGTACATTTGTGCATGTTTAACATTCCTACATGTTTTACATTCCTGCATGTTTTACATTCCTACATGTTTTACATTCCTACACGTTTTACATTCGTACATGTTTTACACTTGTCCATGTTTTTTAACCAGATGGTCCTTGAAAGAATTTGTTCAGATTTGCTGGTCCACGGGTGTACAAAGGGTGAAAAACACTGGCCTAGACTATAAGGTCATGACAATAAAAAAGGGGAACACGGACATTAGAGAGGGGTGACAAAGACTGGGGGAAAATGTAACTTTTTTATATTATTGGAAAGGTTGTCCGGTACTTGAATCTAAATAGTGTTTAAATAAGTCAATGGGTATCAATCTTTCAGACAAAACTCCAAAAAAAAAAAACAGAAGGCTGATAATAATAATAATAATAATAATAATAATAATAATAATAATAATAATAATAATAATAATAATAATAATAATAATAATAAGAAGAAGAAGAAGAAGAAGAAGAAGAAGAAGAAGAAGAAGAAGAAGATAATGTTGATGATGATGATGAAGATGAAGAAGAAGAAGAAGAAGATGATGATGATGATTTTCATGATGATGATGATGATGATGATGATGATGATGATGATGATGATGATGAAGAAGAAGAAGAAGAAGAAGAAGAAGAAGAAGAAGAAGAAGAAGAAGAAGAAGAAGAAGAAGAAGAAGAAGAAGAAGAAGAAGAAGAAGAAGAAGAAGAAGAAGAAGAAGAAGAAGAAGAAGAAGAAGAAGAAGAAGAAGAAGAAGAAGAAGAAGAAGAAGAAGAAGAAGAAGACGAAGAAGAAGAAGAAGAAGAAGAAGAAGAAGAAGAAGAAGAAGAAGAAGAAGAAGAAGAAGAAGAAGAAGAAGTTATAGTACATCGTCAGCTTCCGGTCACAGCGACGACTTAAAGCTATCTAAACTAAAGCACAACACTGGCAAGTTCCGGCAACTAGAGGTGCCAGTTTGTCGACCCCAACCGGAGTAAACAAGGGGTCCCTTTTGTTTGCCCTTTAACCCGGATAATGAAAATATGGCACTTTTCTGTAGATAAAAAAGGCCCTTTTTCTGGAGCTGTGAACATTTCGGTGCAAGCAAACACGCAACGCGCCAAATGAAAACACGACCAAGCCGCGTTGTAATAAAAAAAAAGAATTGGAAACAGACGGCAATCGAAAGATTCTGTGCGAATTAAAGCAAGACCGAGCTAGTGTGAACTGCTCCTCTTCTGTCAGTGTGATTCAGTCTGAAGATTTTGTCTTTGCAGAAGTACGAAGGCGAGACGGTGGGTAAAAAGCAGGAAGAAAAGTCACCCGCTGAGCTGTTTCTCTGCCCATAAGGTCCGTGTCGGGTTTTCAGAAGAACTGGCGCCCTAAAATAAAGTGCTAAGTGGTAGATAAGCCATGCTTGACGGGTTTCCTGTCAATATATGTTTATCACAGGGCGATGTTTTATTTAAAAAAGTACAAATTAGCAGAGGACAACAATTAAAAACATCACCTGCCAAGATGCGCGGTTGAAAAATCCATATTTCTTAAACTTATCCTGCTTTTTGTATTCTCTATAATTTGCAAGGCATTGAATTCAAAATCTGCTGTGTCAAAGTTTGAATGCGTCTTGTTGTCTTTTGTTGATTCATTTGTATACGTTGTTTTCTGCTGTTTACGTATTTTTTGATCATCATCGTCATCAATTTCCATTTTTGCCGTTAAGCCCAAAAGGGAGGAACAGTTTACGATTAGCTACTTGATGTGTAGCAATTGCTGTTGTTAGTAGAAGCTCTTTAATATCATCAGTCCATATTCTCCCATGACGGCCTCTTAATTTCACCAGATCTTTTCATATGTAGCGCCTTGTTTTATAACTTAAGATTTGCGTGCACAAGGCCAAAGTCCAGTAGTGGACAAACAACCACAACTTACCGCCGGAGTTGAGTTTACAGCCGGTGAACGCTAAGGATGATTATGATGATGAGGATGATGAGGAGAAGGAGGAAAAGCAGCAGTAACACGTTAACACTTTTTTGTTTACGGTCATGTTGAACGCCTATACTTATGTGTTATTGTTATGTTAAATACATTTACAACAAGTGTACAGCAAGTTGTGGGAAATGAACAAGCAGACTGACTGGCTGGATCTGCACCGCTGGGTGGCGAATTGATACATGACAAGGCAGCTGTGGTCAGAGCCCTTTGGGAACACGCAACTGAGTCAGAAGAGAAACTAGATTATTATGGGCTGGGCAGAACGCTCAGAGGAAAGGCAAGACGGGCACACACACAGACTACAACCGGCATCATAAGTAATGGAACTCTGCGCTGGCTGCTGAGGATGGGTGCGGGGCGCTTATGATAATTCTTTGAGTGTTGTGATGTCAATTCTTGACTCAACTCAACAGCAAGTGTTTATCTATCAGTTCGTTAGTCCTGCATTTATAATCATCAAATGCTCGAAACATTAGTTTTAACAGGTGTTATCAATGTATATTATTTCCTGCACACCGTCTGAAGATCGTTACCTGTTCAGGTTTATTCAGGTGGTAATAGACCGCGTTTTGCTATATTTTTCCTATGACCTATTGGAAATGGAAAGGACGGGGTTGGGGGCAGTGTGTGGGGTGTTGGAGGGGGAGGTGCTTCTCGTATCTGTGTGGACCTCACAGGGCAGCTGTGGGGTGTTGGAGGAGGGAGGTGCTTCACGTACCTGTGTGGACCTCACAAGACAGTATGTAGGGTGTTGGAGAAGAGAGGTGCTTCACGTACCTGTGTGGACCTCACAAGACAGTATGTAGGGTGTTGGAGAACTAAGGTGCTTCACCTACCTGTGTGGACCTCACGGGGCAGTTGTGGGGTGTTGGAGTGGGGGTGTTTCATGTACCTGTGTGGACCTCACGGGGCAGTTGTGGGGTGTTGGAGTGGGGGTGTTTCACGTACCTGTGTGGACCTAACAAGGCAGTGTGTGGGGTGTTGGAGTGGGGGTGCTTCACGTACCTGTGTGGACCTCACGGTGCAGTTGTGGGGTGTTGGAGTGGGGGTGTTTCACGTACCTGTGTGGATCTCACGGGGCAGTTGTGGGGTGTTGGAGTGGGGGTGTTTCACGTACCTGTGTGGACCTCACGGGGCTGTATATGGGGTGTTAGGGGAGAGGGTGCTTCACGTACCTGTGTGGAGGAGTTTCACCTCACAGGGCAGTGTGTCCAGCTTCGGCGTGGCTTTGCGTTGGGTTTAATTTCTCGAGACAGGTTACATTCTTTTAGGCAGACTGTTCTGAGAACGACGTTCTGCAAAGGACATGCAAAATGATGACGATAATGATGTTCCATTCACTGCAGTGACCTCCCTTTGTCATGTGTATTTCCTTCTCCTCCTCGTCCTCCTCCTCCTTCACGTTCTTCCTCTTTTTCTTATTCTTCTTCCTCGTCTTCTGCAGCTGCTGCAGCTTTAGTCTAATACTATTCCTAGGAATTTAAGAGTTACTTGCTGGATATCACACCAGTAGGGCAAATCACAGATACCAAAGAAGTTATAATTAGGGAACAGTTTATGGCTACGTCTAGTTGCCTGTTTCCTTCCAAGCTGCTACCTGAAGGTTTGGTCACACCTGAGAATTTAAGAATCTCATCCTGGATGGCAGATCAAAAGGATAAACCCTAGATATCCTGTTAAACTACTGGGGAAATTATACGTGGGGAGCCCGTGACGGCTACACAGGCATGGCGGAGCTTTCAGTCTTGTGTGGGTAGGGAGTTAACGGAGTAATATGCTGCTACACTAAGTGCTACCGCGTCAAGTGAGGGTGAGGATTTTAGCAGTACTGTGTGGGTGACAATTTTAGCAGTACTGTGTGGGTGAGGATTTTAGCAGTACTGTGTGGGTGAGAATTTTAGCAGTACTGTGTGGGTGAGGATTTTAGCAGTACTGTGTGGGTGAGGATTTTAGCAGTACTGTGTGGGTGAGGATTTTAGACGTACTGTGTGGGTGAGGATTTTAGCAGTACTGTGTGGGTGAGGATTTTAGCAGTGGTGTGTGGGTGACGATTTTAGCACTACTGTGTGGGTGAGGATTTTAGCAGTACTGTCTGGGTAAGGATTTTAGCAGTACCGTGAGGGTAAGTTTTATTCTTCTTCTTCGCGTTCACCCGTTCAACGGCTGTAAACTCCTGTGGAAAGTTCTAGTTGTGTATATATCTTTGCACTATAGACTTGTTAGAGAACCTGAGTGTTGCGTGTACATCCGTGTCACAGATCTGACTTATTCGTATGAAGACTGTTGGTTCTTTGTTACTCCGACTTCGAATGAAACCCCCAAACAGAGGTTTTCTACTACATGCTTGTTGTGGAGGAAGTTGGTTTGTCCTTGTTCTCCCTACAATGGGAAAACAAAGCGTCGACTCTTTCAGTACGGGCCGTGAATTAGCAATGTTAATAGTATTCAATTATTTATTTCCCTTTAATTCGCAATGCTGTGGAAACATTATCCCCCCCCCCACCCTCCCCACCCCGACCCTTGCTTGCTTGCTTTTTGTACCCCCCCCCCCTAGGATATCACACCAGCGATAAACACCCGGTGACACAAAGTGCCACCACTCGGATCAGGATCACCTGTGGAGAGATCTCGCAAACCCCTTTCAGCCTTTATTTCCACATATGTGGCCCTGCTATATTCAGAGCTCCCTGTGTGAGGCTTAAAATAACGAAACATTGCATTCCACAAGGAGACGACATACCACCATTGGTCCCCCCTTTTTTTCCTCCCCGAAACCAGAAGATTTAAATTCCGTCTTCTCTCAGGAAATAAGGTGTCAATATAGCATTTGAATACTTGCAGACGAACATTGTACTTTACTGTAGCAAGTTCCTCTGTTCCGTTCATATCGCTAATCCTGCAGTGTTGTGACAAGCGACGGGTTAAAAAAAAAAGTCGCGGAAAATAATGGAATCTGCTTGAGATAAGGCAGGTTTGAGCTGAGAACTGCTGTATGTTTTGTATTCGTCATAGATCCTTATTCTCGTTGTTCGCCGTCCTTTTTAGAATGACATTTTTCGTTATTTGAAGTCTCACACTGACTTTTGCCGGGGGCCGCAGTATAGCCAGGCCATAAATATAGCCTAATGGCTGAACGCGGTTTCCGGCACCTCTCCACGGTGATCCTCATCCACATGATGGCACATTGTGTCATCGGGTATTTATCGCTTTACCCTGGTGGGGTAGAAAGTCAGTCAGTCAGTCATCTTCGTCATCCCCCTTGTAGGATGCAATTTTCGGTTATTTTAAAGCCCCACCAAAGCTGTTGCCTGGGGCCGCGAGATAGCTTAATAGTTAAACGTGGTTTCCGGGACTTCTCCACGCGTGATCCTCATCCGCATGGTGGCACTTTGTGTCACCGGTTGTTTATCGCTTGTGTGATGTCCTGGTGGGGAAAAAGTCTACTGCTACAATTGTTTCGGCCCCTTATCCTTCTAGACCAGTGGTTCTCAACCAAAATGTCACCCAAAAAATGCAACCAAAACAAGAAGAAATATTAAACGAGACAAACACTAAAGCACTCACTAGATGCCCATTAGAGACATTACATAGCCTAGTTAGATCAGGGACACCGTCGACAAACATCCAGCTGTGCTAATGGAACTCACAAACAAACGTGACAGTTGTTGACATTTCTAGAACGCGGCCATTGCTGGCCGCCATATTTTGACATCTTTCATAGCTGTGGAAAAAAGTGCAGGTGGGTTTTTTGGCGTTGGCACTGGATGGCTTCTGTTGCGTAGGCAAACTGATAGGTGCTGGCTCTAGACTTATGTGTTCGCTAGGCACTTAGGCGCTACCTAATTCCTAACCCAGGCCCCGTGTGGGTTCTGGGGCCCTATTGTGGAGAATAAACCCACTGCCTCCCCAACAAGCGTGTCGTAGGAGTCGACTAACTGGGTTCCTGCCAGTAAAGTCAGAGTGCATCTACCTGAGAGGAAAGAAACCGACAGTCTGCGTACAAATTAGCTAGATCTGTAAAACAGATACACACGCAAAGCGCAGGTCCTAGAACAAAGCCAAAGTCCATAAATGGACCAACAACCAGGTCTTTCCGTCGGGGTTCACAGCCAGTGACCGGAAACAACAAACATAACCCAGCATGCCCTGTGCCCTTAAAAAGATGCTGGTGCCTGACACCCCCACCCCCGCCCCCGTACAGAAATGAAATGTAAATGGTCACTTGAGATACACAGATTAGCATGTGGCCTCTATGCTGGCTGGCACCCGGGCAAGTGTCCAGCGGGCTCATGTGGTAAGGCGGCACTGGTGACCCATTAGCAATTTAAAAATTTAAACAATAATAAACCAGAACATTTTATTTATCGAAAGTAAACAAAAATAAACAGTCAGGTGAAAATAACACTTCCACTTCATTTACATTAAAAAAGTATCCTCCGAATTAAAATTTTTTTTTTTAATGTTTTTAAATTTTTTTTGCAGTCTTTTAGAAGATCCTCAACCTATTCTGATGTAACATCTGTTTCAATAGTTAACAGAGATGAGGCATTAAGCCTGCCGTGTTTAATTGTTATTTTGATAGGAATTTTAAAAATATACTTCAACCTAAAACAAACTAAACGCTCAATTCTACGGCTATTGAAAAATTGATGTGGTGCCTTCTCCATTTGTGATGCCCTAAGCACGTGCTTGGTGTGCTTAATGGTTAATCCGGTCCTGGATACTAGCGAAACTTTTTTCACAACAAGAACCAGTGATTTCTAATTATGTCACATGGTACTACATCACAACCCACCCACATACGTCTATGGGTTACTTTATAACCGTTGTGTGTGTGTTTGTGTGTGTCTGTGTGTCTGTGTGTCTGTGTGTGTGTTTGTGTGAGTGTGTGTGAGTGTGTGTGTGTGTGTCTGTGTGTGTGTCTGTGTCTGTGTGTGTGTGTCTGTGTCTGTGTGTGAGTGTGTGTGTGTGTATGAATTTGTGTGTGTGTGTCTGTGTGTGTGTGTGCCTGTGTGTGTGAATTTGTGTGTGTGTGTATGTGTGTGTGTCTGTGCCTGTGTGTGTATGTGTGTGTCTGTGTGTGTGTGTGTGTGAGAGAGAGAGAGAGTGTGTGTGTGTACCTTTGCGGTTGAACAAAATGACTTTAACCTCAGGTCGACCAAGCCTTAACTGGGTACCAGGTACAGTCCTGGGAAGTAGCGGCCGCCGGCGTGATGTTGACCACATTGACCCACCAAGTGCCGATTGGTCTACAAAATATAGGTCTAGCCCTATATGCCTAGTACGCATGAAGGCGTGGAAAATGGTCTTTTATTTTTGTTTCCTATAAAGTTGAACAGGGTTATCCCTACCGAGTGCAAATTTGTTTTCTAAAATTACTTCTTTATTTAGGAGGTTTCACAAAATATTCTTGGATTCAATGTTTGGGAAATGAACAGGCGGACAGATTGGTTGGTTCTGCACAACTTGGTGGAATACTGATGCATGATAAGGTAAACGTGATTAGTACCTTGTGGGAGAGCGTGTACAGTTCGAAGGAGCAGATGGATCACCATAGTCTGGTGAGATTTATGCAGTGGGGAGTGACGAGAGGTTCTGGCAGATGCTTGAGGCTCAGAGGAAAGGCAAGACGGACGTTTAATCAGAAAGCTACTGGCACCATTAGTATCGGAACTCTTCACTGGCTGATGAAGATGGGGACAGAGCGCTTATGATAATGCCCCGAGTGTTGTGATGTCGGTTCTTGAATCAACTCAACTATGATCCAGTGTTTAATTTTACTCTGCTCGCATAAAAAGCTAAGTGTAGCCAGTGAACTGTTATCAGCAACTGAGTGTAGCCAGTGAACTATTAGCAACAACTGAGTGTAGCCAGTGAACTGTTAGCAGCAAATGAGTGTAGCCAGTGAACTATTAGCAACAAATGAGTGTAGCCAGTTAACTGTTAGCAGCAACTGAGTGTAGCCAGTGAACTGTTAGCAACAACTGAGTGTAGCCAGTGAACTGTTAGCAACAACTGAGTGTAGCCAGTGAACTAATAGCAACAAATGAGTGTAGCCAGTTAACTGTTAGCAACAACTGAGTGTAGCCAGTTAACTGTTAGCAGCAACAGAGTGTAGCCAGTGAACTGTTAGCAACAACTGAGTGTAGCCAGTGAACTAATAGCAACAAATGAGTGTAGCCAGTTAACTGAGCAAAAACTGAATGTAGCCAGTGAACTGTTAGCAGCAAATGAGTGTAGACAATGAACTGTTAGCAGCAACTGAGTGTAGCCAGTGAACTATTAGCAACAAATGAGTGTAGACAGTGAACTGTTAGCAGCAGCTGAGTGTAGCTAGTGAACTATTAGCAACAAATGAGTGTAGCCAGTGAACTATTAGCAGCAAATGAGTGTAGCCAGTGAACTGTTAGCAGCAACTGAATGTAGCCAGTGAACTGTTAGCAACAATAGAGTGTAGTCAGTGAACTGTTAGCAGCAAATGAGTGTAGCCAGTGAACTGTTAGCAGCAACTGAGTGTAGCCAGTGAACTGTTAGCAACAACAGAGTGTAGTCAGTGAACTGTTAGCAGCAAATGAGTATAGCCAGTGAACTATTAGCAACAACCGAGTGTAGCCAATGAACTGTTAGCAGCAACCGAGTGTAGCCAGTGAACTGTTAGCAACAACCGAGTGTAGCCAGTGAACTATTAGCAACAACCGAGTGTAGCCAGTGAACGGTTAACAGCAACTGAATGTAGCCAGTGAACTATCAGGATCTTCTTTGTTTTTCTTCCTACCCCTCCTCCTCGTCGTTTACTTTCTCATTTTCTTCAAACACTTCAGTCTTCGTTTTTTTATTCTAATTCAGAAGGGCACAAACCATAACTTTACTAAAACTTCTTTAAAACTAATTCCAAGGAATTGAAAAATCATGAGTTCGTGTAAAAAATGTCGCGCTAAACCACGACCAAATAAAAATACACTCTTGTCGAGGCAAAAATTGTGTACATGTTAACGGATTGTTCTTCTTAAGTGAGTTCGTGCAACTTTATTTTTCTGACTGAAATATTTTTTGCACCATCCCCACTCATTCTTCGTGTTGACCCGATTGTTCTTCTTAAAGCAATTCCAAGAGAAAGATAAATGGGACCTTATTCTACATTTCTTTCTTTCTTTCTTTCTTTTTCTTTCTTTCTTTCTTTCTTTCATTTTTTTGCCTTTCTATTTTTTCCTTTTTTTCTTTTTTTCTTTTTTTTCTTTCTTTCTAGATTTTTTTCTATCTTTTTTTTTTTTTTTTTTAAATAAATTTTTTTGAATTTGTATAAAACCAAAAAAGGTTAAAAGATTTAGGGTGGCCCTTAAAAGGACCGTGTAAACAACCTTGGGTAATGTTACAATCTCCTCACCACGCTGCTTTCACACTCTTGGGAAGCCTACAATGTTGGTACCAGTACTGCCTCAGGTCCTCTTTCTCCTGCAGATTCAGAATAGTCTTACGTGGAAGACTTTTCTCGTGCATCCAACAACATAGGCTGAACTTGTGAGCATGAAGAATCTCAGATACCGGGACTCAGCCACCTGAAGATGTTGATCCCTCACGGAATGTAGATTTTAAATGACGCTTGACTTGAGATGACGACGATGGAACGCTCTGGTTGTTCGTCCACACCCGGACTTTAGTCTTTTACCAGAGCCTGAGTTTGGCGTTTACAGTCAGTCAGTAATATCGCTAACACTCGGATGTCTGAGAAGGCTCTTGTGTTTCTGTTGCATGTTGTATCCGTCTATCTGTGCACCCGCCTGAACGAACATCCATCTATCGATCTGCAGACACATTTTCTATCTGTCTGTCTGTCCGTTTGTCCGTCCGTCCGTCCGTCCGTCCGTTTGTCTGTCTGCCTGTCTGTCTGTCTGTCTGTCTGTCTGTCTGTCTGTCTGTCGGTCGGTCGGTCGGTCGGTCGGTCGGTCGGTCGGTCGGTCGGTCGGTCGGTCGGTCGGTCGGTCGGTCGGTCGGTCGGTCGGTCGGTCGGTCGGTCGGTCGGTCGGTCGGTCAGTCGATCGGTCGGTCGGTCGGTCAGTCAGTCCGTACTTCCGTCTGCCCGCCAGTCTTGTCCGTCTGTTTGATAGTTTTGCCGTCTCTTAATCTCTTGATTTGAACTGGTACAAACCACCAAAGGTTAAGTCAGTCAATTCTTCAATCCAACCAATAATTAATCAATCAAACTGTCTTGACGAAACTTGTCTGGTTCTCATGCTGTAATTAAACTCCTTAGCTAGTATCTGTTTGGCGCGCGCGTATGTGTGTGTATGTTTGGGGTGGGGGTAGTGGCCTTGTATTTCTGACACCTGAACAGTCACTGGATCGGTTGCGACCAGCTTTATTTCCCATTACTTTTGTGTTTTTTTTTTCTTCTGAGCAGAATTTGTTTCAAATAGTTAATGTTGCACCAAGGTAGCACACTCGACCAAGAGTAACACTGAAGATCCATTTTTCTATTCGTTTTCAGTTTGTACCGCAGGCGAGTTCACGGATTTCTTAAAACAAAACCGGTAAGTCATCTGGTAATCTGGTAATCCTAGTTTCAGCTTCATAGCAAACGGGTCACCCCACATATGCTCCGCTCCTGTGCCAACGAAAAACAAACGCAGCTCACAGTGTCACGCCATGCACTCAACTCAGAAGCTGGGCGACGAAACTACATCCTTCCAGTCTACAAATGGAGCAAAAATGCAACGGCCACCGTCTGGCAAAAAAAAAAAAATATTTGCCACGGCTTTAAAAAAAAAAAAGGGTTGCCGTACCTAGCGTCCATTTTGACCGGAAGAATTATATGAGGGTTAATAAACGGTCACCCCAGCATGTCTATGTTTACGACATCTGTGTACTTTTGGAGCTAAGTGGGTGTCTGGATGTCGTAGGTCAATTGCAGTATTAGCTAGGTAGGCAGTTTGTTGCCTCCAAGATTGCAGTCTGTGGGATTACCACCTTAAGGACGAGAATCCTACACGTGCATGTACAAAACCCAGAAACCCCGTATCATCTTGGAGATCTCCGAGTTTAGCAAGTCACTGGAGTCTGGGCACGTTGGGCACGTGTTGGCAGTAGTAGCACCCTACTTGAAACCCTTATTCTTAAGCATTGACTGACTTGCGTGAAATGGTTTAGCACAGTGTTTCCCAAACTTGTCTTGGTAGCGGCGCCTTTATTTTTGTTTTGTTGAATTAAAATTTTCCCACGGCGCCCTAACTTAAGTAATAGTTTGACTATTCGTGTTTTGGTTAAATAAATTATTAAGCTTTTACAATATTTCGCAGCGCCACTCTGAAGAAGATGCGGCTCCCCGGGGCGCCGCTGCGCATAGTTTGGGAACCACTGATTTAGCATATTATTGAAGACATGACAGACAATTAACAGTGGGAAGTTGCTGGCAAACGGGGTTCAGAGGCCATGCCTCTTACGACAGTCTAGGTCAGTTCAGATAAGAAATATAGTCCTTCACAGCTATATACAGTAGAACCTCGCTTAACTAGCACCTCTCATAACGAGTAATTCGCACAGCGAGCAAAACAAACAGTAAAAGAATGACTTGCTTCGAGCGACGTTTCGCATAACGAGTGGCGAGAAGAGGGGAAGTCCAGAATTGTGCGCATGTTACATCAGTCTGTGTTTAGCACTCGTTCCAGTAACATCGTAGTGCCGCTTGTGATCACACATTTTCTCAAACTTGTGTTATATTGTGATATGTATACATGATGACCTTCCTGAAGAATTTATGTTCATCAAGATCCAGTTTCTGCCTTCCAACACCACTCCATTACTCCAGCCCATGGACCAGCAAGTTATTTCTAACTTTAAGAAGCTCTACACTATACCACTCTTCAAGCATTGTTTTCAGATGACTGAAGGGATCAACCTCACTCTCAAAGAGTTTTGGAAAAAATCACTTCCACATCGTTGCCTGCCTCAGGATGATCGACAAGGCAGAGGAAGGGGTTACCAAGAGAACCCTAACTTCTGCTTTGAAGAAGCTTTGGCCGGAGAGCGTTGTCGATTTGTGACTTTGAGGGGTTCAAGACAGTACCTGTGGAACCTGTAGATTGTGTCTTTGGCCACTATATCGGATTGTAGGTGGATAACAGTGATATCGAAGAGCTTATGGAAGAGCACAGCCAAGAACTGACCACCGAAGAGCTTATGGAGTTGCATTGTGTTTCACAGCAAGAAGTTTTGGAGGAAAATGTGTCAGAGGAGGAGGAAGAGGTAACAGAAAAGCAACTACTTCTGGCGAAATAAGAGAAATTCTGAAAGCATGGCAAACTGTTGCATCTGACATTGAGAAGCATCACCCTAATGAGTAGGTGGCCATGCGCGTTGCAAATTTATTTAATGATAATCCTGTGTCGCATTTTCGCCAAATTTTGAAGCATCAGCAAAAACAAATGTCTCTGGACATCTTTCTAGTAAAACTTTTTTTTCCCTGCAAATCGAATTCGCATTCCAGGTGGGTTCGTTCCGCGTTTGAAGAAAAGATGAAGATAATTCACTTTCCTTAACAATATGTATATAATTTTCTTTGAATAAACGTTATGCATAACATTTTGTGAGTATTTTTTTCGACATGGAACGCATTATCGTATTTTACAAAAATTTATATGAGAAAAAATGTCTCGCATAACGAGTGTTTCGCTTAACGAGTATGATTCTGGAACGAATTATGCTCGTTAAGCGAGGTTCCACTGTAGTGTGGAAGTGAATCTCTCTTGATCTCTCAGTGGATTGGTTAAAAACTCCGTGGAAGTTGTTAAGATGCTGATCGTTAAAAAGAAGATTGATGAGAATAAGCATAAATGGACTGATGAAAACATGATGAAAATGTCTTCTTCTTCTTCTTCTTCTTCTTCTTCTTCTTCTTTGCGTTCGGTTTCGTATGCTCAGATCAGACCATCAGGTGGGTTGCCTCTATAAACTCGCATGTCAGCTGCAGGTCCTGCATGGTTCCCCATAGCTTGCTCTGCACACTCTGCTCTTGAGGCCAGGTGTCTTTTCAAAGTTGCAGGTAGAGTGGGCAGGTCTACAGAATGTACTGGGGTGTTTGTGATCCTGTTTGACAGGCACACTGTGGGGACTGTACGATCTTTATTTTATGCATGTGGTAGTTGAGCCTGCAGTGTCCTGTTCGTAGACGGAAAATTGTTGTATGTTGCTTTCTGTCGAGTCTGCTGATAGGGTCTTGTGGATGTTTACTGTTGGTTTGTTCTCTCCACAATCCTTGGTATTTTCCTTTGATAAGTGTTTTGATTTCTGGTAATGACAATGAATGGGCGTGTTGTTTCTTCTTTGTTCCATTTTTTGCAAGTTTGTCTGCTAGCTCATTTCCTGGTATGCCGCAGTGAGCCGGGATCCACTGGAGAACGATTTGATTGTTTTCTGTGAGTCTGTTTAGCTGATGGGTCAGTTCTCTTTCTATGTTGTCTCGTGGATCCCTATGAGTCGCCTGGAGGACTGACATGCAGTCACAAAGGAAAACAATTTTGCTGTTTTTAATTTTTCTTTCCTTGAGCACTTTGGCTGAATCAATAGTTGCTTGCTGCTCTGCTCTAAAGTTTGTTGAGAGTCTTCCGGAGGCGCATGACGTTTCTACTGTGGTCCCATCTTGCAGCATGATGACCGATCCAACTCCTCCATTTTTGTCTGCTCCTCCAATGATCCATCGGTGTATACGTGTTTCCATTTGGGTTTTGGATAACAGTTGTAGACATGTTCAAGGGTCTTTGCATGCAGTACTAGGTCAGATTCTTCAGCCTTTTTGTCTATGCCTGGAATTGTTGTTGTGACTGTGTATTTAGGCTGTAGGTCTATGTTGTATGCCTGGATCATTACCCATGTTGAAGGATCTTTAGAAAGGATGTCACTGTTTTTTTTTTTTGGTAGTACAGTTTTGATAAATGGTGAAAGCTTTGTCTTTTGAGTCGGTTTTTTGTTATTTGCTATTCTGTGCATGGGGTGGTTGTTCATGCGTTTAAATTTTTCTGTTAGGGTAAGCACCTTTTCTTCCCTTCGAAGGCTCAAGCTCTGGAGGCCACAAGTTGCCTCCAGCTCATTAATTGGTGTGCTTCTCATACCTCCAGTGATGATTCTGAGACCAGTGTTCTGTATTTTATCCAGTTTGTGTAGGTTTGTTTTGGCTGCAGTGGAGTTTGCTCCCATGCCATTCTCCAGTTTTGGTCGTACGTATCCAGTGTATACTTGACGTACAGTGTTGGCATCTGCACCCCAGCTTGTTCCAGTAAGTTTCTTCATAAGTCTGAGCCTCAAGGTAGCTTTCCTTTGGGTGTCTTCAATGTGGGGGCCTTAAGTTAGACTTTTGTCAAATTTTACTCCCAAATATGTGGGGTTATCCTCTTTTGGAAGGATGTTGCCTTCTATGTACAGATCAACCTGATCTGGCTTTGTGGAAAGAGAGAACAAAGTTAAGACGGTTTTGGTCTGATTTATTGGGACTCCCCAAGAGTCTGTCCATTTCTTAACTGTATTTATAGCTTCCTGCATTCTTGTTTTAGTTGTTCCTATATGTTCAGCTTGAGTCCATAGAGCCAGGTCATCTGCGTGTAGCGCCTTGTGAATGTGAGTCGTGAACTGTTTTGGGAGGTCATTGATGAAAAGAATAAACAGGGTAGGAGATATAACACCTCCCTGGTGGACACCTTCTTGTTACCTGACCAGCTTGCTTTTGTGATCTTCCAGTCTGACTCTTGCACAGCGTCTGTAAAGGAAGTCTCTAATCCAGGCAAACATATGCCCTTTTATCCTACAGTGTGCTAGTTTTAGCAAGAGTCCTTTCTTCCAGACCTTATCAAAGGCTTTAGTCAGGTCAAAGAAAGTAGCTAGCAGTTTGTATTTTTTCTGGAAAGCATCTTCAATTTCCTGTGTGAGATAAGAGGTTTGGTCATCAGTGCTTCTGTATCTCCTGAAGCCTGATTGGCTGTAATCTAATATCTTGTTTTCTTCTAGAAAATTAAGTAACCTGTTGTTTACTAATCTTTCTATGGCCTTTCCAAGGCAGCTTAGGAGGCTTATGGGGCGGTAACTGAATTTGTTTTCCTTGGGCTTTCCTTTCTTTGCTATAGGAACTATTTCTGCCTCCTTCCATTCCTTAGGAAGTAGTCCCTGGGCCCAGGATTGATTTATTAGGTCTAAGAGTCGTTGCCTACCAGCTGGTCCTAAGTGTACTATCATTTCATTTGTTATTCGATCAGGTCCAGGTGCTCAGGAAGGATATGCAGTTTTATAGTCAGATGTTCAGACTCACTGCTGCTTCTTGAAGTTTCTGTGGCTGCAATAGTATTTTTTGACTAATGTAATGATGCCTCCTTTGTGGCCATCTCTGTCTAGCCTGTATGTTTCAAAGCCTCTGACAGAAAAGCGAGAGCCTGTGTTTAAATTGGTTTCCTGAATGCAGACAACATCGATATTGTGTTCATAAATGAATTTTTGCAGTTCGAGCTTTTTCATCATGACCCCGAAAATGTCTTGAAAACAGTGAACACAGTGATAACTGGCATCAGATAATTACATTCTTTAGGCACCACACAAGAAGATGGATATTCTAGAATGTTTCACGACAACGGTAAGGCTACCGAAGGCAGACCGAGAGAGAGGAGTTTGAACCGCTTTTCCATAACAGCATAAAAGAGCATGTGCATTCTAAATAATTGACAGTACATGAGACAGAGGGAGCCGCAGTAGCTTCATGCCTAGACGATTGCCTTCTAACGTGCCTGAATGTCTTGGGTTCGAATCCGCACCGAGGCGCCTTTAAAAAAATGTTCTTAGTCGACTCAGCCTAAAATGGGTTCTAGGTGGTATCCGGGAAAGTAAAGGCGGCTTGCGTGACGTTGACCATATCACCCATTGAAAGCCGATTTATCAATAAGTCTAACCTGCTTTACCCAATGTGCCACTGGCGTATATAATGTCCTTAAATTTAATGACCCGGTTGACAACAAGAAGAAAACCTCCTGTAGGCAAGCATTCAGTGTTTAGACAGGGGGCAGTGATGAGGGTCCCCCTCAAAACCTCTACCGCTATAGTTTCATAATTCCGCCCCCCCCCCTTTTTTGCCTACTGTTGTGAGTGAGTGTACCAGGCAGCTCTCGCGTGACTCACAGCTTAAGCGTTGACTCAACCGCCACTACTACTTACAGTCGCTTGGTGTCGAATTACATTATATAGACTGGAGAAAAGGGACAAAAACGGGCGCTTTTGTTGGAGATTGGGGGCGGCAGGGCGGCTGTGTAAAGAGTGCGATGGGTGCAGGTGACAATACAGTGTTTATAGTAGGTTAGTGGTGTGTGTACAGACATCCTCAGAAAATGACCACAGTTAGTGCTGTGTGTACAGACATCCCCCCCCCCCCAAAAAAAAACAATGACCACAGTTAGTGCTGTGTGTACAGACATCCTCAGAAAATGACCACAGTTAGTGCTGTGTGTACAGACATCCCCCAAAAAATGACCACAGTTAGTGCTGTGTGTACAGACATCCCCCAAAAAATGACCACAGTTAGTGCTGTGTGTACAGACATACTCAGAAAATGACCACAGTTAGTGCTGTGTGTAAAGACATACCCAGAAAATGACCACAGTTAGTGCTGTGTGTACATACATCCTCAGAAAATGACCACAGTTAGTGCTGTGTGTACAGACATCCCCCCCAACCCCAAAATGACCACAGTTAGTGCTGTGTGTACAGACATCCCTCAGAAAATGACCACAGTTAGTGCTGTGTGTACAGACATACTCAGAAAATTACCACAGTTAGTGCTGTGTGCACAGACATCCTCAGAAAATGATCACAGTCAGTGCTGTGTGTACAGACATCCCCCAAAAAATGACCACAGTTAGTTCTGTGTGTACAGACATCCCCCCAAAAAATGACCACAGTTAGTGCAGACAGTAAAGATGAGGACATGATTCTATAGGGTAAGATTCAATTTATATGTAATTTGTGACTCTTTTCATTTGGATGTTTTTCTAGATGTTTTCCATGCCAAATTGTTTTTAGATATTTTTTAAACTCTGTTTTGGATATATTTTTGGTCAAAGAAAAGTGGCAACACTGGTCTCGGTGAGGCATAGTTGGTTTCGTAGCGAGAGAATCCACTAGGATGGATCGAGGTTGATCTGTGAGACTCCGTGAAGCGATTGGCTGAGAGTACCAGTGTTGCCACTTTTCTTTGACAAAAAAACATCCCAAACGGAGTCGAAAATATCTAAAAACATCTAAATTTGCATAGAACACATTTAGAAAAACAATCAAAATGGAACGAGTCACAAATTACATAGCAACTGAAATGACTTATTCTATAGAATCATGTCCTCATCTTTACTGAAGTCTGCCTTACAAGATCCACAGGATAAACTTAGCTTGGATGATTAGGTTGAAGCTTCAGATCCAAAATGAACCTGGTATGCTTTAGCTGTTCCAATTTTTTTAAATACCTAATCAGGGAGCTGATAAGTGGAACAGCCTTTTCTTACTCTTATCAGGCCGAATTTTATTGTCAAGATAGCATTTAAGAGGTCAAGTGTCATCCTGTTTCTTAGGTTAGATTTGATAAAATCACTCCAAAGGAAAACTTCTAGAAAAACATATACCATCTAAACGTCAAAAACGCCATGTAAATGCAAGGGGAAACATCTAAATCTGGATGTAAAACATCCAAAGTGGCAACACTGGAGAGTACATTACAGAGCTTGGAACTCCGCAGATGCAACCAAAATCCCTCAGGAATTTCTTGAAGAGGAGAAACGAAATAAAACCCACATCTTTCACAGTGCTAAGCCAGTGGCGTAGTTACTTAGCTATGGAGATCTCCGACTCATCGGAGTAGAACCATCTGATCTATGTTTACTTTCTTTACGGAAAGCCAATACAATTTCTTCTTTACTCCATCTTTAAGTGTCTAGGCTGTCGGGGGGCATGCTTCTTCTTCTTCTTCTTCTTCTTCTTCTTCTTCTTCTTCTTCTTCTTCTTCTTCTTCTTCTTCTTCTTCTTCTTCTTCTTCTTCTTCTTCTTCTTCTTCTTCTTCTTCTTCTTCTTCTTCTTCTTCTTCTTCTTCTTCTTCTTCTTCTTCTTCTTCTTCTTCTATTTCTTCTTCTTTTTCTTCTTCTTCTTCTTTTTCTTCTTCTTCTTCTTCTTCTTCTTCTTCTTCTTCTTCTTCTTCTTCTTCTTCTTCTTCTTCTTCTTTTTCTTCTTCTTCTTCTTCTTCTTCTTCTTCTTCTTCTTCTTCTTCTTCTTTCTTCTTCTTCTTCTTCTTCTTCTTCTTCTTTCTTCTTCTTCTTCTTCTTCTTCTTCTTCTTCTTCTTCTTCTTCTTCTTCTTCTTCTTCTTCTTCTTCTTCTTCTTCTTCTTCTCCTCCTCCTCCTCCTCCTCCTCTTCCACCTTGTACCTCATCGAAGTGTCGGGGGAAGATGTATCATCCGTTGATGAGCTCTGACAAGAACACTATTAAGACTGATGTTCATTTCTGTAAGGCTGTTCTTAATGCCATCACTCCATATTTTCCGAGGTCTTCCACTCGCTCTATACCCGTTGTAATGTTTTAGTGTGGCTCGCTGTAACGGATAGTACCAGGGCATTCTTGATACGTGTCTAAACCACTTTATCTGTTGTTCTTTGATGACATGTAAGATTGGCTTTATTCCTAGCATTCGTCTGATTTCATGATTTCGTATTCTGTCTTTCCTTGAAACTCCTGCAGCTCTTCTAAGGCATTTCATCTCTGTTGTCATAATATTACGTTCATTGGAGGATGTAAGTGTCCACATTTGGCATTGATAGCATAGTGTTGGCCCCAAAAAAAGTTCTGATAAGATTCACTTTAGTACTCCGAGGTATCTGCTTGTGTGTCAACAGGGGAGATAGTTGCCCCATTACTTGATTAGCTTTGGCACATCTGGAGCTAATTTCTCTGTCCAGTTTTCCGTTAGATGTCGAGGGACATGCACGGTTATGATTCCTGTCTTTCTGCGGTCTCGGATGTTGAAGGAGATGCAAGGTTTGCAACTTTACGTCTCTAACTGAATAATAATTTGCACCATCCCCACTCATTCCACCCCTCACCCTTCTGCATTTTCCCAGGTTTCTTCCTATAAAAATTACAAACCCGAACTTACATATTACACATTCACATCCACCCACTGTGGGCTCACGATTATCTCGTAACAATTTTCTGACAACCCAGTATAACTTTGCAAGATGGCTATAAGGTTGAATGGGGTTTCCTGGGGTTATACTTGTATGATTCTCATCCTTGAGATGTTCTTCTTCTTCTTCTTCTTTGCGTTCACCAGCTGTAAACTCTGGTGGAAAGTTCTGGTTGTTCGTCCACTTCTGGACTGCAATCCTGTTCCAGAATCTGAGTGTTGTGTGTACATCCGTTTGACAAATCTGACGCATTTGTGTGCAGACTGTTGGTTCCTTGCCTTTCAGGCAGATGCACTTCGACTTCGAAGGAAGCTCCCATTTAGTCGACTTTTACAACATGCTTTTGGGTAGGCAGTGGGTCTATTCTTGTTTTCTCTATAATAGGGCCCCGGAACCAACACGGGGGGGGGGGGGGGTGGTAATCTCACAGACTGAAGCTTTGGAAAGGAAAAAAATGGGGGGGGGGGGGGGGGTCGGTTGAACAATGTCTGCCTTCTTCCCAATGCGGCAGTAAGCGACTGGCTGTGACAATCTAAACAATACCCGGCCTGCAGACCTGAGAGTTGCTACAGTGTTTCTATAAATAGAGATGTCAGTCGAATGTCAACACAGCTGTCAGCCGTTGGTGTAAACTATGGTTGGCATCTTGCCATTTGTGTCTATCTATCTATCTATCTATCTATCTATCTATCTATCTATCTATCTATCTATCTATCTATCTATCTATCTATCTATCTATCTATCTATCTATCTATCTATCTATCTATCTATCTATCTATCTATCTATCTATCTATCTATCTATCTATCTATCTATCTATCTATCTATCTATCCATCCATTCATCCATCCATCCATCCATCCATCCATCCATCCATCCATCTATCCATCCATCCATCCATCCATCCATCCATCCATCCATCCATCCATCTATCTATCTATCTATCTATCTATCTATCTATCTATCTATCTATCTATCTATCTATCTATCTATCTATCTATCTATCTATCTATCTATCTATCTATCTATCTATCTATCTATCTATCTATCTATCTATCTATCTATCTATCTATCTATCTATCTATCTATCTATCTATCTATCTATCTATCTATCTATCTATCTATCTATCTATCTATCTATCTATATGTCTGTCTGTCTATCTATCTATCTATCTATCTATCTATCTATCTATCTATCTATCTATCTATCTATCTATCTATCTATCTATCTATCTATCTATCTATCTATCTATCTATCTATCTATCTATCTATCTATCTATCTATCTATCTATCTATCTATCTATCTATCTATCTATCTATCTATCTATCTATCTATCTATCTATCTATCTATCTATCTATCTATCTATCTATCTATCTATCTATCTATCTATCTATCTATCTATCTATCTATCTATCTATCTATCTATCTATCTATCTATCTATCTATCTATCTATCTATCTATCTATATGTCTGTCTGTCTGTCTGTTTGTCTGTCTGTCAGTTTATCCATAAATCCATCCATGTTTCCATCTTTATGTATGCCTGTCTGGTTGTCTGTGTATCAGTCTAACATGCAAGCCTGCATGTTTGCCTGCCTATCATTCTTGCCTGTATGTTTGTCTGTCTGTTTCTTAATCTTATTCCATGTCTCTCTCTCTCTCTCTCCCTCTCTCTCTCTCTCTTTCACTCTCTCTCTCTCTCTTTCTCTCTCTCTCTCTCTCTCTGTGTGTTCTTTTCTCTGACGTACACAGAAGCAGACAAACACAGGAAATAATGCTGGTGTTTTTGATGCAGTCCAAGTTTGTAATTTACATATTAAATATCATTTATTACAATCCCAAACTAGTTAATGTTCAGTTGCTAAAACTGTTGTCTGAAGATAAACGGCTTCGTTCCAAGCTGCTTCGCTCTAATTGATTTCCCTTATCTTTCTTTTCATGTTTTTTTTTTTCTCCAATTGCTGCAACATGTTTTCCTCCATCTCAATGAAAGGCCCCAGAATGATCATTACCTTATCGTCCTTACCCGCATAGTACTTCAGGGTACACCGGGCTGGTGTGGCCGGTAAAGGGTGTCCTAATTACTAGGGTTGTACCGATAGTGATTTTCACTATTCGGCCGAATACGAATAGCTGGACCAACTATTCGGCCGAATACGAATAGTAAATCATCATCATCAGGTGCTTTGCCGACTGGCATGGGAGATTATGCCTCGCCACAATCTGCGATTTCCTGCAGCATGTATTAGTTCGTCTGCTGACACACCTCCATGCCATGCAACAAGACTGTCAAGAATCTTCTCTCGTTGTCTTCCTCTATCCCTCCTTTCAGTGGTCACCATCTGTTCCACTTTTCCTCATCTTATAACATGGCCGAAAAATGATGAATGTCTCCTTCTGATGTCTGTGAGTACTTGTCTTCGGGCTCCCGCCTCTATCAAAACCTCTTGATTGCTGTCCAAGGTAATTCAAGTATTGTTCTGTACAACTACATCTCTGAGGCCTCCAGAAGTTGTTTGGCCTGCCTATCGATTGTCCAAGACTTACAGCCATATGTTAAAACTGGATGTATGTAGCAAGCAAGAATTCTTTTTCTAACCTTCAATGACAAAGATATATTGCATAAGATTTTCTTCACTTTTTTAAATGCAGTTTTTGGCTGTCCTATTCTGTTTCTTATTTCAGTAATGCATCTTCCACCTGATGTTATCCATGTGCCCGGACACTTAAATTTCTGTACTTGTCCTAAAATAAAACCATTGACTTTTATTACACATTTAGGAATAATTATTTTCTTTGATACCACCATTACTTCTGTTTTGCCACTATTCAAACTGGGGCCTATTCTTCCACTTTCGTTTATAAAATAGATCTTTAAAAAAAAACACACACACATCCATATTGTCAAATGTACGCTGAAATTTCACTTCACAAAATGTAGTACAGAATAGTTTATATTTAAAAACATTTTTTGCATCCTTCAGTCAGTCAGTCTGTTGGAACTAATACCTAGGAATGAAAGTATTCTTAGTTTTATAACAAGTAACTAAACTTGTAAATTGTCACTGACGGCTTAGTTAATCCATGAAAGCGGTATTAGTATCCCCCCCCCCCTTTCCCCCCCCCCCCCAAAAAAAATCTTTAATCGTTTCATGTTATCAGCATTAAGGCAGCTTCTTGTCTCACTGAAGGTATTTCCAGCTGTAAGAAACAGACGTTCACTTGGTACGCTCGTAGGTGGTGCACAAAGATCGCGCTTGAAAGTATGAGCCAAAGTGGGAAAGCTTGATATGTTTATTTTCCACCAGTCTAGAAACGGATGTAAGGTAACCACTATTCGTATTCGGCCCGACCGCAACTATTCGGCCGAATACCGAATAGTTATTAGGTCCACTATTCAGCCCCGAAGCGAATACGAAGCGAATATTCGGTACAGCCCTACTAATTACAACTTCTGTTGAGGTTGAACGGGAGTTTGAGATCTGTCTTGTTGGTCTGTCATCCAGACTGAGATGGTATGGGAAACCTTTAGGTAACAACACTGAGTGGGCTGCCCGATCGTTCGACCATTGTCTTTTTCTGATGTTTGTTATAAGTGGTCTTTACTCATTGGTATCCTTCGAACTAACCAAAGAACAAACGGACGAACGAACTTTATTTTCAAAACGTGAAGATTATTTAGATTAGAGACTGCGACTACCCAAAGAATTTAAAGCAGTCTACTATAAAATCACATGACTGAGCCATCAGGTTATTCTACTACTTATTAATTAATTATTTACGTTCTATAGCCACATGTTGTCACACAGTTAATTAAATAACAACACATGAGATGGTTCTGGCCACCTGACCTGAACGCCCTGGTACCAACTGCCACAGAGAGCCATGCTGAATAAATATAATGAGCACAGAGCAAGAGAAGACCACGTAAGATATAACGCGATATCATCAGGAGCAACCTAACAGAAATGAACACCAACTTGTACAATGCATTGGGGAAAAAAGCGCACAAACGATCCTTACACCCCCCCCCCCCCCCCCCTCTCTCTCCCCTTTCCCAACCCAACACCTCGCGGAGGTACATTGTGGAAGAGAAGAAGAAGGAGAAGCCACATGACAAAACGGATTCTTTATACTTATATTGCATGAAAGAACATGGGCGCCGGCTCAAAGAAAGTAAAGGGGAAATAAGGGTAAGGGCGGCTTTAGTCTTTTGCAAATTTTCTAGTTGGAGGAGTCAAGGGTCCTGACCCTTGTTTAAGTGCGCAAGATTAAGTGCTGAGTGACAAGTAAATATAATAATGTATTTGAAATAATATGAAATGTATAAACAAACAGAAAGCTTTTTTACGTGGTAAGTGAAGCGTTTCTTTCCCCAGTGGCATTCTGTGTGTGTGTGTGTGTGTGTGTGTGTGTGCTTGCGTGCGTGCGTGCGTGTGTGTGCAGGATATGTGCGTCGTTTTTTAGGGGGGACTCAACGGGCCTCAACTTTACAGTTTCCGGCGTCTATATGCAAACACTTTTTTTTCTAACCATCAAAGACTTGAACTTATTGCTGTAACGCGAATTATATAAGTTCAGTGTTAAATGGGTTCCATTATCAATCATTCTAAACAACTAGCTTCGAGCAAATTGTGTTTGAACACGTTCTCTTGGTAGCAATAGATTCAATAAATTCCTCAATGGTGTTTTATGTTTAAATTCTTTCTGGCACACCTGCGAACAATCAAAGCTAGAGAAAGAAAGACTTACAAGTATGTAATTGGATTGCTAAACTGCGAGCCATAACGATGGGCAACACCTGCTGAGTGGGGTCCTCGCTTGTAAACATTGGGGGTTGTGTGTATACCGGTGTCCGGGTTTGGAAAATACCCTCGCTGAAACAGGCCGGGGATAATTTTCCTTAATATTATAGATAAATATACTTGCCTCATTGGCAAAATACTCTTCTTCTTCTTTTTCTTTATTCATCTGTTTTAAGTTCCGGTGTAAAGGCCTGATTTAGACTATCTTTAATCATGGGCCTGAGTTTTGCGTTTACATTCGTTTTACTCGCCCATTTGTGTGCAGCTGGCTGCTCCTTGTCGCTCGGCAGATACACTCGGACTTCGAAGGAAGCTCCCAGTTAGTCGACTCCTACGACACGCTTGTCATCAATCCATCTTCTCCTAGGGTGGCCTTTTGCTTTCACTTTAGATCCTTTCATGTGTAACGCCCGCACTGGTAGATGTTCTGGGTACATTTTACTAAAGGACCAAACCGTTTGATCTTCTGTTTCTCAGTGAATTTGCTGCATGGTATTGTTCTACAGTCTGTCTAATAATATCATTTCTAGCTGTATCTCGGATTGCTGTTGGCGGCTTTTCTCAGGCATCTCATTTTGCAGGTTTTTATTTTACGTAGGTTAGCCTTTGATAATGTCCAATACAAACATTTCTGTGTGTTCTTCAGCCGCCATATGTTACATTCGTCACCACCAAATGTCATCTGGGCATTCAAGGTCAGCTGTAATTAGTCCTAAACTTCAAACTCTAGCTCTCCCGGATCTCTACTCCATTCATGGATCTTCAAATCCCAAATGTACACACCAGAGAATAGAATACCCGGAATGAAACTGGCCCGTAAGGGCTCGCGATCCAAGACCGCGATCCAAGCTCGCGATCCAAGCCCGCGATCCCTAGCTGCCACTCTTGAGTTAGGCAGTGATGGGCAGCTTCGTTCCGTTTCTTTTGTGAAACACCTTTCTACCTGTGTCCACTTGTCCAGTCTCCCGGGACTAAGCCTTGGGCGTAGAGCAATTGTTTCCCGTGAGATCATGGTATGTGGCCATACAATAATCCGCGTCTCTTGTGCAGTGAAAAGGCTTTTTATTCCACCCGCTGGTCAGAATGACACAGGGTGTCAATGGCACAGGTCGAGCGTGTCGGGACGGATAGAAACCTGTTAGAAATCAACGGTAATGAAAAGTTAGGCGTGTTTGTAAATATAACAAAGATCAGTTAGGCTATTTTGGGTTGCAAATTTACAGTAACGGACAACAGAAGTAGCGAAAGAAGAAAGAATAGGACACACGCGTAGAAATCATACAATGGGTTTGGGCTCGAAATCGCAAATAACAGATAGACAGGGAGACCAAAACGAAATTGGAAAGTAAATTTATTCAAATGTAATGTTTACACACAGAAATACACAGGCAAGCGCAAACGTTAGTTTGGATTAGTTTTTTAGACCTGAAAATCCTTGCCTTTTTGTTTTAAACTCAATTCTTTAGGACAGACAGACGGACATGCTAACATCTGCAGTTTATCTGCCAGGTGAAAGACATATTCTAAATTAATAACCAACAAACTTTCTTCTTCCGTCACCCTTAAAAGAGCGTTTTGTACATTGTGTCGTGGTTAACAACTAGGCTGCGATATTTAATCTTTGTCTAAATTCAGTAGTCGTCTTTTTTTAATGTTTGTTTGGAGGTAGTTGACCCCACCCCCTTTCCCCTTTACAAATAGGCCTTTAAACCCACACGGGGAACTGACAAACAATATATAAGATACTTGAAAATGGAGGAAAGAAAAAAAAAAACTACGAACAAATAACGAAATCAGAAAGCGGTTTTTGAAATTCTACCGATAAGAAAGGTAACTAGTTGAAATCGAAGGCGAATATTACTAACCAAGCTAATATATTCAAATATTTAGTTAAAGCATAACATCAGATAGGAGAAGCTTGTCGAAGATTCATAGCAGAATAATGTAAACAAAATATTCGCTGCAGAAAATGATAGGTATCTTACGCAACGAGTCTCTTCTGATGAATGTCAGAAAGAGGTTTATGCTAAGGCTGACTACTGTAGACGGTCTTGGTTATGCTAAGTTAGATTAAGGTATGAGATAAATAGTTACCACTCAGGGCCTTACAATCTGCAGATGGGATTTTAAAAAAACAAAAACTGTCGGTGCTTTCGTAAAAAGTCACCCCAAACAGACGGTTCAATATTTCAGGGGGTGGTAGATAAGCTGTATAACATTTTGCCCGGGCAGCGTCTTTAGGGTACTCTTTTCGATTTCCAACTGCCGAAGGATTTTTTTTTAACGTGCGGAGCAATGAACACGGGTGTCTGATCTCACTACCCAGAGACCAAGGGGAATTATTAGAAGTCCAAGTCCACGTGAAAAAATCCAAGACCTTACCAGGGTTTGAACCCGGACTTACACCGCAGCTCATGCATATTCAAATGAGGTCATAGTTAACATTTGCAAACTGATAGGTTAGAGGTCATGCAAATGGCGGAATGATGTCGCTAGGGAGAAGTGTGTTTCTTGTTTATGCCGCGATTTTATCCCTCCTAGGTAAGTAATTATACCAAAACATATCGTTAACCGTTGAGATTTGTGAGATATTACTTTGCCCAGGATTCTGAAGTATATAAATTACAGTTAACAGCTATATATCCTGTAAAACTGCAATTAATCGTAACTAAAGCCACATTTGCCCAGCTGTTTCAGTTTTCCGCTTGTGCAGTGCTCTTAGTTCTTAGTACTCTTACTAACTTAAGATTCGTGATATTCTTTATAATATAACCGTGTCCTTAAATACGAATGTATCTCTTTATAATAATTTAATTCAGTGGCAGAGAGCCATTTTTATGCCAAGGACCACTTACATATTAACATCATTTGCATGCCATCAGCTGGAAAAAAAATAATTAATAATAATTATTATTACTACGGTTGCCTTGCCTTGGCAGGGTCGGACCTAGTATTTTAAATAATTGTGTGTGTGTAATAATTAAGATTGAGCGACTAGGACGTTTTACATCCTTGTCGAACTTCTGCTGGATTGTAAAAATACATCTGAAGGGATTTTAAGACTGAATTTGTAGGTTTGCTTGAGCACACGCGTATTTAACGTATTTGCTTTTCGCTTCAAGTTTAAATAAATATGTTTTAGGTTATTTTATCTATAATTTCCCAGTGTTAATTCCGGGGCCCAATGTGTGGGCCGGGGAGGAAAGGGGCACTGTCTCTCTCTATCAAGTATGTGATACAAGTAGAAAAAGCGATTAGTTAGGGATGTATCCTTCGAGATCCAGAGCATCAGAACGAGAGACAAATAACCAACAGTCTGCATACAAATAAGCTATATCTATTAAACGTATGTGCAGAACTCGGGTTCTAGAATTAAAAAACAGAAGTAAAACTGCCATCATATTTGGTTTGACTGTGAAGCAAAAAAGTGAATTTGAACTGAAATACACAACAGGATTAGTTCATTGTTTGATTGTAGTCTTTGCCCCGAAGTCTGAAAAGGGGCCCTCTAATCATGTATAGACCTTTTTGGTATATGTTTATATTTTTCAGATTTTTTCAAATATGTTTTTTGTTGTTGTTGCCATGAGGCACATAATAATGTAAGTTGTTTTTATTATTACACACTTAACTCTTTAGTCCCAAGGAACGCATCATACGTTCATAGGTTCCTACCTAGAAGCCCAATGAACACATGATGCGCCGATTTTATGACTCTCTTTACTACTCCCTGGGCCTGTGACGCTAAACCCCCTGGGACTCAAAGAGTTAAGTACCATACTCCTGTTCGAATCAGCTGTTGGCGATTTGTCAGCAGACTGCTTTGTCTTGATTTTGAAAATGGTAAGCAAAGCTGACCATTCAGAGGCGATGGCAAACTACTGAACGTAAAATCACATATCCTGGGGTAGTTTTGTCATGTCTTGTAAGAGATACACAACTAACTAGCTGTTTAAAATAAATATTTGCAGTAACTTAACACATTCAGACACCTACACTCATACAAAGATATGCAAGCACAGAGATGCCTGCACACGCCCTTACACATCAAAGTCACAGAAATACACTCATACAAAGACACACACATCCATAAGCAAGCTCATGCATTGACACATACAAGACATAGGCACCCTGATGCAGAAAATCGTCACACTTAAACATAGTCACAATCCATACATGGACACACACATTTTCACACACTGTTGTTGAATCTTCTTCGTCAAAATGTCTCTCTTTGTCTACCACTTTCCTGTTGTCACGACATACCATACCATATTGTACCATTTTGCAAGTTGCCGATTGTTCTAATAAATGTGGGCTTGGCACTATGTCCCTTGTAGCCAGCTGGCTTAAAACAGTGGATTTGTAAACTGTATAGCATCGTCTTTGGAATAACATCTTCTAGTTGTATGTTTAATGCATATTTTGGGGGAAGGTGGGGGGGGGGGGTTTGTAGGTGGACATCTCTTTTTTTTTAAGATACACCCCAAACGAAAGAAATTCCGAAGTTCCTGCAAAAGTCCAGTATTTAGGGTATGTGTGTTATGGGTAGAGTTGGGTTAAACTGTGTCTCTGAGGCGGTCAAAAGTTCACAAAGACTCTAACCCCAATGCATAACATCTCTAGAATATTGGACTTTTTTTTAGGAACCCCAGGATCTGCTACATTTAGGGTGGATAGAAAATAAAGTACCGGCCGGGATCACAAGCAAACGCACAAACAACTTGAGGAGATTGGGTTTGTTCTTGTGATTCAACCTTTGACTTGACACAGTCTGATTTGTGAAAACAGTTATAGCGCAAACGAAGGAACGCTCCTGTCCGTTAACATTCTGCCCCTTAGGCCGAGAGAGAGAGAGAGAGACCCCTGTCTGTTAACGTTCTGCCCTTTAGGCCGAAAGAGAGACCCCTGTGTTAACATTCTGCTCTTTAGGCTGAGTGAGAGAGAGAGAGACCCCTGTCTGTTAACATTCTGCCCTTTAGGCCGAAAGAGAGACCCCTGTGTTAACATTCTGCTCTTTAGGCTGAGAGAGAGAGAGAGACCCCTGTCTGTTAACACTCTGCCCTTTAGGCCGAAAGAGAGACCCCTGTGTTAACATTCTGCTCTTTAGGCTGAGAGAGAGAGAGAGAGAGAAACCTCTGTCTGATAATATTCTACCATTTAGACCTAAGGAGAGAGAAAGATGCCTGTTTGTTAACATTCTGCTCTCTAGACATAGAGAGAGACTCGTGTCTGTTAAAATTCTGCCATTTAGACCTCAGGAGAGAGAAAGACCCCTGTCTGTTAACATTTTGCCCTTTAGGCCGAGAGAGAGAGAGAGACCCCAATCTGTTAACATTTTGCCCTTCAGGCCAAGAGACAGAGAGAGGCCCCTGTTTGTTAACATTCTGCCCTTTGGGCCGAGAGAGATACCCCTCATTCTGCCCTTTGGGCCGAGAGAGAAACCCCTGTCTGTTAACATTCTGCCCTTTGGGCCGGAAAAAAAAAAGAGAGAGTACAAACGAACTTTATTTTCAGAGGGTTTAAGAACTGGGCATGCAGACGCGTTAAGCATTTGGCCCTTCTGGCCATACGCGAGACTGGGACGATTGGGAATAGGGTTGTAAGAAATCTCTTTGGAAAGAAATATGAATATTTCAACTGCATAAAAAGACGTAACTAATAGTAAATGTACTTGAAGTGTAAGTTTAAAGCAGTGAGTAAGAGGTAGGCAGGGATTCACATGGGAAGATAACATCAAGAGACATGCGAACTACACTGTCGTCAGTGTGTGCATTTATGGTGACAAAAGATTTAGATTCAGCCAACCAACTCCCATTGCCGCGACTGTAACGTATTGATAATGTAAATCGTGATCTATTGTGATTGTACTCGGGGAGTAGACACTGTTTTTCACAAAACTGGAGATTTCGTTATAGAGACTGTAGACATTAGAGCAAAAAAAGCAATTAACAAGCACAATAGCGCCATTGCACACGGACTTGGGAACGGGAAGCTCACTTTGTCTGGCGCGAAGCTTGTTTGAGAATTGCATGAACGGCCTGTTGTTGGCTTGTCATCAGCGGGTAGATGCTTTGTTAGAGCTTAATCTCCTCTTAGTCGGGATTTAACTCCTTAACATCCGCGTGTGGGTTCCGAGGCCCTGTTAAGGGGGAAAGGTGGGTCTGCGGGGAGGGGCGGGGATGGGGGAAGGTGTACTATCGATTTACAAGTGTGATGTGAACGGCTACTGAAGGATTTGCTGAAGTCAGATGGGTGGCGCAAATGCCCAGATATCATTGTAGCCACACTTCCTTGCGGAGACGGCACAGAACTTGTGTTAGTTAATTAAAGGACACTCGAAGGCTATTGGAGCATTTAGGCGTATCATGCCATGCTTTTCTAGAGCAAAAGGTGCCGGTACTCATCACAAAGTGTCTAAAAAGGTGCTAGTACTCACTATAGTGTCTATTACAGTAACGTTGAAAAAAAAAAGATTCCTAAAACTAGTGCCGGTAGTGCGTACCTTTGTGTGCTGTCAGAAAAAAAAAACTAACTTTGTCGAATGGTGTTATAACCGTACTCTAATATATCAGTTGTTACTTGGTGAGGCATTTGGTCAAAGTCATTCCTACCCCCACCTACAAAAATGCATCGGCCACCGTCCAGCAGAAGCAAAGAATTTGTCTCGGCTCCAAACAGTGGCCCGCCTAGCGTCCATTTTGACCGAAAGTCAGTGTCCATTTAAAGTACAATATTATAGGGGTGTAACGGTTTGATCTCATTTTGGTTTCTTTAGCGATAATAAATCCATTGCCGGCTTGCTAGGCCTGTCGCCACTTCACCAGAGCCCCGTTGGCCAGGATGTTTCGGGGTGACCCAGGGTGGCCTTCATGGCTAACGTAGCGGTCCCGTGGCACGAGGCCACACCATACTTCGCCCACACCTAGCAATCCTCTACTTTGTCCTGTTACCTGAACATCTCATCCTTTCACAGTGACATCTGGAGTAAGACAGGGGTGTGTCTTATCACCACTGCTGTTTATCACCTACATCGACAGTATATGCAAGAATGCCAAGCTCATGAATGAAGATCTTAGTAAGATCAACGAATTACTTTTTGCAGATGACCAGGCCTTGGTAGCTGATACAGCCATGAAATTGCAACAACATCTAACATCCATAAATGAAGAATGTAAAACAAATAATATGAGAATCAACACTGAAAAGACAGAAGTAATGTCAATAGGAAAAAAGAAGACAGATCTAAACATAGCAATAGAATACAAAGGCATTAAACAGGCATCTGAGTTTAAATATCTGGGAACTACATTTACCGAAGATGGGAAATTGGATAAAGAAATTAACATTAGATGCAGTAAAGCAAACCAAGTACTGGGACAGCTAGCCCCCCTCTTACAGCATAAGACAATTTCAATCAGCACAAAGAGACATCTTATTCAAAGCATATTTATTCCAACTCTGTGCTACCAGTGCCAGACATGGTCACTCACAACAAACCATAAAAGAAAATTAGTAACCACGGAAATGAGATGTATGAGAAGGGCTGTAGGAGTGACCATAAAAGATAAGATCAGGAATGAGATCATAAGAGAACAAGTCGGCACAGAACCAATTCTGGATTACATACAAAGACAGCAAGTGAAATGGTTTGCCTACTTAGAGAGAATGCCTTGTGACACCATACCATACAAAGCATACATGGAAAGGGAAGAAGGACGTAGAGCACGGGGTAGACCAAGAACAAGATAGAAGGATAACATCAGAGAAACTCTACAACAGCACGATGTGCCTATGGTCGAGGCAGCCAGAAGAGCTAGAAACAGAACCTTATATCTTCCTCGACACCCACAGCGGTAAAAGAGGAAGTGAATAAGAAGAATAAGTAACGGTTTGAAATGAACACTAACTAACCCTCACACCTCTATAATAGTGGACTTTCCGGGGAACTCCGGGAATCCCAGTGATTGGCAGTACCAGGCTTGGCCATTTCGATGGTTCAGGCGAGGACACTGATATGTGATTCCGTTTATTATATGAGCTACCGAAAGCTGACCGTCTACGCTTAGCGGCGCGGCACATGATTCTGGTATACTGAGGGAGCGGAGTTAGGGTAAATATTCAGTCACTGGAAAGGACGGGAAAACCCCGTTAACCGACCATGCGTGTCCTAGCAGGCGACTGGGGATGATTGATGCAGGATTAGTTGCCTTATCCCTTGAAGAACGTTAACTACAAAATCCGACCAATTACGAACCAGTAAAGGAAGGTTTGGTTTGAGCTGGTGGTTGATCTGTGTTCCATTGGAAGATCACAGAGAAGGGGAGAATGACCCGTATAAATGGGGTTTAATTAAAGAGAAGAAACTTCAGATACTCTGGTGACCCCTTAGGTTTCACGTAGCTTCATTATACTGTATGGGTTTAATTAAAGAGAAGAAACATCTAATACTCTGGTGACCCCTTAGGTTTCATGTAGCTTCATTATACTGTATGGGTTTAATTAAAGAGAAGAAACATCTAATACTCTGGTGACCCCTTAGGTTTAATGTAGCTTCATTATACTGTATGGGTTTAATTAAAGAGAAGAAACTTCAGATACTCTGGTGACCCCTTAGGTTTCACGTAGCTTCATTATACTGTATGGGTTTAATTAAAGAGAAGAAACTTCAGATACTCTGGTGACCCCTTAGGTTTCACGTAGCTTCATTATACTGTATGGGTTTAATTAAAGAGAAGAAACATCTAATACTCTGGTGACCCCTTAGGTTTCACGTAGCTTCATTATACTGTATGGGTTTAATTAAAGAGAAGAAACATCTAATACTCTGGTGACCCCTTAGGTTTCACGTAGCTTCATTATACTGTATGGGTTTAATTAAAGAGAAGAAACATCTAATACTCTGGTGACCCCTTAGGTTTCATGTAGCTTCATTATACTGTATGGGTTTAATTAAAGAGAAGAAACTTCAGATACTCTGGTGACCCCTTAGGTTTCATGTAGCTTCATTATACTGTATGGGTTTAATTAAAGAGAAGAAACATCTAATACTCTGGTGACCCCTTAGGTTTCACGTAGCTTCATTATACTGTATGGGTTTAATTAAAGAGAAGAAACATCTAATACTCTGGTGACCCCTTAGGTTTCACGTAGCTTCCTTATACTGTATGGGTTTAGTTAAAGAGAAGAAACATCAGATACTCTGGTGACCCCTTAGGTTTCACGTAGCTTCATTATACTGTATGGGTTTAATTAAAGAGAAGAAACATCAGATACTCTGGTGACCCCTTAGGTTTCACGTAGCTTCATTATACTGTATGGGTTTAATAGTGCCGCGTTTCTTGTAAATAAGACCGGGTGGTATATTTTTGCATCAAAAGACGCTCTGTGGTCTTTTCGTGGAATGACTTATATCTTCCCCCCCCCCCCCCATGTTTATGTTATGGTTTATTCAAAGCATTACTTTCAGCATTATATATTAATTTTTTTTATGCATTCATTATTGTGTACGTTGGTTATGTGGGTCAATCATCTTCACGTGCCCTGCCGACTGGCGTAGGCGTTCATGCATCTCCACAGATCTCGGTCCCTTGCCATCTGAATCAGCTCCACCGATTATATTCTTTCATGCCACCGTCGCAGTCCATCCGTCATGATCTCTCTCGGTCTGCATCTCCCTCTTTTACCGTTGATCTTCTCAGTCGTCACAACATTCTCCATAGCCTCCCCCTCATCACGTGACAAAAGAACAGCTCTTGTCCTTCACTTATAGCTGTATATATTGATCTGCTTTCAATGTGGGTCAGTGGATAACCAATATTCGCGCCTGTGGTTGACGATCTTTAATTAGAGCCTATTTTTGTGGTAGGACTTCTATTACAAGTATCCAGTACACATTATGTCGGGCTTTTCCTGCTTCTAATCCATGCTTTGTGGCGTTGGATGTCATGTCTGTACATAGCCTTCTGTCTCATATACTTTTAGCAGTTTCTGACACAGATGACCTACCATAGACCACGTCGTGTAGCGTTGGTAGTTATGTCTATCCATAACCTCATGTCTCAGATACTTTCAGTCGTTTCTGACACAGATGACCTTCCATAGACCATGCCGAGTAGCGCATAGACCATGCCGAGTAGCGTTGGTAGTTATGTCTATCCATAACCTCATGTCTCAGATACTTTCAGTCGTTTCTGACACAGATGACCTTTCATAGACCATGCCGAGTAGCGTTGGTAGTTATGTCTATCCATAACCTCATGTCTCAGATACTTTCAGTCGTTTCTGACACAGATGATCTTTTATGCCATGTTGTCAAACTGTCCAGCATCCCCCCCCTCTCTCTCTCTCTCTCTCTCTCTCTCTCTCTCTCTCTCCCTCTCCCTCTCTCTCTCTCTCTGCCTGTTTTATCCTCCAACTTTCCCACCATCACTATTTACTACTTCAGTTTTCACATTCTCATTACATGACCAAAGAATGTGGATATCTCCTGACGTAACCTATCAGTTCTCTTCGCAAGTCAGTCCTTTTCTTTCAAGACATTTATTTTTATTACTCTCTATACGCCTGCCTGCGGACCGGAAAGACGTGCGTTCAAATGACCTTGACTCCCACGTCGACCCAGTCTTGAGTGGGTACCAGATGCAGTCATGGGAAGTAAAGGCATCCGGTGTACTGCTAACTACATCACCCACCACGCGCCGATTGATTGGTCTATAAAAATAATAGGCCTAGCCCTATACTCTCAATACCCCTAAAGGGACCATTACTTACTTTACTCTTTTGTTATCAGCCCAGGGTGTTCTAATCATTTGTTTATATAAAACAACAACCCACGACCTCAACGTAATTTTTTTGAATAATCGGTTAAGCATAAGATTGATATAGATCTTGAGAATTCTCACAACAGTTGACACAGAAAGACTCCATAGAGTGTCATGGACCATAAAATGAAGCTACTGGGAAGCACCGTCTCTGCCTCTAGTGTACATGCAGGTCCTGCAGTAGTATCCGCTTACGGCCTGCGTATTTCCGCTCCTGTCCTGCAGCAGTTCATCCATGTCCTGCAGCAGTTCGCCATGTCCTGCAGCAGTTCACCTATGTCCTGCAGCAGTTCACCTATGTCCTGCAGCAGTTCATCCATGTCCTGCAGCAGTTCGCCATGTCCTGCAGCAGTTCGCTCTTGTCCTGCAGCAGTTCGCCATGTCCTGCAGCAGTTCATCCATGTCCTGCAGCAGTTCGCTCTTGTCCTGCAGCAGTTCGCCTATGTGCTGCAGCAGTTCACCTATGTCCTGCAGCAGTTCATCCATGTCCTGCAGCAGTTCACCTATGTCCTGCAGCAGTTCACCTATGTCCTGCAGCAGTTCATCCATGTCCTGCAGCAGTTCGCTCTTGTCCTGCAGCAGTTCGCCTATGTCCTGCAGCAGTTCGCCATGTCCTGCAGCAGTTCATCCATGTCCTGCAGCAGTTCGCCTATGTCCTGCAGCAGTTCACCTATGTCCTGCAGCAGTTCGCCATGTCCTGCAGCAGTTCGCCTATGTCCTGCAGCAGTTCATCCATGTCCTGCAGCAGTTCATCCATGTCCTGCAGCAGTTCGCTCTTGTCCTGCAGCAGTTCATCCATGTCCTGCAGCAGTTCACCTATGTCCTGCAGCAGTTCACCTATGTCCTGCAGCAGTTCGCTCTTGTCCTGCAGCAGTTCATCCATGTCCTGCAGCAGTTCATCCATGTCCTGCAACAGTTCATCCATGTCCTGCAGCAGTTCATCCATGTCCTGCAGCAGTTCGCCATGTCCTGCAGCAGTTCGCCCTTGTCCTGCAGCAGTTCACCTATGTCCTGCAGCAGTTCATCCATGTCCTGCAGCAGTTCGCCATGTCCTGCAGCAGTTCACCTATGTCCTGCAGCAGTTCATCCATGTCCTGCAGCAGTTCACCTATGTCCTGCAGCAGTTCATCCATGTCCTGCAGCAGTTCATCCATGTCCTGCAGCAGTTCGTCCATGTCCTGCAGCAGTTCATCCATGTCCTGCAGCAGTTCGTCATGTCCTGCAGCAGTTCACCTATGTCCTGCAGCAGTTCGCCATGTCCTGCAGCAGTTCATCCATATCCTGCAGCAGTTCATCCATGTCCTGCAGCAGTTCGTCTATGTCCTGCAGCAGTTCATCCATGTCCTGCAGCAGTTCATCCATGTCCTGCAGCAGTTCGCCATGTCCTGCAGCAGTTCGTCCATGTCCTGCAGCAGTTCATCCATGTCCTGCAGCAGTTCGCCATGTCCTGCAGCAGTTCGTCCATGTCCTGCAGCAGTTCGTCCATGTCCTGCAGCAGTTCATCCATGTCCTGCAGCAGTTCGTCCATGTCCTGCAGCAGTTCATCCATGTCCTGCAGCAGTTCGCCATGTCCTGCAGCAGTTCGCCATGTCCTGCAGCAGTTCGCCTATGTCCTGCAGCAGTTCGCCCATGTCCTGCAGCAGTTCGCCTATGTCCTGCAGCAGTTCATCCATGTCCTGCAGCAGTTCGCCCATGTCCTGCAGCAGTTTGCCCATGTCCTATGTCTAAAAAAATGATTCAGTAAAGAAACAAACGTTGGTTGACGCTTTTAAAAATAGGGGAAAAGCGAGGCTTCTATTGCTAAATGATCAAGAACACATCATCATGATGGTACTGGGTTCAGCGGGAGCTCATATTGATTTCCCATGGCATACGCAGACGTGTGGAGCTGATAGCGACTTGTGTGTGTGTGTGTGTGTGTGAGAGAGGTTGCCGGCAGGATGGCGGTGATAAATCGTGTTGTGGTCGCTGCGGTCGGCTCGACCTGGTTTCCGCAGAGTGGGCCGCTGTGACACGGATTAGCGATAGATGTGAGCCAGCTGTTGCTGCTTTACTGAGCTTGGGGCACTGGGGTGTCTCACTTCCATGGGGATTTGGAGATAGGTGGAAGAGAGAGAGAGTAGGGGGGGGGTGTACTGAGCTTGGGGCACTGGAGTGTCCCATTTCCATGGAGATTTGGAGAAAGAGGTGGAAAAGAGAGAGAGAGTAGGTGGGGGGGGGGGGTATTGAGCTTGGGGCACTGGGGTGTCTCACTTCTTGGAGATTTGGAGAAAGGTGGAAGAGAGAGAGATGGGGGGGGGGGGGGGTAAAAAACAACACCTAATATTTGTCTAAACTGAGCCACATACAAATGATTTGAGCAAAATTAAGGGGTTTGTGGGTGTGACCACACATGTGGGAAAGTGGGAGAAGGAAAATTCATTTTCATCTTCATCAAATCAATTTCCACTTGTTTCGTTGAGCGTTGTGGTGAGAAGCAGTTTGCGATCCATTGCTTGATTAGCGGCAAAGGATATTGTCATTCTATGTGGATGTAGAAACTGTTTAATGCCATCAGTCCATTTTCTCCTAAGGCGGTATCTTGCTTTCACTTTATATCTTTTCACGCGTAACGCCTGCGTTGGTAGTTTGTTCTGCTTGCATTCTCACTATTTGACCAGACCATTTGATCTTCTGTTTGTGAGTTTGCTGCATGGTGTTAGTCATTCAGTCTGTCATCATTTCCGACTTTCTCAGGCATCTCATCTTGTTTCTATTTACCGACCTATCCTCTCATTCTCAGAAAACATGCTTCCTAGATATTTAAATTCTTCAATTTGCTTCAGACAAGAACAATTGGTATGTAGCGGACTAGGAATTATGCTGAACTGCATTACATCACTTTTAGTAGCATTAATTTTCATGCGATATCTTATGCGTGTTGAACTGAGCCTGTTCTATTGTTCTTACAGTCTACTTCCCTCACTGTAGAGGCCTCCTGTTCCAGTGTTCTTACAGTCTACTTCCCTCATTGTAGAGAACCTGTTCCAGTGCTCTTACAGTCTACTTCCCTCATTGTAGAGAACCTGTTCCAGTGTTCTTACAATCTACTTCCCTCATTGTAGAGAACCTGTTCCAGTGTTCTTACAGTCTACTTCCCTCATTGTAGAGAACCTGTTCCAGTGCTCTTACAGTCTACTTCCCTCATTGTAGAGAACCTGTTCCAGTGCTCTTACAGTCTACTTCCCTCATTGTAGAGAACCTGTTGTAGAGAACCTATTCCAGTGTTCTTACAGTCTACTTCCCTCATTGTAGAGGCCTCTTGTTCCAGTGCTCTTACAGTCTACTTCCCTCATTGTAGAGAACCTGTTCCAGTGCTCTTACAGTCTACATCCCTCATTGTAGAGGCCACCTGTTCCAGTGTTCTTACAGTCTACTTCCCTCATTGAAGAGAACCTGTTCTAGTGCTCTTACAGTCTACTTCCCTCATTGAAGAGAACCTGTTCTAGTGCTCTTACAGTCTGCTTCCCTTATTGTAGAGGCCTCCTGTTCCAGGGCTCTTACAGTCTACTTCCCCCATTGTAGAGGCCACCTGTTCCAGTGTTCTTACAGTCTACTTCCCTCATTGTAGAGGCCTCCTGTTCCAGTGCTCTTACAGTATACTTCCCTCATTGTAGAGAACCTGTTCCAGTGCTCTTACAGTCTACATCCCTCATTGTAGAGGCCACCTGTTCCAGTGCTCTTACAGTCTACTTCCCTCATTGTAGAGAACCTATTCCAGTGTTCTTACAGTCTACTTCCCTCATTGTAGAGCAGGCAACTGATCGTCTGAAAATAGTAGCTTATTTATTCTATGTGGATATAATTCTTTTTCCAGGTAAAGTTCCTCATGTTCTGAGTCGATTGCTTTAAAGCTAGCTTCTTTTGATATTCTGTCTATGTGTTTAGTAAATAAAAGAGGAGAGAGCACACATCTCTGCCTTACCAATGCATTGATGTCAAGCATATCATATATTTTTTCTGGTATATAGTACCAGGGTCTCTTGAGAATACGAATACAAAAGACGAAAGGAGTTTTCGCAACACGCTAAAATATGCGGGAAAAAAATTATAACTACCAAAAAAAAAAACCCTGTACCTTTATTATTATGCTACCGTGGATTCCAGTGTTGAGAAATTCGAACTCGCATAAGAATAACAGTTGGTTAATATGAACAGCATTTCGGTCTTAGCAGGGAAGTATCAGTATTATTCTCCGGTCAGCACCATTTTTTAAATTTTTTTTTGGGGGGTACATGAACTGTTAATTCTTCGGTCGCTTGGAATTCGTGTTAACCAGGATTTCTGTATACCGTTCTCAGATTTTTCCCAACCTGTGTCCTATCTAACGCCAGCGCGTTTTCTTTACCTCTTGATTCTCCCATCTCGTGTCTACTGGGAAAATCGTAACGAGCTGAAGGAGTTAATGGGCATCAGATACCGAACGCCTGTGTTAAATTAGATGTTAAAGAAGTTGATTTTTTTTTTTATTTCCCCTTTCTGATAAGCCCACAGGGCTAAGATTTAAACGGCTATCGGCACGTTACCCAAAAGTCGGAATACCTCCCCTCTCAAGCTCCCGCCCCACTCCATATGCTTTAGATAATCATCTTTCATTTCCAACGCTCTATTCCTCTCTCATCCCTTCTCTATTTTTTTTGTTCTCATTTACACACACACTCACACGCACACACAACACCTTTAATTAAAAACATATTTACCTTTCCTATTTGAAGTTGTTCCGGGTTGGGGGGGGGGGGGATCTTTAACCCGCCCGTTATCATTTTTCTCTAGGGCGGTAAAGAGACTCCGAAGAGCTGGTCTGGCAGGGTAGCTAACCCACTAATTTACCGTGTGTGTGCAGCGCAGGTGGCGGCGCCGGGTACGCGCGAGGAGGGAGTAGAAAAATGTAAATTAGATGTATTTGGCAGACGAATTTATCTGACGTTTAGATAAAGCTGTTTGAAACCGCTGGAAACATAACAATCAGCCACCAGTTGGGCCACATTTCGGGATTGAGTGGTGGAGGGCCCAGCACTTTTTGTTTATGAATGTCTTTGTTGTTCTTCTTCTTTTTCTTCTTCTACCTCTTCTTCTTCTTCTTCTTCTTCTTCTTCTTCTTCTTCTTCTTCTTCTTCTTCTTCTTCTATCTCCTCCTCCTCCTTCTTATTATTAATATTAATAATATTATTATTCAGCTGTAAGCAGCGACCGAAGATACTGGTTCGTCGTCCACTTGTGGACGTTAGCCTTATTTGAAGAACTTTGTGTGCACATCCGTGTTATATATCTGGCGTAGTTGTGTGCAGATGTTGGTCTCTCGCCTTCCTGGCAGACTCATCCCGACTTCCAAGGATACGTCAATCCTGTCTACGTTGGCCAGGCCCCCAGTAGGGAACCTTTTTCTGGGATGATCCTGGAGAGGTTAGATGGTACTTTATTTTTAATTCACCCGATATAAAGCAAAACCCTGAGGTCCCCGGAAAGTTCAGTATTCATATTATACTGGACTTTCCCGGGGACTCCGGGATTTCCTTTGTGTGGGGTGAATTTTAAACAAAGTGCCGTGTAGATGTGACTTGACCACTACCGAGTGTGGTTCGGCTGCATTCCCGTTCAGCTGATCCAGTGTAAACCTTTCTTATTGCTTGAATGGAGAATACGTTCTATTGATAACATATTTATAACACTGTTAAACCATACTTGATGAATTATGGTCTGGTTCTGTCAGCCCGGTAACACGTTGAGTTTATAATGGAAGAATTGCTGTGGCTGTGACAGTCTGAGGGAAATACCCTGATAGCAGCTGCTTCAAAGAGCCGCCCTCAGTTTGTATAATGATCTTGGGGTAAGACATCAGCAGAACAGCTTTAGAGAAATGGTGGCCGTATGCATCGCATTAGAATGAGCATACTCCCTGTTTCGGTTCAGGGAACCTAATTGGGGGGGGGGGGGGGGGACCTATTGCCTCTCTAACAAGTTTGTTGTAAAAGACAACTAGGTTTTTTTTCTTCGAAGTTGGAGTGCATCTGTTTGAGGTTTGAACAACGGATCAACATCATGGCACACGGGTAGTAACCCATAAGTTGTTCGTTCTTCTTTTAACTCATGTCTGAGTCCGAAGAAGCTCAGCACAGCAAACAAGCTCTGTAGCACCGGCGAGGATCCTGAAATACTTTTGGTAGATTTTTAACTGCAAATTTTGCCTAGGCAGCGCCGTTAGGCTACTCTTTTCGATTTCCAACTGCCAAGAAAATTTTTTACATGTGCAACAATACACACGGGCGTCTGATTTCGCCACCCAAAGACCCGTTGGAATTAAGTCCAAGTCCACTTGAATAAATCCTAGCCCTTACCGGGGATTGAACCCGGAACCTTTAGCACTCGAGGCGGACACCATGCCTGGAGACCATGCAGCCCCCTAGTGCATCTGTCTGAGACAAGAAACGAACAGTCTGCCTGCAGTTAAGCTAGATTTGTAAAACAGGGGTGTATGGAAAATTCAAGTTTTGGAACAAGGTCAAAGTCTAGAAGTGGGCGAACAACCGCAGCTTTTACAGCTAGTAACAGAGTTACAGTCAGTGAACACGAAGAAGAATGAAGGGCCTTGATAAAAAACTTTAAGGATACTCTGCACCCCTACCATTCTCTTTCTCTCCCTCTCTCTCATTTTGTTTCCTCTCTTTCTCTCTCTCTCTCTCTCTCTCTCTCTCTCTCTCTCTCTCTTTCTCTTTCTCTCTTTCATCCCTACAAAACTTGGCTGAAGAAAAGAAAATAGAGGGAGAAACCATTAGGAGAGCCAGTCGATTGGCTTATGACAGTATTCCCCGTGTGTGGCTCCGCCGAACAAACCTGTGGATCGCGACCCCTTTAATGATCGTACGATCCTTTCACAGGGGTCGCCAAAAACCATCGGAAAACACATCTTCTACAGAAGTAGAAGTATCTTGGACTGGATGCTGTATCGGAAGACTGAGCACGCATGGGAATGCCAAATGTGCAGTGACGTTGATTGTGATAATATAACTCAACAAGATGGTACTGGCAACATATTGCGGATAGGACATGAAGCGAATCTCTCTCCCCACTCCCAACCCACGCACCCCCCCCCCCCCCCCCCCCCCCCTCAACATTCCAGTTGTAGCACTCAGCACTGTCGAAGTTGGTACTTTCATACAAATCTGGTATTATTTGACCCTTGCTGAGCAAAACTGTACTTTTGCCCCACGGTGCTTTGATACGTTTTATAAATTTTGCATCAGTATTTCAAATGTTTGCATTGTGTTGAACCTTTAAAACAAATGTGATTGTGAGTATACTTAATTTACCTGGGAGTTGCAACCGGCAGTGTAGAAAGATCCGTCCAGTCAACTCGCAGGTGGCTCTCTTTCACGCTTTTCGTGTCGCAGTTCAACATTCGAGTTTATTTTTTCAATGCTGAAGCTTTCTTCTTCATTTGTTTCTCTGGTGGATTTCAATGTAAGCGAGCATTACTAGTGTAAATATGAGCTCAGACGCGGATGACAGTGATACAGATAAACTATAAATAAGAGATTTGAACAACGGATCAGCATCATGGCATCTTCTAGCTCAAGTCCGAAGAAGCTCAGCATAGTGCACAGGCTCTGTAGCACCAGCGAGGATCTTGAAATACTTTAGGTAGATTTTTAACTCCATGTTTTGCCCGGGCAGCGCCGTTAGGCTACTCTTTTAGATTTCCAACTGCCAAGAGATTTTTTTTACGTGCGCAACAATGCACACGGGCGTCCGATTTTACTACTCTGAGACCAGGTCCACGACAAGCAGTCCCAGCCCTTACCGGGGATTGAACCCGGAACCTCTGGCACTCGAGGCGGGTACCATACCTCGAGACCACGCATCCCCCTATAAATAAATAATGTGGAAAGGGGGGGGGGGTTAACATCTGCTTACGAAAAATAAAGTTCAAAGGTTAAAGTTAAGAGGATCGACCGCATCCCACTGGGTTTTATCCCATAGGACTCGGTCTCTCTCCGCGGAACGGCTAGTCGCGCCGCACAGAGCACAGACTCCATAGTTACAGCGACGATCCTGTGGGATCTGCGTAAAAATTGCACTGGTGAACTGAAAAACAACAGCCGTGAAACGAACCCACGACCTTTAGAGCGCGAAGCAAAAGGCTTGGCCACGGAGAGACACACCCCCCCCCCCCCCCCCATCACCCCACCAGGTTGCTGACAGATAAAAGATATTCTTCATCATGTTTTTTTCCCTTGGGGGGGGGGGGGATCAGTAAATGGACAAATAATATCAGTTCTTATAAAATATAAGGTAGACCATATATGTGTGTGCGTGTGTTTAAAGATGTTTAAACTGTTCTTTTTTTAACCACAAATTAACAGTAGGATACTTTTTCGTGTGCTTTTTAATACCTTTCCAAAAACATCTGGTATTGTTCTCAAAAATAATTTATATCTGATTATATTATTGACTAGACCAATGGTTTTTAATTATCGAAGACCGCAATGTTTTTTTTCGAAGATCTGCCCCAGACCGTATACCTGCTACTAGTCATATTAAAAGAAAAAAAGTATACCTGTGTATCAGAATCGTGATAAAAGGATTACATCGATCAATCTGCCAGTTTGTCTTCTCTTTGTCGCCGTCTAATGGTTTACTAAAACATCCTGGCATTTTAGACATCTCAGTCTGAACCGCAGACCGACAAGGTAGTTCCCAGATACCCGTTCAACCTCCAGACAAGTTTTAACTATACAGACGGTTCAGTTTTAAGAGGCAAAAGAAGTGCTTGGGATTTCTTAGCAAAAGTTAATGGTCGACGTTTGATGCAGAAGAGCCTAGCATATGATACAACATCCAGCTTAAGAATAGAGGTGGAGGCGATCACAGCAGCTTTCCGCTGGTTAGAGAACACGAAACACACACACACATCGTGATTGTAACTGACTCAGAAAGCATGCTGAGGACAATCAATGCAGGCATGCTTCGTGCAGAGTGTCATGCTTCACTGCGGAGGACACAGGTGAGGAGTATTGTCTGAATTTTTCTCCGGTGCGTTGGGAAATGAATGGACGGACAGACTGGCTGGCTCTGCACACCTTGGTGGAATACTGATACATGATAGGGCAGACGTGGTTAGTGCCTTGTGGGAGAGCGTATACAGTTCGGAGGAGCAGATTTATCACCAGTCTGGTGAGATTGATGCAGCGGGGAGTGACGAGGGGTTCTGTCCAAAGCACGAGGCTCAGAGGAAAGGCAAGAAGGACGTTTAATGAGAATGCTACTGGCACCATTAGTATTGAAACTGTTCACTGGTTGCTGAAGGAGGGGGGGGGGGGGGGTGTTCCAACTAGGGACGGAGCGCGTATTGGAATGCCCCAAGTGCTGTGATGTCGGTTCGTGAATTAACTCAACAGGTTATAACTATAGCACCCGTGGCGGCTACTTTAGCCCGGTGTAGCCTGTCATTAGTCCTGTCCGAGTAAGGGCCAACAGATTGCATTTTGAAACTGGTGATTTTTTTTTGGGGGGGGGGGGGGAATTCTTCTTCTTCGCGTTCACTGGCTGTAAATTCCGGCGGGCGGAAAGTTCTGGTTTTATTGTCCACCTCTGGACTTTAGTCTTGTTCCGGAACCTGAGTTTTGCGTGCACATCTGTTTAACATATCTGACTTAATTGTATGCAGATTTTTGGTTTCTTACTTCTCAGGCAGATGCACTCCGTCTTCGAAGGAAGCTACCAGTTAGTAGACTCTTACGACATGCTGTTTCGGGAGGCATTGGTTCAGTCACACCCATCCACACACACACACACACACACACACACACACAGGGGCCCTGGAACCCACACAGGGAGTAAATGATATCAAGGGATCCCTCTCCGCAGGGGTCCGCCGTCGACCACATGAGAAACACTGAACTAGACATTCGGAAACCAGAATGTGTTTTGGTAATGGGAAATTAGCAGTAGACGTACTAGCTGAAGCATGAAGTGGCAGCACCGCACCGCTGGTTGCTACGGACCGCGCCCTGTGTCGATCTGCTAATTCCTGGCATCTGTAACCTGGATCGGGTTTCCCGTGTCACGTGGACAAATAAACGGATCAAAACATGATCTGAATGTTGGTGAACGTGTCTGCCTAGTGGAAGGCGTGTTGACGGGTGTTATGGTGCTTTTTCGTTCTTCTTCTTTCTCGTCATCGTTGATGGACAGTAAGCTTAGGTAAACCCCCCGTCCTCCCTCACTCTCGCTTTCTGTCTGTCTCTCTTTCTCTGACTGTCTCACTTCTCTCTTCCATTATTTACTCTTACCCACACACACACACACACACACACACCCGACCTCATACTGCATTAATGTCTTACGTTATCTCCATTCCTCGTGCTGTCTCTCTCTCTTTCTCTCTATCTATCTATCTATCTATCTATCTATCTATCTATCTATCTATCTATCTATCTATCTATCTATCTATCTATCTATCTATCTATCTATCTATCTATCTATCTATCTATCTATCTATCTATCTATCTATCTATCTCTTTTTTTTATCATTTGACCTTTCTGATTCATTCTTTTTATCTGTTGCTGTCACTTTCACTCGCTCGCACTCTGTGTGTGTGTGTGACACTTACATTCTCTTTCCCTTTCTCTATCTCTGTCTATATCTCTGTGATGTATTTGTATGCCCATGACATATCCTTATGAGTGTCAGTGTTCGCTTGTAGCTCTTTCTGATGCATACAGGTGTTGCTTCAGCTCTTTCTGATGCATACATGTGTTGCTTCAGCTCTTTCTGATGCAAACAGGTGTTGCTTCAGCTCTTTCTGGTGCAGGTAGCTGTCAGTTTTTACGTCTTCTGTGCCGTAGTTTTAACTTTCTCCTGCCGATAGTTGTTAGTTTAAACTCCTTATAGTATCGATATCTGTCAGTTTTCAATCTTTATAGTCGATACATGTTTTAACTTTTTAAATTTTTGACAGCTGTCAGTTTTATCGATAGATGTCAGTTTGAACTCTTTGTGGATCTATAGATGTCAATTGTAACCCTTTCTGCTGCGATGAACGTCAGTTTTAACTCTTTATTATAGTGTCGATAACTTGCATCTAACTATTGGTATTTGGATCAGTAACAATAGTAGTAGCAGCAGCATCAGTAAAATAGTAGTCCTGGAAAAATAAAAATATACCAGGCTTAAAGGCTGAGCTGCGGAACATAATACACCAACCACATATCGGGCACTGAAACCACAGCTGTTTACAAACGGTTTTAGAGCTTAGAAGATTTATGAACATCGGGCAGTGGAACTTTGTTGGAAGAAGCACTGCGTAACCAGTGCACCGTTCCCAGAGCTCTGCCATAGCCAGAGAGCTATTTGCAGATATTCACCGTAACCGGGGAATTATTGGCAGATATTCACTGTAACCGGGAAATTATTAGCAAATATTCACCGTAACCGGGGAATTATTGGCAGATTTGCACCGTAACCGGGGAATTATTGGCAGATTTGCACCGTAACCAGGGAATTATTGACAGATATTCAACGTAACCGGGGAATTATTGGCAGATATTCACCGTAACCGGGGAATTATTAGCAGATATTCACCGTAACCGGGGAATTATTAGCAGATATTCACCGTAACCGGGAAATTATTGGCAGATATTCACCGTAACCAGGGAATTATTGGCAGATATTCACCGTAACCAGGAAACTATTATTATATATTCACCATATCAGGAAACTATTTGCAGATATTCGCCGTAACCAGGAAATTATTTGCAAATATTCACCACAACCAAGGAATTATCTGCAGATATTCACCGTAACCAGGGAACTGTTTTCAGAAATTCACCGTAACCAAGGGATTTTTTTACAGGTATTCACCGTAACCGAGGGATATTTTGCAGATATTCACGGTAACCAGGGAACTGTTTGCAGACATTCACCGTAGCAGTAACTGAGTATAACTAGTGAACTGTTGTGAGAAACATCAGTGTAGGGGAAACTGGCACCAGCATTGCTAAACATATTGTCGGCTGGGTCCTGATGTAACATCCAGGCAGGCTGCACCGAAACATACACGGTGGCGTTTCAGCAGATGGGCAAACGAGGATCGCGAGAAGGCAGCCGGGTGTGCACGTGTTTCTCTCTCATTATCTAAACAGGTACGGGTACGTCTTGAATCATAATCCATGTATTCGTTGATTTCCCATGGCATGGGAGAAAGTTTGCAAATAACTCAATAGAACGTTGTCCAGCGACTGCTGTGATGGGGGGGGGGGGGGTGGGTGTTAGTCGCTTCAGCCGTGCTTCTGCTGCCTGTCCTGATGTGTTTGTCTTCTACCCTTTTCTATCTATCTTTCTTGCCGGTTGCAGTCTTCTGTGTGTTTGCATAAGGTTCTGTTAGACTTGTGGGAGAGGGGGGATGAGAACACTTTGTGGAGCTTATATCGGACACGAACGGACAAGCGTAATAAAAATATATATTGCAGTGTTCTGATTGGCCAAGAAATATATATGAAATAATTTAACATATATATATACATACATACACACACAACATTAGGAGATAACTTTAGTACACGAGAGGGTGAGAGAGAGAAAAAGAGTCATAAAACCTAAGTTTGCCTTATCTTTCTTCAAAAAGCTTTTCCTCCCTCCCCCATCTCCTCTTTTTCCTTCTTCCCTTAGTGTGGGCACGCAAGACTGCTCTTATGTGGCAAAATTTGATGTTGATTAATGTCCAGTGTAGCGTTCCTTCGCCTTTGTGTGCGTGTACAGAGAGGTCCCAGTCTTGTAGCTGAAAGACGGATAGGAGAGAGATGTAGTGTATAAATCTGGCAATTGTTTATTCGCTCTCCGTCGTGTCCTTTTCAGATGGCGTGTTTGTTGTCTTTGTGTTTTGTTTATTATTGCCTTTACAGTGCAGGTTGCAGGTAGAAGACCGAATCTGATGAGAGAGGCTGTAGCTAGGTAGATCCGTGGGTAACCGTTAATGTAGTTTACACAAGTGATCGGTAATTGTAGGCTCTGTAATGTGTGGGCAGATAGTTAAGTCTGTAGTTTGGCAGTGGGCTATTGGAATAAACCGGATACCGCATTCTTACTACTTAAATGTCAATGGGCTTTACTAGACACCCTTTGGATGGGAAGATGAGCGGAAAGGGGCGGGGTGTGTATGGCAATAGACCACACAACCTTTAACAGCCATGTCTTAAAAGGCGACAAATTAAGGATTTGCTTAATTTTAATGGGTTGGAGCGAAAGGCTCAGGTATCCCAGCATTGCATTAAACTGCAACATATGCTGACAGTCGCGCTTTAAACGGTTAAAAACAGAAGAAGCATAGGTACTGGAGGAAGAAGAAGACGAAGAAAGGAAAAGAATCCCTAAACCAGTTATTTATTACAAATACGCCATTCATTTTTAACTGCCGAACACAGCAAGAAGAACGCTGCCCGTCTGCTTACGCCGCTTCATGCAGTGACTGTAACGTGGGAAAGCTACCATTTACTAGCACTACAGTGCTAGGTGTGCCCGTATATTCTCAGCGGCGAAGCGACACGGGGGAAAATATCACGTGATAGCCCCTCCAGTGTTATCATTACCTGCTGATGCTTACACATGCCCTGAACATCTTGTTTTTGGTGTACCACCTGTCTGATAGCGGGCATATGACAAGGGCCCTTAAGGGATGCAAAGAATAGTAACATTGCAGTGTAGCATGTGTGTCTTAAGAAATGGCTAGGGGTGGTTGGCTTGGGATTGGCTACCTAATGCTGTGGTAAAACTACAGAATACAATACGGTATGGCCTAGAAAACAGGAAGTTATGGAATGGCGAGGGAGAAGAATACGAAAATTGTATATTATATTGTCTTTCCAAATCTTACTCAGTCGATATTTGGCACTCCGAAATAGACAAAACAGAACATTCAGTTTAAATTCACCTGATAACTGTAGACGCGCTAACGCCACACGGCGTGGCACCAGATGAAAATGACTGGCTGTTGCACAGGCACTAGCAGAAAGCCAGGGGAGGTAATCTCATTCCTGTCTACCTTTGTGGCTTACCTTCCTTCTCCAGGCTCCTCCCCGCTCTTGCTGAACGATCAAGGGAGAAAACTTCATCAGAAAGCAGGTGTTTTAAATATGTACTAATTACATTGCTATCCGTAGATGCGGGATACCCGACTTGCAGGTGTGCCGCCACACACAGAAAAAACATCAGGGGAAAGAGAGAGAAAGGAGGGGGGGGGGGGGGTATAGCAATATATAATTTTCTTTTTTGAGGGTGGGAGACTCAAGGGCCTTTATTATGCCTTTATTATTATTATTCTTATTTGCTTTGTGTCAAATACGTGTACTAAAAACGTATTACACACAAGTCCTTACGTCATTTTCAGGACGTAATTTTTTGTTATTTGAAGCCCCACTCTGGCTTTTGCCAGGGGCCGCAATATAGGCAGGCCATAAAAATGGCCAAATGTCTGAACGCGGTTTCTGGGACCTCTCCAAGGTGATCCTCATCCACATGGTGGCACTTTGTGTCATCGGGTGTTTATCGTTTGTGTGATGTCCTGGAGGGGTAGAAATTCATTCATTCATTCATTCAAGTGTACTAATATATGTGATATGAACTGTACACTTTAAACTATATTATCCGTGTATTTTTAGGGGGTAAGCTAGCACATTTTCTAGGTGGTAGCTCTTTTTATTTTGTTTTGGGGAACCTACAACCTCCTCCCCCCCTCCCCCTCCCTGCTCTGGCACCGACGCCGGTCAGTTCTGACACTGACCCTCACTTGTATTTCAGTGCAGGAGCTCGAGTTCTTGTCTAGATGCTTGTTCCTTTTACCCGTTTCCTTTTGTCTGATCTACGTCCATTTGTGTCCATCTGTCTATCATCTCTTCTCATCCAGCCAACAATCTGTTCATCTGTCAGCCTGTCTTTCCATCTGCTTGTCCACGAACTATCCTTCCATTTATGTATGTCTACCTTCAGATATATTTATGAGATAGCGGGAGAGAGAAGAGAGGGAGAAATAAACAAGCTGTTCAGCAGACATCATGCACGTGGTGCTGTCCGATGGCATAGCCTGTGTTTTTGTAAGCAGTGCAGTTTCCCTCGTTCCTTGGCTAACTATGATCTGTTGGATGAGGCTACAGTCGTTGTTTTGCAGTCAGTGCACGCACACACACGCACGCACAGAGAGAGAGAGAGTGAGTGAGAAAGGAGTGGGGTGTGTTATCTGCTGTTAAATAGACAGACAGGGGTCCTTACCTGCCTAGGTCTGCAGGTCTGGGTCCTTTTCTTTTTTTTCACTTCATCCAGGCGACTCCAAGATTTCGTAAGGAATTCCCGGGAAAAGTCCAACAGTATAAAGGTGTAAAGTGAACACTGACTAGCCCCCGCCCCCCCCCCCTTTTTTTTAAACATAATATTCGACTTTTCTTAGATTTCCCTACCTAATCTCAGAGTTCCCGATATGGGGTGAAGTAAAAGAAAAGAACCTACACATGGCTGCAGTTGTAGCCGTTACGGGTTCCCTAATTATAATTTGTGTTGAGGTTGTACCAGGTATCCGGGATCTGCTTTATTGTTGGTCTGCCGTCCAGACTTAGCTTTTAAAAACATATTAGGATGGTAAAGTAAGCCTGTAGGTAGCACCCGAAGGGCACAAACTGATCGATCGATAGATAGGCGAAGGTAGGTAGTGAGACCAACATGTTAATCGACACGTAGGCGGGTAGATAAGCATAACTACGAATACGTAATGGTGCATAGAATGACAACGTCAGTAGATAGATAGGCAGGGAGACAGGAAGCTAGGTACTAAGGTTTTGTGACTTCTTCGCTTTTTTCTTTTACCGCTTTGTGTGTCAAGAGAGATATAATGTTATACTTTTGGCTGTTTTGTCCACCCCGACCATAGGCTTAACGTGCTGTTGTAGCTTCTCCGATGCTGTAATTACTTCTTCTTCTTCTTCTTCTTCTTCTTCTTCTTCTTCTTCTTCTTCTTCTTCTTCTTCTTCTTCTTCTTCTTCTTTTCTTCTTCTTCTTTTGTCGTCACACTGATACCAGGTTGTAACCCAGTGTCGGGGTTTTGTGTATTTGTCGTGCGCTTCTCGGGTGGCCTGGGTGATGGATTTGTTTTATGTTTGTAGGTTTCATCTTTATCATTTATCCATATCTTTCTTGGTCTTCCCCTCTTTTCTCCCAGATTTTCTGCTGTTGAAATCTAATTTGCATTTTGGTCTGGCTGCATTCTCACCGACATCGACGATTGATTGTAGAGCTGATTTATGACACTGTCGGTGGATTGTAGAGTTGATTTATGACATCATCGGTTTATTGTAGAGCTGGGTGTCCAGTCATGCCCATTCTTTCCCTCCCCCCCCCCCCAAAATGTACCCGGCACACAGCCGGGAAGACGGGACTTATGACACTTTCGGCTGATTGTAGAGATCACTTGTGACCCTGTCAGTTTACATAAATGGCCATTTTGAGGTTGACAGATCGCATAGATGATACAAAGAAAGCTGCTGCTTTGAAACTGAAATTACATTAGCTTTGACGAGGTAGCCGTGAGACCAGTGTTGCAACTTTTCTTTGACAAAAAACACCCAAAACGGAGTCAAAAAATATCTAAAAACATCTAAATTTGCGTGGAAAACATCTAGAAAAAACATACAAATGGAAAAAGTCACAAAATTACATAGCAATTGATATGACTTACCCAGAAAACCATGTCCTCGTCTTTACTGAAGTCTGCCTTACAAGATCCACAGGATAAACTTAGCTTGGATGATGAAGTTGAAGCTTCAGATTCAAAATGACTCTGGTATGCTTTAGCTGTTCCAATTTCTTTTAATACCCGATCAGGGAGCTAAGTGGAACAGCCTTTCCTACTCTTATCAGTCCGAATTTTATTGTCAAGATAGCATTTAAGAGGTCAAATTTCACCCTCTTTCTTAGGTTAGATTTGATAAATTCACTCCAAATGAAAAAAACAAAAAAACTAGAAAAACATCCAAAGTGGCAACACTGCGTGGGACTTATCTGTGTTCTGGTTCAACAATTTCTGCTTGCTTATACGTGCCCCCCCCCCCCCTCCCCTTTCCCGCTCTTCCATTCCCTCGGTACCTTTCTGATTTCCCAGCTTGATATTTAGAGCAATAACGTTCGGAAAGATCAAACGGTTTTAGCGATAAAATATCGTATACATCTGTCGGCATCATGCGTGGTGGAAACAACAAGAACCGTTCGTTGGGATTTGGGAGAAAAAGTGTCAGAGGATTGAGTCTCTGGAGCCGGGCTATTCGGCTAGCGGATCATATGCTAGATCTGGTCCACAGAGGCTTAGCAAGTGACGCACGGATCACTGTCACCTGTATTGTTTTAATGATCTTTTTAGGGTGTTCCTCGTGTCTCTGGCCTTCGATGATTCCTGTGTTTAACATTTGGGCCCATGGGTAATCTTAGTTGAGGAGTGTTGCTCTATGGTAGAGGATCCTATGGTCAGGAGATTGCAGTCGAGTAAATGGTCGTGTGTGTGTGTTTGGAAGTACTGCGAAAGAAAAGCTCGAGAGATCGAGAAACACCTCAGACAACCTGACAGTAAATAATGATACAGTAAAATGTCGTTAACACGAAAAAAAAAAAAACTAAGTAAATAACAGTAGATGATATACCTAGTTAATTTAGGGGACGCTTGTTTTTCAACCTAGCCACTTCTACATAATTTTACACTCTTTTCTACTGCTATTCACTCTGCTGCTGCTACCACTACTAACACCACCACTACTGTTACCACTACTACTACTGCTACCACCACTGTTACTACTACTACTAATACTACTACTACTACTACTACTACTACTACTACTACTACTACTACTACTACTACTACTACTACTACTACTACTACATTTGAAAACAAGAGAAAACAACCTGTCAGTCAATAACATCTTAAAGCTTGCACACGCAAAGTTAAAAAAATGCATAAGACGGCTAGCTGTCAGTAAGGTTGGGTATTTTTCATTAACCTTTGGTTTCTAAGATATCAGGCGACCCGATGGTCTCTTGGACGAGGAGACCGGACATCTGGTTGCCTTGAATGTGGGCAGTGTATTTCATCATACGTTGTGCCACTGAAAAATTACATTTTACTTGGACAGGGCGAAGAGAATTAGTAGTGGTAGTAGTAGTAATAGTTGCAGAAGTTGCAGTAGCAGTAGTGGTTTTCTTCTTCTTCTTTTCGTTCACCAGCTGTAAACTCTGGCGGAAAGTTCTGGTTGTTCGTCCACTTCTGGACTGCAGTCCTGTTCCAGAACTTGAGTTTTGCTTGTGCATCTGTTTGACAGATCTAACACATTTGTGTACAGACTGCTGGTTTGTTGCCTCTCAGGCAGATGCACTCCGACTTTGAAGGAAGCTCCCAATTAGTCGACATGCTTTTGGGTAGGGTAGGCAATGGATCTATTCTTGTTTTCCCTATAATAGGGCCCCGGAACCCATATGGGGGTAGGCAGTAGTGGTTATTGTAATAATATAATAGAAGTGGTAATCATGCTACACGCAATAATAATAATGTAACAGTAGTAAAGCAAAGGGCCCTTTTTCACGCCTTCATATATATATACATATATATATATATATATATATATATATATATATATATATATATATATATATATATCTGTCCGTTTGTGGTAGCCTCCCTCCTAGACCAGCTACCAGCCAAGACTTAGGGCCTGGTCTGCCCTGCCACAGCATCAACTTTCCAGGTTGCATTGGCTCTTCCCAGGATAAGGCTAGATCCTCCCCAGTGTGCTCCTCCGCCCGAAGCCGAAAGAAAGAAGAAGAAGAAGAAGAAGATCTGGCGTGATTTCCAGTGTCACTGAACGGAGAAGTTAGGGGGCCACACGTCTGCGGTGATGTTGGAGCCTCGAATAACGACTAACCCTCCCTTAATGCTGGTATTGAACAATTTTTCCTTAAGCTGGGATTCGAACCACTATGCCTTACGCTGGGATTCGAATCACTAACTCCTGAGCCAGGCGAAGACGCCCTAACCTCTCGGAATGAATCACATACGTGACTAGAAGCAAACGATTGGCTTATAACTCTATTTTGCACGAAAGGACATCATGTCTGTTTCATACAGTTTAATGGTTTTACCTTGTTTAATACCCCTTATCCGTCTACCCTCTTCTACCTTCCAATCAGCCATTTTTTCGTGTAACTCCTCTGTTATTCCTCCCTGCCTGTCCCTCCGTCTGCTAACCGTGTGTTATGCGTATCACTTCTGTTTTGATTCCCTATAAACGACTCTCAAATTTCCCTCCCTCTCTTTAAACGCACAAAAACCATGGGCTGGAAAAAAAAGTAAACCCGTGAGATATCTCAAGCCTGCACTGCACAGGCAAGGTCTGGTGATCAAGAGTACAACTTTGATCGCCGTCTTTCAGTTTTCTGGTGAAATTGGAACGAGCAATACAGCGCAAAAACAGTCAGTCTTGCGCTTTTGTGATCATACACGCTGTAGACAGGACGGACTACCAACGGTTTAAAGTAAAATATTTCACCTTGGCAAGATTTATAAGGGGATTTTCCAACGGGGCTGTCAGAAAACACGTTGTTTAGGTAAATACATAGGGTTCTTTACCCCTCTCCCTATCCCGCATGGGTTCCGGGGCCTTTTGTATGAGAAAACACGAAAAGACTCATTACCTGCCTAATAGGTATGTCGTAGCAACTCCGTAATTCTCTCTGTCCATATTTGGCTTGCTTAATCGGCCTATTTTTGCTTCCCGCCTAGTCTGTACATCATTGCTTGCTGTGGTATACGGTTTGCTGACATTTGCGCTATATGGCCAAACCATTTCACCTATTGTCTTCTGGTGAATTTCAGAGCTGCTGCTACGCCAATTTTTCTTTCGGATTTCATCGTTTCTGATCTGATCTTTTCTTGTTGTTTTGAGAGCCACTCGCAGCAATCTCGTTTTAGTTGTAAATATTCCCCGTGTGGGTTCCGGGGCCCCATTGTGGGGAAAACAAGAATAGACCCATTGCCTCCCCAAAAGCATGTCGTAAGAGTCGACTAACTGGGGAGTTTCCTTTGAAGTCGGAGTGCATCTGCCGGAGACGCAAGGAACCAAAAGTCTGCATTCAAGAGAATGAGATCTGTAAAACTGATGCACACGCAACACTCAGGTTCTGGAGCAGGACTGCAGTTCAGTAGTGGACGAGCAACCAGAACCTTCCTCCAGAGTTAACAGCTGGTGAACGCGAAGAAGAAGAAGCAGAAGAAGTTGTAAAATTTATTTTCTCTTCTCTAGCATTGACCATGTCTGGCACTGATAGCAGGAAGATTGTGTCATAGAGTGCTCTTTCTGTTTCTACAGATACATGTTTGTTTCCTAGTATTTTTGGCATTGCTTTAATTATCTAGCAACTGACTACACTAGTTCTTTGTTGGTTTATTATTCTTTTGCTTCAAGTATATCCCTTTTGTCTGGCTTAAGCCCTTTTGACCTCTTGTCACATTTATCTTAATTTTTTTTTTTAATTGCTGTATAAATGAATAAATCAAGAATTGACATCACTGCACTCGGCACATTCCCACACGTGCTCCGTCTCCTTCATCGTTTAGCCAACAAACGCTAATGGTACCAGCTGCAACCAGCCTCTGTTTCCCCCTTCATTGTTGAATATCTCACAGACCCTCTGTTAACCCCTCCCCCTCCCCACGTTGAATAAGTCGTGCAGTGTCCGGCTGAAGAGCGGCTTTCCGAGCTGTTACAACGTCTGACTCGCATGCGGGAGACCTGAGTTCGATCCCCGGTAAGGCGATGGACTTTTCTGTCGGGGACTAAATTGAACATCCTAACATGCACAGTCCGCGGCAACAGCACATGCCTTGCGGCCCTAAATCCCCAAGCTAAAGACCTCCCTCCCCGGCGTTCTACACAGCTCTAAAATGTGGTAAACAGACAAAAGTGAAAGTGTATGGCTTCTCCTTTATTTTCTGTCGCACTTTCCATTTGATCCAAGAGCACCTTCGGGTAGGTAGGTAGTTGTACCCGACCAGGACATCAGACGCCCGGTGACACAAAGTGCCACCACGTGGATGAGGACCACCTGTGGAGAGGTCACAGAAACCCCTTTCAACCGTTGGGCCATATCTATGGCCTAGGTCATATGTATAGCTCAGCCATATTCAGGGCCCCCGGCAAAAGCCAAAATGGGGCTCCCCCCCCCCCCCCAACAACAAAAATTGCAACTCATATGCGGATGACTTACAGCACTCCTGCTTTATTATAAATTAGTTCATCGCCTAGAGGAGTTGTTTTTCTTCTGTTCATCAGCTGCTAGCTCAGGCGGAAAGTTCTGGTTGTTCATCCACTTTTGGACTGTAGTCCTGTTCCAAAACCTACATGCTACAGTATCCTGCCGTACGACGGTCACGTAACATCACCATATCCAACTATCGCCGTAACCGTACGACCATTAACACTCTCCGTGTTACAGATATCCTGCTGTACGACCGACCATGTAACAATCTAGATGTTACAGTATCCAGTCATCGCCTGCAATCCTTAGATCAAACATGGCGGAAATGATCGGCTTGCCGTAAAGATCCCACCTAGCCTAGAGTCTCAGCTTTCAATCGTAGATTAAAGCTGTAGCGAGCCCGACTGATCATTGACGCAGCGACAAGCCACCTGCAGGCGTCTCGCCGGATTAGATTTATAATAAATTTATAACACGTCTTTTCCTCTTTGTGCCGCCGGTTTTTGTCCAATATGGCAGCCAGCTCCCGCTGCAGCTTCACCTCGCTGTTTGAATAGGGACCCGGTGTCACCTCAGATTGCATTCCCCGCTGATTTTATCAGTTTCGCCTTTAATTGCACCTGGGGTGTAAAAGTAGCGAGCGGGAGCTGATTCTTCGCGCTCTCAGCGCGTTTGTTTGTCCACACTGTTTAACCAACCCGGCGAAAGAAATCCCTCGCCCTTTGTACACATTTCAATTGCCGGCTTATTGCAGGCGCCTACATGGGGAGACCTTCTTCCCCGGACTCTTTTTTATTGCCAATGTATTTAGAAATTTAGGACACACTTTCATTAAGGGGGAGACGGGGCTTAGATCGGGCGTGTGTGTGTGTCAGCGTGTGTGCCTGTGTGTCAGCGTTTATCTTTCATTTATCAACCCACCTCCCCCCCCCCCCTTTTTTTTCTACAACTGGGTTTTCAGTTCAGAAATGGGTGCTCAGAATTTTCTGCCATTCATGTAGTCAAAAAGGGAATTTATGTCTTTCTTTAAGCAAACGCCTGCTGCTAACTAGGTTTTAGAAATTTTGTTACGCACATTTTATTTTTTCCAGTTTGAATCAATATTTGTAGCTAGGTTAGGCTGGCGTCGTGAATTTAGCATTCGATTATTCTGAAAAGAAAGTTATAACATATATGCCTGTATGAAGATTGGGTCTTCTGTTTCGAACCTTATTGCGTTACGTTTAACTGAGCGAATGATTGCATTAACATCACTGCACTCAGGACACCCACATATAGGATCCGTCTCCTTGAGTAGCTAGCGAAGAAATTTGATTTGATCAGCGAAATTTGACTGAATCACATTTTTAACTGTTTTACGCATCTTTCCCCCTAAATTTGACCTTGACTTATCCTTCTGCTTGTATTCGACAGAGAGACCTGTGTACAGCATCAAGAACCTGACTGCCAGCCTGCAGGAGACCCAGTACAGCTGTGCCTGTGACCCACCTTGTGATGGCAAACTTGTCTGCTACACCCCAGGAAAAGTTAGTTTTATTTCCCCTCTCTTTCACTGGTTTGACAATGACACACTGTGAAAAGTCAGTTTTTCTCTACTTTCATTCACTGGTTTGACAATGGCATGCTGTGAAAAGTCAGTTTTCTCTTGTTTCATTCACTGGTTTGACAATGGCATGCTGTAAAAAGTTAGTTTTCTCTTGTTTCATTCATTGGTTTGACAATGACACATGAAAGGTTAGTTTTCTCTTGTTTCATTTATTGATTTGACAATGGTTAGTTTTCTCTTGTTTCATTCATTGGTTTGACACTTTCTTCTTCTCCATCTTTCAATGTAATTGAGTCAGGTTGTTCTTTCAATCTTCTTTCTAATGGTGGTATTTGTGACCCCCCGTCCCTTCTTTCTAATGGTGGTATTTGTGACCCCCCGTCCCATCTTGTGTTGTTGGTGATCTTTTGTAGACAGTGGATTTCGCAGATAGTTATTTTCAGTTCCTGTGCTCCACTCATTGTCCATGTTTGGCATTAATAGCACAAAGTGGGGATGAAGATGATATTAATCATTTGTTGCTTTGACGGAGGAGCGGCTAGCCAAGCAGTTAGAATGCTGGGCTCTCAAGCGGGAGATCTGTGTTCGAACTCTCGGTAAGGCTGGGGATTTTTTCTGTCGGGGGGGGGGGGGGGGGGGGGGGGGATAAAATCCTCACCTACACACTCACGGTGACAGCACTGGCCATATATCATCAGGCTCCTCAGGCTCAAACCCTCCCCCCCCCCCCCCCGCCCCCCCCGCCTACACTGCAAAAGTGGTATAATAGAGGCAGTAATTGGCAGTTGCTTTGATGGTAGGGAGATATTTGGGTATCTGACAATGGGACCAGCTGATCAGCGACAGCATTTGTCTTCTGTTGTCTCTTTTTTCATTCGTAGGTTTGATACCTACAGTCTAGGATAGGTCAGTTCTCTTTTGTTTCATTCATTCGTTTTACAGCAGTTGTAAGAAAAAAGAAGTCATATATTGGATATAATTTGAGATGAAGCAGGTCAGTAATAGAAAATAGGCACCTAATAGGAAATAGATTGCAGAAACGATGATGTCTAAGAGAAACTCCATGAGATATTAATGAGTGAAGCCTGTAGCATTGCGTCTGACGGAGCCGGACTTTTTTTTATTAAAAAAAGTGGCCTAGGCTCCCAGGCCGATGGTCCATAAAAATATAGTTATGGTCCTATATTCCTAAAACTCCTAAAGGCATGAAAAAAGGACCTTTAATGATGGCAGCCGGAAGTGCTGGACTAGATTTATAATATTTTAAAAAACTGAACAGAGCAGAACACGGTGGAGAAATCTGCCGCTTTCCTTATGATATATAAACAAAACAAAGGAGAATTTTAATGTAAATATATTTATTTTGTGATTTATATTGTTGCTGTCATTTTCAAGTCTGACAGCACATGTTTGTGTGTTGCAGTGCTACATACACAAGGACAAACAGACAGGGCTGTTCAGCCGCAACTGTTTTACATCCATGGAGATCTCCCGACTCAGCTGCTATTCCAAAGCTGAGTATGGATTCTTTAAGTGCTGCGAGGGTAACATGTGCAACGAGAATTTGAATCTGGATCCTCTGCCCAGTAAGACTGTTGGTAAGTCTTATCCCATCTCATCCCTTCCCATCCCATTCACTCTCATCTCATCTCACCTTATCCCATCATGTCTCATCTCATCCCATCCAATCTCATCACATCCCATCTCATATTATCCCATCTCATCTTGTTCCCCTTTCCATATCATTAAATCTCACCTCATTCCATCTCATTCCATCTCATCTCATCCCTTCTTCTCTCATCCCCTATCACATCTGATCAAATCTGATCTCAATCAGTCTCACCGTATTCCATTCCATCCTAACTCACCATATCCCATTCTGTCTTATCTTATCTCATTCCATTCTAATCCATTCCATCTCATCTCTTCTCATCCCTGCTTATCCAATCCTACCTCATCCAATCTTATCTTTTTCTGCTTCAGCTCATCCCTTCGTATCCCATCATATCTTACCCATCCCATCCCAAATAATATACTTAGTTTCCTGTCATAGGTCACAAAGGGAGAACGTCAGCACAGTGCACAGGACTCTGTAGCACTGACCAAGAAGGATCTAGCTGTTAAACAGTCATCTTCTTCTTCTTCTTCAGCATCCAGAGCCCTTGAAGTTCATTGCTGCAGATATCACTCGCCTCCATTCATCTCTCTGGTTGGCCTTCTCTTTCCAGTTGGTGACACCAAATGTTTGCAGGTCTGTCTGGACATTATCTCTCCATCGTCTTCGTGGTCTGCCTCGTGGTCTACGTCCATTCTTCTCCCTGGTGTATACAGTTTTCACTTCTCTGTCATCTGACATTCTCTCAGTCAAACAGTCATAGAAATTATCAATAAGTTAATCAGGGAAACATCTCACATTTGTCTGTATTGTTACTGTGAAGCTGAAACCAGTAATACATTTTTTGTAAAGTTTACAGCTGTTTCATTTTCACATTTTCACATTTTTCATCTTTCGCAAGATTGTAATTTTCACATATTTAAGATGTGTATAAATGTTTCTAAATTTTAGAAATTGTCCTGTTTCAGGTGTGGGTTAAATCTATTTTTTAACTTATTCAGTACCAGTCAACTCACCATGCATCTACCGGTGACTCCCTTACCTTTTAAATGTTTCTAAACACTGTGTTTCCCCTGCAGCTGCTGTAATAAACCATACTACCCCAAATGTTACTTTAACTCCTTTAATGTTTTTTTTTTTATCTGCCTTGATCTTAATTTAGTTACCTTAGGTAGCTAATCAAACGGTTAAGGGTGCAAGGCTCTTATGCAGCAGACCTAGATTTGAATCCTCGGTAAGATTATAAATTTTCCCCCATCTGGGGCACAAATAAAATCTTAAGCTGCACAGTCTGTGGCAACAGCCCTTGCTATCCTCAGGCTAAAAGACCCTAAAGCCTTCACTGCAAGTGCTCAGTTCAGGCAGTATTAGCAGTTTTTTAAGTGCTAGGTAACAGATACTTTAGAATCAACGAGTCTAAATGATACCTGCCTGTGACCAAAAGATCATTAAAGATCGTATCAATTTGAACTTGTTGCACATGTATGTCAAATTTCTGTTTGCAGATAAGAAAGAGTCAGACCTCAATTTGATCATCATCATCACAGTTTCCATCGCGGCCGCTGTCCTTGTGTTGGTGATTGGGGCCTTGTTCTTTGTGCGCAGACATATGCACAAACGTAGAGCAGAGAGTCTTCTGTTGGCGCCAGAGGTTAGACTACTGGACGATGATGGTCTGTGTAGAGGATTTCATGTGGGTTCCAAGCAGGTGGGTCTGCTGTTAGTTAGGGTCATTTGAGGGACCAGTGCAAACTGGAAATTTGGGGTCGCTGAGGTGTAGTGGCTAGAGGCTTGCCTACGGATTGGAAGGTTGTGGGTTCGGGTCATGATGGAGCCAGACCTTTTTCAATAATGACCTTGGCTGCCAGGTCGACCCAGCCTTAAATGGGTGCCAGGTGCAGTCCTGGGAAATAAAGGCAGACAGCATGATGTTGACTATATCACCCACCAAGTGCCGATTGGTCTATAAAATATAAGTCTAGCCCTATATGCCTGAAGGTGTGGAAGAGTGTCCTTCACTTTTACTGCAAACTGCAAATGGTATTAATTTCAATATGGTTTTTTACAAAAAAAATATTGAGAATATTGTGAACAGGACATCATAAATTCCAAACATCTGTGATAAATCTGATGTTTACAGTCTTAGTTTCTGCACTAGCAGTAGGACTGGAGGTATGAGAAGCACACCAATCAAGGAGCTGGAGGCAGCTTCTGGCCTATATAGCTTGAGCCATCGAAGGGATGAAAAGATGCTTATCCTGATAGAACAATTTAAAGGCATGAACAACAACCGCATGTACAGAATATCAAACAACTTAACTAAAAACCGACTGAAAAGACAAAGCTTCCACCATCTATCATAACTGTTTTGCACCAAAAACCTTGACACCATTTTTAAAGTACCTTCAACGTGAGAAATGCTCCAGGTATACAGCATAGACCTACAACCTAACTATACAGTCACAACAACAATCCCAGGCATAGACAGAAAGGCTGAAAAATGTGACCTGATACCGCAAGCAAAGACTCTTGAACACATCTACAGCTATTACACAAAACCCAAATTGAAACACATATACACTGATGGATCATTAAAGGCAGCAGTAAAAAAAGAACCCCCCAAAAAATGGAGCTGGTTGGTCATCATGCTGCCAGGGACATTTGTGTATCTATGACATTATTTACAGCCCTTTAAAAATTAATTCATTGTGCAAATTAGCCTGCAGTATTTGGTCAGTCATTTAATTGCAATTGCCTCTGTAGGACTAGATGAAATAATTCTGTGGATCTTGTATGGCTTGCGGGCCAGAGGTTGCCTGTGCCTGATTTATGGTGATGGCTGGGAATATCTTCAGTAGAACTCATTCAGTGCAGGAAGTACCGAGATCTGTAAAGAGACCTGAACACCGCCTGCTTTATGATATGGAACATGATGATGATGATAAGTAAATGTCCATTTCATGAATCCAGTAATATAAAATTGCCAGTTGATTTGTTGTTTCAGTGCTTTATTAAAATCCTACCCCAAACAGGGGAAATTCACAGGTCACGGAACAGTCTAATATTTCGGGGAGTGGTATATAGGCTGCATGCAGTCGTGGGACCTAGGCTGCATGCAGTCGTGGGACCTAGGCTGCATGCAGTCGTGGGACCTAGGCTGCATGCAGTCGTGGGACCTAGGCTTCACTCTCTCGTGGAACATAGGTGGGTTGGGGTTAGGGCCAGTTCTAGATGTTTTGGGGTGGTTAAAAGCACCAGAAAGCCGAGAAATCCAGTCTTACCACCTTCTAAAATGTTGGACTGTCCTGTGACGTCATCTGGGGTAGGATATTAATAAATAACTGTTGTTTCTGTCAAAGAAGTGATAGTACGACAGTTGGTGTTACTGCACATTGGGCATTCTCATATTGTTCAGTGCTCCGCTGCCACAGCCTCACAAGGTGCCCTCTGCTGACTGTTTCCATAAAAACATTGGTTGTCATAACTCTATCATAACTCTGTTATAACTCTGTCATAACTCTGTCATAACTCTAATTTGTTGCCTGTTTGTATCATCTCCAGGACCAGTGGTCGTCTGGAAGTGGGTCAGGTCAACCCACCTTGGTGCCAAGGACAGTTGGGAAACAGGTTACCTTGATTGAGAGAATAGGTCAGTTTCTAGTTAGTCAGATTTGGAATAGGTCAGTCAGTTTGTAACTGACTTCATTGCATGGAATTTTTGTAGCCCCTATGATTATAACAGGGGAACTCCCCACCCCCTAGCTCCCCCAAATTCTACTAAATGTTTAAAATTGCTGATGAAAAATTATTTTACTATGCAAGTTATATTTTAAGTTTTCCATTTTGTTTGTTAGTCACCAGGAAGTCTGTCTGCTAGATGTAGATGTATCAAATTAAGACAACTAAGAGATATGTTTATAAGATATACATTTGGTATAAGTATTTCTAATACATAATATATATGTTTACTAGGCATTCATTTAGTCTAACCTGCATAAAAAACAAAGTATTCATTTTGTGTAGGGTCATTGAAATGCCAGGTCTACAGACTGCCTCCTGCAGGCTTCTGAAGGCATATCCTATTATGAATGAAAGGCTGAGTAATATGGAAGTGAGGTAAACAGACGTAAGCAGGAGGTGACAATTCCTTGGGTGAGCCCAGAACCAGAACACCATATATTGGCTCTGCATTTATAGAAGCCTTCTTAGATTGCGGGGGGGGGGGGGGGGGGGGGGGGGGGGGGGATACTCATGTTCTGCCCCTGTTTTATCTGGACTACGTAGCTGCTCTTGACCGGCCAGATGGGGGTCACCACCTGTAACCCAGGACCTTATTTATTTGTAAGATTTACACTTAAAATATGCAGAAATTTAATATACCTAATAAATATGTTTATAATATATACATTTAATATATGTGCTGTTCAGACACCTAAGAAATATGTTTATAAAGTATACATTTTGTATATTTATCTCAAGATTCTCAGAATATCTTGGACAAAGAAGAGAAGAAATACTGACATCTTGAAAGATCTGAACATCAAGAAAGATTGGCTAATAAACAGCATCCTGTCTTGGAAGCTGAAATATTTTGGTCATATCAAGCGCCACGACGGATTCAAAAAAAATTATAGCAGAAGGCATAGTACCAGGAAGGAGGGGCAGGGGCCGACCGACACGAAGATGGGCACAGTGATATAAGTGACTCCTTGAGTATGAAAGTACATGAGGCGGGAGAACTGGCGAGAGACCTAGTTTCTTTCAGGCAGACTGTGATGAGAGCGACGTTCTGCAAAAGACCTGCTACATGATGATGATGATATGTATCTCGGAAACTCTCATATATTTGTTTATCAAAATATACATTTCAGATATCTACAAGTTCAAATAATATAATATCTTTTTATTAAGATCTACATGTAGAATAGGTAAAAGTTCAAATACCTAAGATATATCATTTATTCAATAATATAGGAAAAGGTAGATTTGGAGAAGTATGGCGAGGGAAGTGGTTGGACGAGGATGTGGCAGTGAAAACATTTTCTTCTTTGGAGGAGATCAGCTGGAACCAGGAGACAGACATTTACAACACAGGAATGTTACATCATGAGAACATCCTGGGCTACTATGCTTCAGACACAGTGGGCATTCTCTCCTGCACACAGAACTGGTTGATCCTGCAGTATCATCGCAATGGGTCTTTATATGATTATTTGCAGGTTAGTGCTGTTCTGTACAGAGTCATTAAGAATGATTAGTTAGTTAGTCTTTCCTCTTGGGCCTAGGGCAGAGGTCATAGCTCTCATTTCTGGCCGTTCGTTGCCACCTGCTTTAGGTCTTGGATGTTTTTTTACCCCATGGTTGAGCCTTCCCTGATTATGGAGAGTCTCTCTTGGTCTTTTCTTTTCCCTTCCGGTGTCCATATGGGGGCTTGATGGGAAAGTCTTACCTTATCGATTCTGAGTGCATAGCCGATGTGGTTCCAGCAGTGCTTTCTTATAAAATTTGATGTATTGTCTTGCTTCGTCTCTTATTGTCTTCAGAATGATTGCTGGGATTTTAAACTGTTTTTAAAGAAATATTTAATGTATACACACATGTGACATCTTAAAATGTTAAGAAGAGTGTAAAGTTCTGGACTTACCAAAGTACCATTTGATATGGGTGCCATTTTGTAGCCTGGTGATCACAAGACCAGTATTTCTCAATCTTGTTTACGCATGCAGTCCACCGAAACAGAGAAAATTGTGTTCACTTCCCATCCAACAGCTGACCAAACACGGAAACAAAAACAAAATGTAGATGGCATTTTATTTGTTAAATTAGATGTCACAAAACTACAATTTTCAGCTAATGTGACATCTGCTGCTGCTGCTTAGAGGTAGGGATATCTGATATTCATGGCTAGAGCCTTAATTATGATAGACGAAGTGCTGCAATAATGTTCAGTCTTTTCATAGACCCGGACATCTGCCTGAGAGGCAAGGAACCAGTAGAATAGTCTCCATAGAATTAAGCCTGATCTGTGAAATAGATGTGTACGCAAAACTCAAGTTTGCGGGGCAAGGCCAGATTCCAGAAATAGAACGCTATAAAGAAGAAGATAGGAAATGGAAGAATAGACTGTGAACCCTTTGTGACTTAAAGCGACACTAAAGGATGATGATGAATGTAAATGACATTAAAATAATGACTAACATAAGCTTGTATTTGTTTATAAGAGATTGGATCACTGAAGAGATGCTTTGTTTGTGAGAGATTGAATCACTGAAGAGATGCTTTGTTTGTGAGAGATTGGATCACTGAAGAGATGCTTTGTTTGTGAGAGATAGGATCACTGAAGAGATGCTTTGTTTGTAAGATATAGGATCACTGAAGAGATGCTTTGTTTGTAAGATATAGGATCACTGAAGAGATGCTTTGTTTGTAAGATATAGGATCACTGAAGAGATGCTTTGTTTGTAAGATATAGGATCACTGAAGAGATGCTTTGTTTGTAAGAGATAGGATCACTGAAGAGATGCTTTGTTTGTAAGATATAGGATCACTGAAGAGATGCTTTGTTTGTAAGATATAGGATCACTGAAGAGATGCTTTGTTTGTAAGATATAGGGTCACTGAAGAGATGCTTTGTTTGTAAGATATAGGATCACTGAAGAGATGCTTTGTTTGTAAGATATAGGATCACTGAAGAGATGCTTTGTTTTTGTAAGATATAGGATCACTGAAGAGATGCTTTGTTTGTAAGATATAGGATCACTGAAGAGATGCTTTGTTTGTAAGATATAGGATCACTGAAGAGATGCTTTGTTTGTAGGATATAGGATCACTGAAGAGATGCTTTGTTTGTGAGAGATAGGATCACTGAAGAGATGCTTTGTTTGTAAGATATAGGATCACTGAAGAGATGCTTTGTTTGTAAAATATAGGATCACTGAAGAGATGCTTTGTTTGTAAGATATAGGATCACTGAAGAGATGCTTTGTTTGTAAGATATAGGATCACTGAAGAGATGCTTTGTTTGTAAGATATAGGATCACTGAAGAGATGCTTTGTTTGTAAGATATAGGATCACTGAAGAGATGCTTTGTTTGTAAGAGATAGGATCACTGCAGAGATGCTACTGCTAGCTTGTGTATCCAACAGCAGTCATGAGTAAAATTCTAAAGTCCAGTACAGCAGTCTAAACATAGAAGAGATTCTGCTAGTCTGTTTATATAATTTTGACCATAAATTCCTTCCAGTGGACTAATCTAGACATAGAAGAGACGTTGCTAGTCCATTTGTATAAATTTGACCATCAATTCCTTCTAGCAGAGTGATCTAGACATAGAAGAGATGTTGCTATTCCATTTGTATAACTTTGACCATAAATTGCTTCCAGCGGAGTGATCTATACATAAAAGATATGCTATATAACTAATCCATTCATATAACTTTGACCATAAATTCTTTCCAGCAGAGTGATCCAGTCATAGTAAGATGATGCTAGTCCATTTATATAATTTTGACCATAAATTCCTTCCAGCGGAGTGATCTAGACACTTAGAGGAGACGTTGCTAGTCCATTTGTATAAATTTGACCATAAATTCCTTCTAGCGGAGTGATCTAGACATAGAGGAGATGTTGTTGTTGGCACACTCAGCAGCTGCAGGACTTGCCCACCTCCACACTGAGATCAAGGAAGGGACTGGCAAGCATGAAAAACCTGGAATAGCTCACAGGTATGTGTGTAGTCAGAGAGTACTACATTGTGTCTTTATTGAGGGAATTGAGGCTGAGACATTTTGGTGTCCAGCATTTTACCAGATGAAGAATATTCTGATGCAGTCTTTCTTTGTCAGTTGAGATGAGAAAGAGAATTTTCAGCAGCTGAATAAATCCTATCCTGATATACGGAAGTGAATCATGAACAGTTGGATATGCACTGCATATGAAGAGATCTGATTTGAAAGCAAGAGGTCCCCTAGGAAGAGATCAATTGATGACATTAAAGAGCTTTTATATCAAAACAAAATGGCAGTAGTTATTGCTACCCATCAAACAATGGGTCGCAAACTATTCCTCCCCATGAAGCAGAAGTGGATATTGCTGATAATGATGGTGAGATGATGATGCTGATGTCTTTCAATATGACTGAACAGTTTTATTCGTCTTTTTTCATATTTATTTATTTCGTTCGGTAGCTCTCTTTTCATTCTAGTTCTCGTCTTCTTCACTTCCACTTATACTGCTTCAGATGTCCAGGGAGATATTAGGTTCTGCTCTTGCATTTCTTGAGTTCTGTCTAATCATCATTCTAACAGTAAATGGCACAGTTGGTTTTGTGAAGTTGTTAACAACTTTGCTTGCACATCCTCAGGGACATCAAATCCAAGAACATCCTGGTCAAAGACAACGGGCAGTGCTGCATCGGAGACCTGGGCCATGCTGTCAGAAGTAGTTGTTTAAAAACTGACACCGGACCAGACAAATTAGTGAGTCCAGTGTTTGTGTGTGTGTTGACTGATAAAGTTGAATGATTATCATTATATTATTATTATTCCTTAACCTGCTCCTCTTTTTCTTCTTCTGCGTTCACCCTTTAAAGGGTTTTGGGCTGTGGTTTACAAACAGGCTGCAGTGTCTGTACTTTTCAGCGCAGTACATCTGATTTCAGCAAACTGCCAGTTATTTGCCTCTTATAACATGCTTGATGGGGTCAGTGGGTTTACCCCCCCCCCCCCCCTTTTCCTCATCAAAATAGCACCTCAGAAGATATAGTTAAATGGATGTTAGTGTTGGTATAAGGAAATATTGTAAATTTGTGTTTATGTTGAAAGGTGATAAAATGGGCCTCAGTTTGAATAATTGTAAGACAGAAGTAATGGTGATTTCCAAGAAAAGAATAGTGCCTAAATGTATAATAAAAGTCAGAGGCATTATTTTAGGACAAGTACAGAAATGTAAGTATCTAGGCACATGGATAACATCCGATGGAAAATGTATCACAAAGATAGATAATAGAATAGGACAGGTCAGAACTGCCTTTTATAACATGAAGATCATTTTGGTGCAATAAATCCATGTCATTGGCAAAAAAGAAATGAATTCTTGCATGCTATTTGGAGCCAATTTTAACATTTGGCTGTGAGTCCTGGACAAAAAATAAACAAACTATGGGTTTACTCATATGGCGGGTTTAAATGATAATGAAGATGATTATGATGACAGTAATTAAGGTGATAATTATGATGACGATTTTATTAATGATAATGACGATAATAGTAATGGTGATGATGCTGATAATAATGAGGGTGATGATAATATGGTCTTATTGGTGATTCCATGTTGTAGTAAATCATGTAACCATTTTCTGATCTTTCAGTTGGTCGGGACGAAACGATACATGGCACCAGAGGTGCTGACAGGGACTTTGAACTCGGATGTTTTTGAGTCATTTAAGTGCGTCGATGTTTACGCTTTTGGACTTGTTTTGTGGGAAATAGCCAGGAGAGCACGACGTAAGTTCCCTTTTTTCCCTTCTATTTTAATAGAGAAAGAACTTGAAAGAATAGTTAATCTTGATCCAGGGTTAATTAAAAAGTGTCAGGCTTCTTGAATTAAAGAACAGTCATTATTTCTGTGCAGCATTTACAAGGGGAAGTCAAAAAATAAGTTATAAATGGTTGTTTAAAAAATAAAAATAAAATAAAGACGATAACAGCTTGAAAACCGTTTATTTTTTTCCACATACACTGTCCCTTTATATTCCAACATAATTGCCACCAACATTGATGCACTTGTCCCATCATTTTATCAGTCCTCCCAAAACTGCTGCATAGAACTGCATGCTCTGTTTTCTAAACCACATTTTCACTTCAGATTCAACTTCTGCATCATTCACAAAATGTCTCCCGCAAGGTGGATTTTCAGTGGACCAAAAAAGTTGGAAATCGGGGCTGTAATGTGGATGTTCCAGAAGTTCCCACCCTAGATGGTCCAGAGTTTATCGAGCCGTATGTGGTCTGGCATTGTCCTGAAGGAGCAGTACTCCTCTAGTCAGCAGGCCTGGATATTTTCTTCATGAAGCATTAATAGAACTTTACAGTATTAATCAGCATTCACAGTCACCTTTTTTCCCTTAACCCCTGGCAATTTCCACCTTTTTGGCCTACTGAAAACCCGCCTCGCAGGAGACATTTCGTGAATGATGCAGAAGTTAAGTGTGAAGTAAAAATGTTCTATTATGCAGCAGGTTTTGGAGGACTGATAAAACGATGGGACAAGTGCATCAATGTTGGTAGAAATTATGTTTAAAAAATTAAGGGACAGTGTATGTGTAAAAATAAATGTTTTTCGAGTTTTGTCTCTAGATTTTTTAAACAACCATTTGTGACTTACTTATTGACTTCCCCTCATAATGCTTTGTATACATGTGAAAAGGGAAGAAGGGAGGGTGAACCTGAGGATTGATATTATCTGGATGTAAAACAGGATCAGAAACTATGATATCATTAAACCATTGCTAAACTACATCAAGAGACAGCAGATGAAAAATACACAAGAGAGTGCACACAGAGAGCCCTGTAGCTTAGACACAATGAAAGAGCTAGAAGTCACCCATGCAAGTGATGGATAAGTGGAATATCTGAGCCTCTGGGAGCCCTGATATCTGGTTATACTTGCCATCCAATTATCAATTTAATAATGTCATTTTACTTTATATTTATTCAGAGGTTTGCAAAATCTTACAAATAACAATATCAATCCATATTTTTTGTATACATTCCAGCATTTGCAGAAGAGTACAGAATTCCATTCTGGGATATTGTTCCGGCAGATCCAAGTTTTGAAGATATGAAGAGGGCGGTGGCCACCGAGAAATTGAGACCTCCCATCCCCAACAAGTGGGCAAAGGAGCCCGTAAGTAACATTTGTTTTAAATGAATTCATCGTTGTCAGTTTGTTGCATACTTCCTGATACTTCCTGCCTCAGTTATTCCTTCTTTCAGTTCAGTATAAATTTTTATCATCAAACTCCTTATTAAATGGTAGTTACTGCAGTCTTTCAATAGTAAGTACATTACGAGCAAGGTAGCTTGTCTACCACACAGTACTTGTCTGCCACATGGTGCTTGTCTGCCACACGGTACTTGTCTGCCACACAGTACTTGTCTGCCACATGGTGCTTGTCTACCACACGGTACTTGTCTACCACACGGTACTTGTCTACCACACGGTGCTTGTCTGCCACACGGTACTTGTCTGCCACACGGTGCTTGTCTACCACACGGTACTTGTCTGCCACACGGTACTTGTCTGCCACACGGTACTTGTCTGCCACACGGTACTTGTCTGCCACACGGTACTTGTCTACCACACGGTACTTGTCTGCCACACTGTACTTGTCTGCCACACGGTACTTGTCTGCCACACGGTACTTGTCTGCCACACGGTACTTGTCTGCCACACGGTACTTGTCTGCCACATGGTACTTGTCTGCCACACGGTGCTTGTCTGCCACACGGTGCTTGTCTGCCACATGGTACTTGTCTGCCACACGGTGCTTGTCTGCCACACGGTGCTTGTCTGCCACACGGTACTTGTCTGCCACATTGTACTTGTCTACCACACGGTACTTGTCTGCCACACTGTACTTGTCTACCACACGGTACTTGTCTGCCACACGGTACTTGTCTGCCACACAGTGCTTGTCTGCCACATGGTACTTGTCTGCCACATGGTACTTGTCTGCCACATGGTACTTGTCTACCACATTGTACTTGTCTACCACACGGTACTTGTCTGCCACACTGTACTTGTCTACCACACGGTACTTGTCTGCCACACGGTACTTGTCTGCCACACAGTGCTTGTCTGCCACATGGTACTTGTCTGCCACACAGCTCTTTTCTTGGTGTGGATTGTATGTTCCCAATAAGAAAAGGATGATCTACTCCTCTGTGATTCTAGAGTGCCTCTGATATCTCTAGTCTTTGTGGACAGGGGCACAAAAATAAAATAATGGGAGGACTTTTGTGCAGATCAGCTGTTGAAGTTCATATAGTGAGCTACCATTTGACAGGGATTCTTGGAATGTGAGCAGACAAATTAAAAAGAGTTTGGAGGCAGCTGAGATGTGGTTCTTGAGAAGAATGTTTTGAATACCTGGGACTGTCAGAATAACTAACAATGATTGCCAGGAAATGGCTAAGGAAAGTGGAACAATATATACAACAATGAGAAGGAGACAAAGTTCTTTGGTCATGTGATGAGAAATGGAGTACAGGATAATATCGTGATGACTGGAAGGACCACTGGTAGAAGATGTAGAGGTAGGTCAGTAGAAATGATTGTGGATGGCTTAAGACAGTGGCATGGGGGAATATCATCAGTGGAACTGATACAGAACACCAAAGACCAAGATCTGTGGAGAAGCATGGATGCATACGCCAGCTGGCAAGGCACTTGATGATGCTGATGAGGCTAACATGGTTAGCTGTCGAGGCTAATTTTCAAAATGAGAAAAGCTACCCACAACAAGAATATTTATAGAATGTGTACATTTTCACCTCACACAAGACGAATACCTGATTTTAAAAATCAAAATGGAAGTTGCATGTATCTCTCTCTTCCTTTCATCTAACTGTTACCCTTTGACCCCTGATACAATCTTCTTCACTGCCCTTGTGTACTCTTTCACCTCGCAAAAGACTAATACTTTTTTTTTCCCCTATGAAACTGGCTTACTTGTATCTCTTCCAGTCATCTAACTGTTGTTACTCTTTGATCCATGACATGGTCTTGTCATTAACCTCAGATGTTTTCTTGTCCTTTGAACTCCCACATGATCTTGTCCTTTGATCTTTCAGATGCTCTTGTCTTTTGAATTCTGACATGCTGTTGTCCTTTAACCCCTCATATAATCTTGTCCTTTGACCATTGACATGATCTTGTCCTTTGACCCCCTGACGTGATCTTGTCCTTTAACCTTTCACATGTTCTTGTCCTTAGAATTCTTACATGCTCTTGTCATTTGACCTCTCACATAACCTTATCCTTTGACCCTTGACATGATGTCCTTCAACCTCTCACAAGACTACTACTTATGATACCTGACACAGCATATTGTTTCCCAACCACAGATGATGTGTGAGATTGCTCAGCTGATATGTGAATGCTGGGCACACAACCCCAAAGTCCGCCTGACCATCCTGCGAGTGAAGAAGAACTTGCTCAACATGCTCAAAGCAGCCAGCGGCCACAACTCTGAAAAACTGGAGAAACTTTCACCAAGAATTGTAGAAACCAGCAGCAGAAGTAGTTCGGGAAACAGTTCCGGAAATTTCAGTGGTCATTTGTGAACGGGCTCAGCTCCTTCTGTGTTGTGATGAGATACTTTTCGGTGGCATTTCAGACTGGATAGATCTGAATTTAAGACATATAAATGTGATTGGATTCGGCCTCGATTCCTGCCTGCTGCCTTTTTGATGCAGCTTGACATATGGCAGCAAATTTTGGCCCAAATGTGGAAAATACCACCATGATCTTCATCAGGTAGTAAGTCGTTTCACAGAGCATCACTGCAGTCATAGCTCAGAAGGAAGACCCTAATTCCTCCATGACTTCCCCTACCTCATTTGTTTTCCTGCCCTACGTGTCTTTGTCTTGCATTCATTCTCATCTTAGTTTTTAACCCTGCCTCCTTCCAGGAATGGCACATTTAATTTATTACTATATTTGTTTTCTAAATCACTGTAAAATTAAGGTTAGAATTATGTTTAGTTTATGAGGCCTGACATTTTTTTGTTGGGGCATTCATTTGCATGCTTAGACCTTGTCCTTTTATCTCTGACATTATCTCATCTTTTTACCTCTCTCTTGATCTTGTCTTTTGACATATGAAACCTCTGACATGACTTAGACTTCTGATATAATCTTGTCCTTTGGAGGATGTGGGAGTTGCCATGGCCGAATGGCTAGAGGCCCGCTGCGGATCGGAAGACCGTGGGTTTGCTCCCTGGCGGAACCGGATGTTTTTAACAAATGGCCTTGGCTCCCAGGTCGACCCAGCCTTGAGTGGGTACCGGGTGCAGCCCGGGAAGTAAAGGCGGCCGGCATGATGCTGACCACATCACCCATCTTGTGCCCATTTGTCTATAAAAATATAGGTCTAGCCATGTGTGCCCTATATGCCTAATGGCGTGGGAAAGGGTCCTTTGGAGGATGTCAGTATTTTTCTTCACTCTCCCCAAAAAAAATATTCTGAAGTATTTCAGTTCAGGAGCCTCTGTTTATTGTCTATCCCTATTAGCAGTGTACAGTAATCTGCTGTATTTGTAAGAGAGTCACAGAGCAGTGTTTTTGTATCCCTGACAGTGATGTATTAGAACAGATGTGCTTTCTTCCATCATTTAAAGTGACTGTGCCATTTGTATCACTATATAGCACTTGCCCGCCTGCCTTCAGTCTGGGATTTTCCCACATAAGGCCAAATGCTGAATGTTGATAAACAAAAACGATAAATGGCGTATTGTGAAATTGTCTTTCAGACTGTAAATAGCCATAAGAGAATTTTTGGGAAAGTTGCCAGTTTGCTTTTGTTGATTTTGGAGCAGTTGTAGTACTGACCAATCCACTGAAAAGCTGTTGCTGCTTTTGATGATTAAGAATAGTTGAGTTAAATGTGTGTGGGTGAACCGTGTTTTGTAATAATGCACTCCTAAATGTATGGTGTTGTGACATTGTATTTAAATGTAAAGGTGATAATGTTAATTGTAACAATGCATGTGAAGTTCTGTGTGTTAAATTTGCATGTGAGCGTCTAGAAGTATGTGTTGTAACGATGCATGTGAGTGTCTAGGAAAAGCATGTGTTGTAACGATGCATGTGAGTGTCTAGGAGAAGCATGTGTTGTAACGATGCATATGAGCGTCTAGAAGTATGTGTTGTAACGATGCATGTGAGTGTCTAGGAAAAGCATGTGTTGTAACGATGCATGTGAGTGTCTAGGAGAAGCATGTGTTGTGACGATGCATATGAGGGTGTGTGGGTAACGTTAACAGTGCATATGAGTGTCTAGAAGAAGTGTGTATTGTAACAATGAATGTGTGTCTAGGAGAAGTGTATTTTGTAACAATGAATGTGTGTCTGGGAGAAGCATGTGTTGTAACAATGCATATTGAGTGTCTAGAAGTGTGTTGTAACAATTCATGTAAGGTTGAGTGAAGTATGTGTTTAACTATGTATGTGAATGTGTTGGTGGAAGTGTGTATTGTAACAGTGCACATGAGAGTGTGTGTGTGGGTGAAACGTGCCTAGTAACAATGCATGTGAGAATGTAGAAGTATGTGCTGTAACAATGCATGTAAGAGTGAGTGTGAATGTGTTGGTGGAAGTATGTATTGTAACAGTGCACGTGAGTGTGTGTGGGTGAAATGTGCCTAGTAACAATGCATGTGAGAATGTAGAAGTTTGTGTTGTAACAATGCATGTAAGAGTAAGTGAAGTGTGTTGTTACAATGCATATGTGAGTGTGTAAGTGTATGTTGTACCTATGCATGCAAGAGTGAGTGTGCTGTAGACATGAATAATGTATATTTTTAAACATATATTATGTATAAACGGAAGCAGGTGTGAATTTTGTTTTATTTGCTTTAAATATTCATTCATGTGAAGGTGTCGATCATTATCATCGTGCCATGCCAGCAGTTGGAGCTACTTGTTTGTCCACAGCTGATTCATGTTTGTCCACAGCTGATTCATGTTTGTCCACACCTGATTCATGTTTGTCCACACCTCCCTCATGTTTGTCCACAGCTGATTCATGTTTGTCCACAGCTGATTTATGTTTGTCCACAGCTGATTCTTGTTTGTCCACAGCTGATTCATGTTTGTCCACAGCTGATTCATGTTTGTCCACACCTGATTCATGTTTGTCCACACCTCCCTCATGTTTTATCCATAAGTCAATTCTGTCTACACCTCACGTTTATCCACATCTCAACATTTATCCACAACTCCCTCGTGTTTATCTGCACCTCCCTAATGTTTATTCAGATCTGAACATTTATCCATGTTTAAATAAACCACTTGTACCTCAAGAAACACCTCCTAAAAGGCAAGTAATTAGCTGCTTGCTGAAATCGGATGTGTTGGGTTAAAAGGTGCAGATATCACGGCCTAGCTGTAAATATCAACACAACAGGACAGTCTCTCTTTTAAGAGCAAATGCAGAAAAAGAGGCTGTGTGGACCTCTAGAGTTGTTCAGGTCATGGGAGAGGGGAGTTTGGATAATGATGCCTTTGCAAGGGATTGAGCCGGGATCCTTTGTTTTGTCAAATAAGGACAATGATTAGTAGGCCCCTTCTCATCATTCTGTACATCAGCATTGGAACTCTTCCCTGGGTGCTGTTTATGAAGACAGAGCATGGGATTTCAGGACCGTTGTTGTCAATATTTGAGTCTGTTTCTTCTCAGACGCTCAGCTCTCATCTTTTGTGCAGTCATTTCTTCTTTTACTTACATTCCCTTCCTGAGTTTCTAGACAGGTAGGTACATTTATGTATATGTGGAGTGAGATCATTGAGAGGTATGCTCATTTATTTGTGTATGGAGTGAGATTGTAGGTAACCTTCTTTTATTAATGTACACAATGAGTTTGTGTAGAGGTATGTTCATTTCTGTATGTATTGAGTGAGTTCATAGAGGGGTATGTACACTTATTTATACAGAGTATATGTGAATATGCTCTGGGTGCTGTGTTTATGAATTCGTGGTGCCATCTAGCTGTATTGTCACTTTGTGACCAACCATCTAGGACTATCATTTTGTTTTCCTCTTGCTTTTGTTTGTCTCTACTGAATTGTATATCACCCTGAGTTGAACTGGCTCCAATAACTAGCCTTGATTTATCAACAAAGTACCAAACTATAGAAATGTCATGCAGCTCATAGAATTCGACAGAATAGAATGATTACAGAAACATAATGTGGCTCTTAGAATCACAATGTTCCTTAGAACTTGACTATTAAAAAAAAGTATAATGCAGCTTACAAAATCATGTTCCAGCATGACTATAGAAACAGAATGTAAGTCAAGGTAACTAAAGAACCCTTTTCCACATCTCCAGCCTATTGGGTATATAGGGCTAGACCTATATTTTATAGATCAAACGGCACTAGGTGGATGATGTGGCCAGCATCACTCCAGTCATCTTTGCTTCCCAGGACTTTACCTGCTACCCATTTAAGGCTGAGTCGACCCGGGAGCCAAGGTCATTTTAGAAACAAAAATCTTGGCTCTGTCCCGACCTGAATCCAGATCCAGAATATGGCTGATAAAAATGTAACTTTTTTTCAGCAAAATATCACGACTGTAGAAACTCAATCTGATTGTTGTAAATGGTGTTACGACTGTTCCATATCTTGTAAATATTCATGCTCTGCTGTACACATGTGTATATATAAATTTATGTAAATAACGTTATTTATTATTGAATAAAATATATATGTTCTAAAACTTACTTTCTTAATTTTGTTCTGGCTGTCTTGTATTTCTGCCTGCCTACCTACCTTATGTGCTTCTGGCTTTATTTCTGCCTGGCTTTATTATGTTTCTGGCTTTTTTTCTGCTTGCCCACCTTGTGTTTCTGGCTTTTTTTCTGCCTGGCTACTTTATGTGCTTCTGGTGCCCGGCTCTCTAGCGTAGTTGGCTAAACCGGATTGCGCGGAGACCGGGTGACAAACTCCTTGTGGTCCGGGTTCAGTCCTGGGGGTAAGGCAGGAAAGCCACATTTTCTCCCAGATTTACGGTATTTACAATGGAATCAAGGCCGAAAGGTTGCGATATCCATAATACCGAGCCTGAGGGTTAACAACTCATGGCTTCTGGATACTAAAACAAAACAAACAATGTGCTTCTGGCTTTATTTCTGCCTGGCTAGCTTGCGCACTTTTGGCTTTCTTATTATGTTTCTGTCTGGCTTCCTTACATTATTCTGGCTTTCTTATTATGTTTCTAACCTTATTTCTGCATGGCTACCTTATGTGCTTCTGGCTTTTTAGCTTTCGTCTTATGTTTAATGGGTGTTATATGTTTCTGGCTTTCATATTTGTTTTTGGCTTTCTCATGCACATTTTGTGTGTATTATTTATAACAAGAATGACAAAATGTGGTTGAGCCATTTGCCTTGTGTCCTGAAAGTCATGTGTTCACTGGCATAATTTTTAGACATCCTTTGAGAGTGTCATTGGAGCTGTGGAGTTTGTGCTTTCTGCAACAATTCTGGCAGGCAGCAAGCAAGCCACTCCGCAGAGGAAGACAGTGAGACCTTTTTTTTTTGTAAGAACCACAAGGCAAAAAAAGGCTGAAGCCAGATGAGCTCAACACAAAGTGCCACAGAGAATTGTGATTTGACATAGAACTGGTGTCTGTCATCATACTTTGGGGATTAAACTGTGGGGATCACAGCATTTATATATTCAATGGTTCATTTTATCATGAGGGTGCTCCGTTGACTTCCAATCATATCTTTAGATATATATGTTGAGAAGGAATGTAGTGTTATTACTAGTCACAACCATCCAAACATATGTTGAGAAGGAATGTAGTGTTATTACTAGTCACAACCATCCAAACATATGTTGAGAAGGAATGTAGTGTTATTACTAGTCACAACCATCCAAACATATGTTGAGAAGGAATGTAGTGTTATTACTAGTCACAACCATCCAAACATATGTTGAGAAGGAATGTAGTGTTATTACTAGAGTCACAACCATCCAAACATATGTTGAGAAGGAATGTAGTGTTATTACTAGAGTCACAACCATCCAAACATATGTTGAGAAGGAATGTAGTGTTATTACTAGAGTCTCAACCATCCAAACATATGTTGAGAAGGAATGTAGTGTTATTACTAGAGTCACAACCATCCAAACGTATGTTGAGAAGGAATGTAGTGTTATTACTAGAGTCCCAACCTTCCAAACGTATGTTGAGAAGGAATGTTGTGTTATTACTAGTCACAACCTTCCAAACATATGTTGAGAAGGAATGTAGTGTTATTACTAGAGTCCCAACCTTCCAAACTAATGTTGAGAAGAAATAGAGTTTTATTACTAGAGTCCCAACCATCCAAACATATGTTGAGAAGGAATGAAGTGTTATTACTAGAGTCCCAACCTTCCAAATATATGTTGAGAAGGAATGTAGTGTTATTACTAGAGTCCCAACCTTCCAAACTAATGTTGAGAAGAAATAGAGTTTTATTACTAGAGTCCCAACCATCCAAACATATGTTGAGAAGGAATGAAGTGTTATTACTAGAGTCCCAACCTTCCAAATATATGTTGAGAAGGAATGTTGTGTTATTACTAGAGTCCCAACCTTCCAAATATATGTTGAGAAGGAATGAAGTGTTATTACTAGAGTCCCAACCATCCAAACGTATGTTGAGAAGGAATGAAGTGTTATTACTAGAGTCCCAACCTTCCAAATATATGTTGAGAAGGAATGAAGTGTTATTACTAGAGTCCCAACCATCCAAACGTATGTTGAGAAGGAATGAAGTGTTATTACTAGAGTCCCAACCTTCCAAATATATGTTGAGAAGGAATGAAGTGTTATTACTAGAGTCCCAACCTTCCAAATATATGTTGAGAAGGAAGGTGGTTTAATCACTAGTGTCCCAACCTTCCGAATGTATGTTGAGAAGGAATATAGTTTTTATTACTAGATTCACAACTTTCCATAAATGTACTAAGAAGGAATGTAGTTTTGTTACTAGAGTCACAACTTTCCATAAATGTACTAAGAAGGAATGTAGTTTTGTTACTAGAGTCACAACTTTCCATAAATGTACTAAGAAGGAATGTAGTTTTGTTACTAGAGTCACAACTTTCCATAAATGTACTAAGAAGGAATGTAGTTTTGTTACTAGAGTCACAACTTTCCATAAATGTACTAAGAAGGAATGTAGTTTTGTTACTAGAGTCACAACTTTCCATAAATGTACTAAGAAGGAATGTAGTTTTGTTACTAGATTCACAACTTTCCATAAATGTACTAAGAAGGAATGTAGTTTTGTTACTAGAGTCACAACTTTCCATAAATGTACTAAGAAGGAATGTAGTTTTGTTACTAGAGTCACAACTTTCCATAAATGTACTAAGAAGGAATGTAGTTTTGTTACTAGAGTCACAACTTTCCATAAATGTACTAAGAAGGAATGTAGTTTTGTTACTAGAGTCACAACTTTCCATAAATGTACTAAGAAGGAATGTAGTTTTGTTACTAGAGTCACAACTTTCCATAAATGTACTAAGAAGGAATGTAGTTTTGTTACTAGAGTCACAACTTTCCATAAATGTACTAAGAAGGAATGTAGTTTTGTTACTAGAGTCACAACTTTCCATAAATGTACTAAGAAGGAATGTAGTTTTGTTACTAGAGTCACAACTTTCCATAAATGTACTAAGAAGGAATGTAGTTTTGTTACTAGAGTCACAACTTTCCATAAATGTACTAAGAAGGAATGTAGTTTTGTTACTAGAGTCACAACTTTCCATAAGTGCACTGAGAAGGAATGTACTTTTATTTGTCAAACATGTTGAAAATACTTGGCATGAACACCGACCGAGCACAATGAGAGCCAAAAATAAATAAAAAATCAGCAAACATTAAATCCGAAACAGAAAAATGACTACATCTTTCATAAAAAAACCAGACACAAAAGAAAACGAACATTTTCCCCGCTGCTCATGCATCAGGCTCATTGATGTCAGATCCAGTTTTAAAAGCAATCAGCACTTGATGGCATGGTGCCATCAATATCAAACCAACCAACTTTACTTCCCAGGATCTTTCCTGGTATTAATTTTAGTCTTTCATTAATAATCATCTTAAAATCAAATTCATGTGGTCCACTCGCCATGCTGCATTTTTTTCACACGAACATAAACCTTCTCATCTTGAGAAAGCCTTTTTTCAGGCTTTTAAGGGTTTTGGTTGGCATGAACATATTGGACAGTGCCTAGGATGCCTGTTTGAAAGCTTTGCTACTGGCTGCAACTGCACAGTATGTAGGCATTGTGGGTATGATTATTTTTACACCCAAACTTTTTATTGTTTTTTAAAGATATTATTTGGGGTAAAATAAAATGTAGATTCAGAGCGACATCACATGGCTCTTTGTGGCAAAATGACAAAAACTACTTTCAAATGCTCAAAGAGACAGACATTATTTGACTCTTTGCTAGGTTGGTATTTAGTAAATACGTCCCTTCCTGTGGAAATAAACCTTTCCTCAATTTAGACATTAAGTGACTGGACATGTTTACAAAACCTGATTATGACTTTAGATTCCTTCTGCTTCTTCTTCTAGTTTCATAAGGTAAGAGTATCAGAAAAATTATAAGAATGCATTTGTTAAAAATACATGAAATTTAATAAAAATGCCATTTCACTGAGATTTTTACGGGGCATGCGAAAGCCAATGGAAAATCTTTAGTGCAAGACAGCCTAGCATACGACATCACAACATTTAGCTTGAGAATGAAGGTGAAGGCGGTAACTGCAGCTCTCTGGTAGTTAGAGAACAAGATGCATGCACATGTCGTAACTGTAACAGACTTTGAAAGCATGCTGAGAAAGCTGAAGACATGGATGCTTCGAGCAGACACTGGTAGTGAGCATACTTTAGATATTTTCTCCAGGCTATGCCAGTGTAGTGTGTAATGAACAGGCGGACAGACTGGCTGGATCTGCACCACTGGGGGGTGAACTGATACATGACAAGGCAGATTTGGTCAAGGCCCTTTGGGAACAAGCAACAGAATCAGTAGAGAAACAAGATTATTGTAGCCTGGAGAGAATGAGGCACTTGGGTGTAACCAGAGGGTTTGGCCGGCTCACTACACTCAGAGGAAAGGCAAGACAGACAAATAACCAGATTATGACTGGTACCATCAGTATTGGAACTCTGCGCTGGCTGCTGAAGATGAAGACGGAGCATGCATAGGAATGCTCCGAGTGCTGTGATGTCAATTCTTGACTCAACTCTTATGGGGCAACAAGGTGAAGTATATGAACAATATTATCCATGTGATATATAATCCAAATGCTATTGATACCGTCCACATTTGAAATGTTCACTGGCTGTTTTTTGTTTTTTAAATGTCCAAAGAACAGTGAGTTGGCTTTTAGCATGACAACTGTCCATGCATCAATGCGACCCTTTAGGGAACCTACAAACACTAAAACCATATTGTAAGTTACGCATAATGAGGGCCGTAGAGGAGTATTTTCCACATAAAACTAATTTTTCCACTCTTCTATTAAAATATTCATGGCACCATCAAATACTATAAGATCTGTGAAATGGCACCATCAAAAAACAATATTATCTATGAAAGGGCACCGATAAACAACATAATATTTGCAAAATGGCACCAGTAAATACCATATCTGTAAAATGCCACCATAATATCCACGAAACGGCGCCAGTAAACACCATAATAATATCTGCAAAATGCCACCATAATATCCATGAAATGGCAGCAATAAACACCGTACAAATATCTGCAAAATGCCACCCATAAATATCATAATAATATCTGCAAAATGCCACCATAATATCCATGAAATGGCACCAATAAACACCGTAATATCTGCAAAATGGCACCATTAAAAACCATAATATCTGTGAAAAGGCACCATTAAACACCATAATATCTTGAAATGCACTGTTACTTTACATACTTGAATATTAATGAAACAGCACCTTTATACACTGTAATGTGTGGGAATTACATGTGTGGGAATTACATCATCGTACACTGAAATGTCGGGATGCCGGGTTCGATCCTAGCTGCAGGCCATGCGCCTTGCGTTGGTTTCGACAGTGGTATCAAGAAAGCCGACCGTCTAGAAAGCAATGGCAAAACTACTGGACGTAAATTTGCCTAGAAAAACCACACAACAGCCAGGGGCTGTTGGGGTTGGTTCTGCAACGTCCTGTACAGGATACTCAACTAACCTAACACTGAAATGTGCGTGGAATTACACCACTGTAGTTTGTATATGTGTGGAATTACACCACCATACTCTGAAATATGTGTGGAATTTCATCATCATACATTGTAATAGTTGAAATGACACCATCATACATTGTAATATGTATGGAATGACACCATTTCACACTTTAATGAGTAAAAATGACACCATTACACACTATAATGTGTTTTAAAAAATGACACTAATAATAGTAATGTGTAAAATGACACCATTACATACTAATATATGGAACACAAAGCAGTGTGTGAAATAATACCATTACATACTGTAATGGTGTGAAATGACACCATTACAACATAGCATGTTTAGAATGACACAATTAAACATTGTAAGGTGCATAAAATGGCACCATTACATACTGCAACATGTGCGGAATGACACCAATACACATGTAATCTGTGAAACGATACTATTACAAACATTAATGTGTGTGAAATGATGCTGTTACACATTAGAATATGTGTGAAGTTACTTTGGAACACATTTTAAAATGTAACAAGCAATTTAAAAAAAAAATGCAGAAGAGTATGAGAAGAAAAAGAACCACAAACTCGATACACAGGGCTACATAATAAACTAAACAGAACCTAACTAAGCATGTCTGTTAATATTTTTCTGTCAAGAAAACAGGCTGTGCAGAAAATATACTGACATATTCATACACATTCTCCAAGAAAACAGCCTATGCAGAAAATATACTGACACATTCATACTTATTTTTCAAGAAAACAGGGAGTGCAGAAAATATACTGACATATCCCTATTTATTCTTTAAGAAAAAAAGGTTGTGCAAAAAATTTACTGACATTCATACACATTCTCCAAGAAAACAGCCTCTGCAGAAAATATACCTACATATTCATAATTATTTTTCAAGAAAACAGGGGGTGCAGAAAATATACTCACATATTCATACTTGTTCTCCAAGAAAAATAGGGGGTGCAGAAAATATACTGAGATATTCATACTTATTCTCCAACAAAACAGCCTATGCCGAAAATATATTGAAATATTCATACTTGCTCTAAAAAAACAGCCTGTGCAGAAAATATACTGACACATTCATTCTTATTTTTCAAGAAAACAGGGGCTGCAGAAAATATACTGACACTTTCATACTTATTTTTCAAGAAAACAGGGGGTGCAGAACATATACTGACATATTCATACTTATTTTTCAAGAAAACAGGGGGTGCAGAAAATATACTAACATATTCGTACTTATTCTTCAAGAAAACAAGTGGTGCAGAAAATATACTGAGATATTCATACTTATTCTCCAACAAAACAGCCTATGCAGAAAATATACAGATATATTCAACCTTATTCTCCAAGAAAACAGCCTATACAGAAAATATACTGACATATTCATACTTATTCTCCAAGAAAACAAGTGGTGCAGAAAATATACTGACATATTCATGCTTGTTCTGAGATCAATGCATTCGTCTGGCAGGCAGTTTCAACTGCTAAATACTGACTATAATTATAAAAATAAGCAACATTTGTAGGGTATCATTAAATGTTCAAAACAGAAAAATATATAGTCTCCAGATCTTTACATCATCCTCTGTTTTTCTCACCATGTGAATACAAGATATATACACAGTATATAACATTACAATATTTATTTATGTACTCATACATGCTGCATACATAAGTAAATTTAGCAGCACTAACTGTATGTTAACTTGAAAAAAGTCATTCATTGTATGCAACACATTAATGTCGTTCATTTATCAGACTTGTACAGCTCATCAATACTATGTACAATTATGTTTAATATTATCATGGATCCAACAGTTTGTAGCACCAATTAATGTGATTGCCAGGGAAAAATAATCATGTATACCTCTGTACGATGCAGGATTAACTAAATGAACCTACCATAAATTACTAGCTGCTACAATTACCATAGACGACTAACAACTCCAACTACAAAACATCACCAAAAGTTCAAGTACCATTTAAAAAAAACTATGCAGCTCCAACTACCGTAAGTCACTAACAACTGCAACTACCGTAAGTCACTAACAACTGCAACTACCGTAAGTCACTAACAACTGCAACTACCATAAGTCACTAACAACTGCAACTACCGTAAGTCACTAACAACTGCAACTACCGTAAGTCACTAACAACTGCAACTACCGTAAGTCACTAACAACTGCAACTACCGTAAATACACCTGTGGATTAAGATAGCTTAGTTGCTTTCTGTAGGGGATCAGTGAACTTGTGAAGGGGATCCGTGAAGTTGTGAAGGGGATCAGTGAACTTGTGTAGGGGATCAGTGAACTTGTGAAGGGGATCCGTGAAGTTGTGAAGGGGATCAGTGAACTTGTGAAGGGGATCAGTGAAGTTGTGAAGGGGATCAGTGAAGTTGTGAAGGGGATCAGTGAACTTGTGAAGGGGATCAGTGAAGTTGTGAAGGGGATCAGTGAACTTGTGAAGGGGATCCGTGAAGTTGTGAAGGGGATCAGTGAACTTGTGAAGGGGATCAGTGAAGTTGTGAAGGGGATCAGTGAACTTGTGAAGGGGATCAGTGAAGTTGTGAAGGGGATCAGTGAAGTTGTGAAGGGGATCAGTGAAGTTGTGAAGAATCATTGACCTTGTAAAGGGGATCAGTGAGCTTGTAAAGGAGATCAGTGAGCTTGTGAAGGGAATCTGAACCTCTGTAGGGATCAGTGAACTTGTGTAGGGGATCAGTGAACTTGTGAAGGGGATCAGTGAAGTTGTGAAGGGGATCAGTGAAGTTGTGAAGAATCATTGACCTTGTAAAGGGGATCAGTGAGCTTGTAAAGGAGATCAGTGAGCTTGTGAAGGGAATCTGAACCTCTGTAGGGATCAGTGAACTTGTGTAGGGGATCAGTGAACTTGTGAAGGGGATCAGTGAAGTTGTGAAGGGGATCAGTGAAGTTGTGAAGAATCATTGACCTTGTAAAGGGGATCAGTGAGCTTGTAAAGGAGATCAGTGAGCTTGTGAAGGGAATCTGAACCTCTGTAGGGATCAGTGAACTTGTGTAGGGGATCAGTGAACTTGTGAAGAGACCGGTGAACTTGTGAAGGGGATCGGTGAAATTGTGTAGGGGATCAGTGAACTTGTGAAGAGACCGGTGAACTTGTGAAGGTGATCTGTGAACTTGTGAAGGGGATCTGTGAACTTGTGAAGGGGATCTGTGAACTTGTGAAGGGAATCTGAACTTCTGTAGGGATCAGTGAACTTGTGTAGAGGATCAGTGAACTTGTGAAGAGACCGGTGAACTTGTGTAGGGGATCAGTGAACTTGTGTAGAGACCGGTGAACTTGTGTAGGGGATCAGTGAACTTGTGTAGAGACCGGTAAACTTGTGAAGGTGATCGGTGAACTTGTAAAGGGACTGGTGAACTTATGAAGGTGATCGGTGAACTTGTGAAGGGGATCGGGAAACTTTGAAGGGGATCAGTGAAGTTGTGAAGGGGATCAATGAACTTGTGAAGGGGATCCGTGAAGTTGTGAAGGGGATCAGTGAACTTGTGAAAGGGATCAGTGAAGTTGTGAAGGGGATCAGTGAACTTGTGAAAGGGATCAGTGAAGTTGTGAAGAATCATTGACCTTGTAAAGGGAAGGGGATCAGTGAACTTGTGAAGAGGATCTGTGAGCTTGTAAAGGAGATCAGTGAGCTTGTGAAGGGGATCAGTGAACTTGTGAAGGGGATCAGTGAACTTGTGAAGAAACCAGTAAACTTGTGAAGGAGATCAACATGTAAAAGGGAACAGTGAATTTGAGTAGGGATTCAGTAAACATGTGTAGGGGATCAGTAAACTTCTGTAAGAATTCAGTGAACTTGTAAAGGAGGATCAGTGAACCTGTGAAAGGAATCAGTGAACCTCTGTAGGGGTTCAGTAAACAAAAGGGGATTAGTGATGCTGTGAAAGAGACCAATTAACTTGTGTAGGGTGTAGGGGATCTGTGAACCTGTGAAGCAGGATCAGTGAACCTGTGAAAGGAATCAGTGAACCTCTGTAGGGGATCAGTAAACAAAAGGGGATTAGTGATGCTGTGAAAGGGACCAATTAACTTGTGTAGGGTGTAGGGGATCTGTGAACCTGTGAAGCAGGATCAGTAAACCTGTGAAGCGGATCATGCAAAAAGCAAAGCAAACATTCAACAACCCAAATAAAAAAAAAAATTAGAAAATAAATATAGAGACAAATGTAAACACCGCAGCCAAACAAATGGGGACACACTCCCTAATAAATAAGTATGCAATAAAAAAACAACTAATTAAAGACTTTATGAAATCTTATGTGGGGCATAAAAATAGCAGCCAAGCTGTAAACCACAACACAATGTTCTAACTGCCCTTCCAAGGAAGAACAAAGAAGAAGAGAAAATTATTTTAAATAACATACTCTCTTGTAACACTGAGTAAATCAGTCAAGAAGTATAAACAATACATCCTAAATTGCAGCATATACATCAAGCTTTCAAAAAATCTTTCTTAAACTAAGGATTGACTTACATGGCAGACATAAAATGCAAATCTTTGCAACCCAGTTGTAAACAAGTGGGACAGCACTCTAACAAGTGGGACAGCACCCCGAATAATCAATAAACACCACTTGCTGCACCTGCAGCAGGCTGCCACAAATATATCCCACTTAAAGTGTGTTATAATCCTAAATACCACGATCAAAACCCACTGCAGGCTGTGTGGATTTTTATCCTGGTTTGGGACATCGCAGGTCGACCCAGCCTCAAATGGGTACCAGGATGGCTGTCCTGGGGAAGTAGAGACAGCCGGCGTAATGCTGACCCACATTACCCACCAAAAGCCGAATGTTCTGTGAAATATGGGACGCTCTTCCCATATACCCGATGCGCCTAAAGGCGTGAAAAGGGATCTTTACTTTTTTTTTTAAAGTATGTTTGGAGAACATATCTGACATATTAACACAAACATGTTTTGGGGTTGATCAATTAGTTAGATAGCCAGATTTTTTCCCCAAACATAACCTTAGCGCTCAAGTCAACCCAGCCTTTAATGGATATCAGATAAAGTCCTGGGAAGCGAAGGCAGCTAACATGATGCTGACCACACCACTTAATGAGGGCAGCCTGGTCTATCAAAATGGAAGTCTATCCTCATGTACCTGATGCATCTAGGGCATGTATGGAGACCTTCACATTTTAATAAGATATATAGAGACCTAACTCAGAACTGAGCTAAACATCTGAGGTCGGCTTGCATGCCAGATTGACTTGTATGCCACAATTTAAGATAACAACATGTTGCAGCAAACACCAAAAACATATGTACAACAGTAATCAGGCACAGAAAAACATGCGGCAACATCAAATCAACAAGCTTGTGTATCGACTTTTGAGCAGAGCTGTTTGACCAGGTTTGATTAATATCAATCTTTTGTTCCAGATTTAAGAACAGTCAACATGTGTTATACTTTTTAGCATAGTTCATATATATCACAGACTGGAGCAGCTGTTGCTAATTAGCTAAGATCTGAGGTTCCCTTTTATTTTCACAAGTCAGCCACAGAAATTCTGAAGAACAAATTATAACTGACAAATATTAGAACTGGATAAATATTAGAATTAGATAAGTATTAGAACTGCAACAGGACTGGGCTCTTTGATGGTTTGTTTTTGTAAATAATGTCAGGGCCCCCTTAGATTTGTGCGAAACCCTGCGGATCCATAAACCATCAAATGGGAAACACACTCCTAGAGAAAGTTTGATATACATGGCTGACTTGACCCTTTCACCCCAGCAAAATGCTAAAAAAAAATGGGTCATAAACCCATGTGAACTCCCCCAAAATACAAACATTTTACAGATATATAAAGATGTACAAAGGGGTATTCAATAAACATGAACAGAGTAAAGCATTAAATGGAATACATTCCCTAGGGCCTTAAAAATCCCTAGTGTATTCAGTGAGTGACTCACGCTGTGAGCCTGTGACCTCAATCACTGAGGCTTACAGGAAAATCTTTAAGCTATTTGGTTCACATGGAATCCCCCTAAATGCTATTTTTAGTAAATAAATTCCTGTCCTGACCTCCTAAATGCTGCACAAGCAAAAAAATAACCAACAGAATTAACTAGGCATCTCATTAAAAAATGTCACTGTAGAAATGTTTAGGCCTTTCTGGCATCAGGTCAATATGCCACAGGTATCAGGTCAAAATGTCAGTGGTATTAGGTCAGTATGTCATTCATGTAAAGTCAATATGTCACTCGTATCAGCTCAAAATGTCACAGGTTTCAGGTCAATATGTCAATCAGGTCAGTATGTCACAGGTATCAGGCCAATATGTCACTCATATAAGGTCAATATGTCACAGATAGGTCAATATGTCACAGATTTCAGGTCAGTATGTCAAAGGTAGCAGGTCAGTATATCACTTGTATAAGGTCAATATGCCACATATATCAGGTCAATATGTCACAGGTTTCCAGTCAATATGTCACTCATATATGTCACAGATATCAGGTCAGTACGTCATTAGTATAAAGTCAATATGTCACAGATATCAGGTCAATATGTCACGGGTATCAGGTCAATATGTAAAAGGCATTATTTCAATATGTCACAGGTATCAGGTCAATATGTCACTCGTATAAAGTCAACATGTTACAGACATCAGGTCAAAATGTCACATGTATGAGGTCAAAATGTTACAAGTATCGGGTCAAAATATCTGTGGTATCATCCAGAAGCCACTGTCAACATTACAATATCAAGAGGAATATTTTACAAACACAATAGATAATGCAAGCCCACAACTGAACCATGGAATTGCACAAATTAAAGTCACCGCCCAGGTAAAGCACCACTGTGAACACAACATCAAACATAAACACACCAGGACTTTGGTTTGAAACAAACAATAAAGAAAAAAAAACTATACTGCCTAGTGCAGAAGAAGGGAAAGCCGTTTTTTTTTGGGGGGGGGGGGGTGGGGGGGGGGTGGGGGGGGGGTGGTGGGTGGGGGGGGGGGGGGGGGGGGGGGGGGTCTTAACATTTTAAAATCTATTTTCATACAAAACTAAGGAAATATAACTTTGTTCTCCAGAATGAGATCCCGGCATTCTCCATTGACCACTGCGATTGGCTATCTCTTTCCAGTTGGTGATTTCAAGTTTTTGTTGGTCTGTTTGTATATTATCTTTCCACAGCCATCTTGGTCTGTCTCATGGTCTACTCCCACTTAACTCTTTAGTGTAGGCAGTTTGTGTCTCTGTTATTTGCCATTTGCTTTGTATACCCAAACCACTGCAGTCTTATAGTCCTTATGATGCCAGTAATTAGCGGTGATTTATTATTACAAGTTTCACTGTAGTTTCTCACTCGTCATTCGCCGCTGTTTTAATCTTAAAGTGCAGGTAGCATTAGCAAGGGAAAATTACCTAATTAAACATCTCCATTACACAGACCAGTGATTCATAAACTGTGCACCACGGTTCCCCAGCGAGTCGTGACCTCTTCATAGGGGCGCCGTGAAATATTCTAAGATACACAAGATTTTGTGTGTGTGTGTATCTCTTACATATGAATAGTCATACTTTTACTTAGGTTAGGGCGTCGTGGAAAAATTGTAATTGCAAAAAAACACCGCAACTAAGAAGAGTTTAGGAAACACTGACATTGATTGAATTTCATTTTTGAAAAGCTCAAATACAAAACTGGAACTAAATCAAGCTATATTCAAGGACTCAAACAAACTAGCCACCTGAGATGAGCCCAAATCTGTCATGAACACATCACTCACAATAATTTTCGACAACAGGAGTATTCATTCCCAAAGATATGTGTTGCAGCTGTCCTGTTAACAACACTGTGGTATTATATAACATGCAAGTTGTTCAGATTACAAACAGTTCAACAAGGGCTGGGTTAACATCTACTATGGCAAGGTTTTCCTCAGTTACCTGCTATCATTCATGATACCATCAACTCCTTCAGTCCCAAGGACTGAAAGTATTTAGCCACTCTGAATGTTCTAAACTTATGATTATTATAATGGTTATTTTTCCCCTTGAACATTTACTGTACAACTGGACATTTGCTGTACAACTGGACATTTGCTGTACAACCGGACATTTGCTGCAAAACCTTCTGGGAATTTAAAAGTTGAGAATAACCAGCAGTCATGAAGTACAAACACATCTCTGCCCAAAAATCTGGCTATTTCTCAAGCTTGTTTTCTTCTTCTTCTTCATGTTCACTGGCAGTAAATTCTGGTCATTCGTCAATTTCTGGATTTGGTTTAGTTCCAGAACTTAAATTTTGTGTGCACATCCATTTGACAGATCTGGATTATTTTCATGCATGCTGTTAGTTCTTCGCCTCTCAGGCAGATACATTATTACTTGGAAGGAAACATCCTTAATTAGAATTAGTTGACTCTTACGATAAGCAAGCTGGGGGGGGGGGGGGGGGGGGGGGGGAGGGGGGGGGGGGGGGGTGGGGGGGGGGGGGGGGCACAAAAATGGGGTCTTGTGGGGTGCGGGGGGTGGGGGGGGGGGTGGAGAGGCATCTGATGTGAGCCTTGATGTGTGCTATATAGATGCTGGTATTCGTTGCCTTGAATACTGCACCTATCCATCACTGTGTGGGCGACCTCTAGTTCTGCTTCTGCTGTGTTTAAGTGGCAGGGCTCCTCTTTCTGGTACACTGTCTTGTGGTAGTTCTGACATATGTCCAAATCATTTGATCTGTTGATATTTGTTTGACATGGCTGCAACTGTCGCTAGCCCTGAGCCTACAATGACTAAACTGGGTGCCAGGCAATGACCTAGGAGCTGAAGGTACCAGCACAACCGCTGCATCACCAATCAAGTGTTGATTGATGGAAAAACACAAAATAGTTCTAGAACAAATTGTCTGAGGCATCAAGGGCATCAATGTACATGCATTATCATCATTTAATTTTTGTCCTTTCTCTAATGAAGGGTGTGGTGGTGGTGGGGGGGGGGGGGGGGGGGGGGGGGCAGAGCGCATCAGTGGCAAAATGGCCAAGATGTTTGCTGTGGTTTAAAACAGTGATTTTCAACCTGTTGTTTGTGGATGATTGTTTTCTGCCATCTATTGATCCTGTTGTCTGCCAAAGGTGTCAGCCCTATCATGCAGTGGCTATACCATTCAGCCACTAACTGAGCAAATGAGATCCTGTACACGACAGTGTAGCACTAGAAGTGTAGGTCACATCCTTTAATATTTCTCTTTCCTTTCCTTTACAACAAAATGATCCCTGGATATTTCTCACTATCCTTCTCTTGACAGCAAAAATCATCTCGGGATATTTCTCTCCTTCCTTCTCTTCACACACAAAAAATCATCCCCGGATATTTCCCACTTTCCTTCTCTTCACAATAAAAATCATCCCTGGATATTTCCCACTTTCCTTCTCTTCACAATAAAAATCATCCTGGATATTTCCCACTTTCCTTTTCTTCACAACAAAAATCATCCCTGGATATTTCTCACTTTCCTTCTCTTCACAACAAAAATCATCCTAGGATACTTCATATCTTCCTTCACCCTCAGATATTTTGTACACTACCTTAGCAAATAACTTATTCTTTTTTCAAAAAAAAAAGCATAGATACACAAACATAAAAACATACACACACACACACATATACTCCAGGCACCCTAGGCAATTGTTATGCCCCTCTCTGCAAACAGTCCCTCCAAACTAGCCTCTATTCCTACATTGGTTCTCCTTAACTTGGAGATTAACTGAGCGCTCCACTCGAAATATTCCTGTAGTGTCTCCTTCGACCAGCCAACAGGGGTCGACCGCCGATATTCTCTCAAAAGATTCAACTCCTTGGCCAGGAGCACCAGCTTGGCACGGGTACTCATGTTGGGTGCATTGTCCAGCAGCTGCAACCTTTTCTCTTGTTTCTGCAGCGATTTGTCTGAGGTAAGTTCCTTCACTAAATCTGAAATGTTGTAAATATATTCAGGGAAGGTAAAAGATTATATAGTAAAAATTTTAAAAAGAAAAATAAAATAGGATGAGGATGGTTTGGTTTGGCTGCCAAGGATGCACAGCATGAGGTTGATAACAAACATGATGGTGAAAAATAATAGAGAAACTTTATAAAAGTAAAATGTGTTTATGCTTAAGGGGTCAGAAGAGCAAAAAGCAGAACCTTATACCTCTGTTGACATCTTCTTCTTCATCACTTTCACCGGCTGTAAACCTCGGCGGGAATATTCTGATTGTTCATCCAATCCTGGACTTTAAACTTGCCCCAGAACCTGAGTATTGTGTGCACACCCCTTTTACAGATCCAACTTATTTGTATGTTGATTGTTGGTTCCTTGCCTCTCAAGCAGATACACTCTGTCTGCAAAGGAAACCCCCAATTAGTCGACTCTTACAATATACTTTTGGGGAGGTGGTGATCTATTCTTGTTTTCCCCACAGTTGGGCTCCCTAAAACACACATGGGGATGTTGTCATCTGAAGCGGTTAAAAGAAAGGGAAGAAGAATTAAAAGGAACAAAACAAGCAAAGAACCCTTTTTTTTTTAACCAGCAGCACACTGGGTACATAGTGCTTGACCTATAGTTTTAAAGACTTATCAGCACTTGAAGGGTGATGCGGTCAACATGACCTTTATTTCCCAAGAAGTACAAAACTATATCATAAGCAAAAATGACGACCTGAAATGTAAATATATTCAAAGAAAAGTATTTCTTTTTCTTTTTCAGCTTTGGCATTCACCCGTCAAAAAAAGGTGCTTGGATGGTTGTGTTGTGGTTTACAGCAAGGCTGTGATATTTGCACAAACCCTGCAGCACACCTTTAATTAGTATGACATACTTGTTTAACTCAGTCAAACAACTAATATGTTTTCTTAGTATTTCCCCAAGATAATATAATGTTGTTACTGTCTTCTACCACAGACGTGTTATATTAACCCTTTGCAGCCAGATTATTAGTTTAACTACTTCCTTCCCATTATGTCTCTGTTTAGCTCCTCAGGTTCAAGAATTTTTCTTTTTAGATCAAACTCTTTCTTGGACATTAACAAAAGAACACGAGAGAAGACTAACCACCTGTGACATGAGATGTTTGAGAATGGCTGCGAATAAAACCAGAAGAGATCGAGTGAGAAACG